>JAJJWW010003757.1:0-114983 GCA_023531295.1 Papaver armeniacum | reverse complement strand
TTGCATGCTAATTAATGTTGCATGATATCTAGTAACGGCTAGCTAAGGCTGCCTGTAGTAGTTAGTCCGGTGCCTAAGTCCTGTAATAGTCAAATACTAGAAGTCTCCATCCTTTAGATTTCGTGTCACGCGTCGAGCATCTATTGCGCAACCATTTAGGGTTACGATGATTGGTATAAGTGTGTAAGAAAAACACTGTTCCCAGATATGAAGAAATAAACGAAATAGTCTCTTGGCTGCGCTGTTCATCAGCCAGATTTGGCCTGAATCTTGATTTAGGAGCTACTAATACCATATTTTATCTATCATATTATTATTTCTGTTGTTAATTTGTTGTGAGTATACAACAATTGGCATCAGAGCCATTCTTTCCACTCAAAAATTATCCAATTTTTTTTTCTAGCCATGACTTTGAAGGATGTTGAAACTGAGGTCGAAAAATTGAATGGTTCTCATGATATTCTTAACACCAAACTCATAGATATGGGTGGTTCAGTTGCTGCTTTATCCACAAAGTTTGATAATCTTATGCAGTTACTTGAGCGATCCAATTTTCTTCAAAATCATACTGAGAGACCTTCAGGTTCTAGAATGAAGCTCATGATGCTCATAACGTAAATCACTATACTACACCTCCTTTCCACTATCATCACACTCGAATACCCAAGCTAGATTTCCCAAAATTCGATGGTGATAATCCACGCAGCTGGATCCAGAAAAGTGAGAGGTATTTCAAGATAAATGATACTGAGGAGCATCTGAAGGTGAATATTGCTTCGATCTACTTGGAAGGTAAAGCTGAGATGTGGTTTTTAAATTATTCAGGTAAATCGACCTCGTGTTACATGGTCTGATTTATCTTGTCATATTTGTGCTCGGTTTGAAAACCCCATTGAGGAAAATTTTGTGGGTAGCTTTAATAAACTTATTCAAAGTTCCACAGTAGATGATTATTATGAAGAGTTTGAATCTTTGAAAGCCTTGATGTTAAACATGAATCCTACTCTTACTAAAGCTTATTTCATCATGAGTTTCCTTAGTGGTTTAAATGAAGAAATTGGTAAGTCTGTATCTATGTTTCAACCAGAGACTTTATCTGAAGCTTTCTCTTTATCTAGATTACAAGAACAAAAAGTTAACATTGCATCTGCAGCTACTAAACCATTTACCAGATCGTTCAATACATCTTTTCAGAACAACAAACCCTATTATTCACCAAATTTTCCTCCTAAACCCATACTTACATCACCTAAATTTGCACCAATGACACCAAAATCCTTCTCTACTTCTCAATACAAATCCAACTCTGCAAGACCTACCATCAAAAGACTCACTCCTGAGGAGATGCAAAAGAGAAGAGATCGGGGTTTATGCTACAACTGTAATGCAATTTATAGGCCAGGGCACTTTTGCAAAGGTAAACAGAAAATATTCATGCTCCAATTGGACAATTTTGAGTCACAAGATACATATGAAGAGGAGGAAGTTTTTGAAGAAGCTGTTAAGTCTACAATTAATTCTGACATTGAGATATCACTTCATGGTCTCACTGGTACAGTTACAGGTTACACCATTAGAATTCCTGGTGCTCTAAATAAGCATAAGGTATCAATTCTGATTGACTCTGGCAGCACCACTAGCTTCATTGATAGCAGTTTAGCTTCTACTCTTAACTGCAAGATAACTCCCACTGCTTTTATGTTGGTAACTGTTGTAAATGGTGACAAAACCTGTAGTACTGGCATTTATTCTAAGATTCAATGGAGTATGCAAGGCCATAGGTTTGTAGAAGATCTGAGAGTATTACCATTGGGAGGTTGTGATATTGTATTGGGAGCAGATTGGCTCAGGACATTAGGTGATGTGCTTTTTAACTTCTCTAAACTCATCATTTCATTTAAGTACAATAATAAAAAGATCACCTTACAAAGAGCTACTCCTAACAGTAATTTACACATGATGAGTGGCTCAGCAGTTAAGAAGTTTTTTGCCAAAACTACTCATGGTATTGTGGGTCATTTATTTTCTATTTCTAACACTCATATACCCACAACCACTCCTGAACCTCTTCTTCCCTTACTACAAGAATTCACTGATATTTTCCAAGAGCCCACTCAACTACCTCAAAAAAGGAGTTTAGATCATAAAATTCCATTACAACCACTTTCAACTCCTATTAACCAAAGAGCTTATACATGTCCTTACATCTAAAAATCAGTAGTTGAGCAACTAGTTCAAGAAATGCTCAAAACTGGCATTATTCAGCCTAGCCACAACCCTTTTGCTTCTCATATACTTTTGGTGAAAAATAAAGATGGTTCTTGGAGATTCTGTGTTGATTATACAAAATCAATCACATTACTATCAAAGACAAATTTCCTATACCCATTATAGATGAATTATTGGATGAGCTGAAAGGTGCAATGATTTTTACCAAGATTGATCTTAGAGCTGGCTATCATCAAATAAGAGTTCATGATTTGGATATTTTCAAAACAGCCTTTAGAACTCATCAAGGCCATTATAAATTCAAAGTTATGCCTTTTGGACTAACAAATTCTCCTGCCACATTTCAGGCACTCATGAATGACATCTTTCAATCATTTTTAAGAAAATTTGTTTTGGTATTCTTTGATGATATTCTCATTTACAGCTCTAGTATGGCTGAGCATTTGGAATACCTCAAGATTGTATTTTCTCTCCTCAGACAACATCAACTTTTTTCCAAGCAATTTAAGTGTTGTTTTGGACAACATTCTTTGGAATATTTGGGCCATATCATTACAGATGAAGGAGTATCTGCTAATCCTAACAAGATTTCTTGCATGAAACAATGGCATACTCCTACAACTATTAAAGAGCTAAGAAGCTTTCTTGGCCTTACTGGATACTATAGGAAGTTTGTCCAGGGATATGGAGTTATTAGTAAGCCCTTAACTGATCTTTTCAAGAAGAATTCTTTTATTTGGAGTCCAACAACAACAATTGCTTTCAACAAACTTAAGGAAGCTATGACTCATACTCCAGTATTGGAGCTGTTCTACTACAAGATAATAAACCACTTGCTTACTTCAGTAAACCATTAGGCCCAAGAGCACAAGCACTATCCACTTATGAGAAGGAGTTTTTGGCCATTGTAATGGTTGTACAAAGATGGAAACATTATCTGAAAGGTAGCAAATTCATTATCAAAACTGATCATCAAAGCATTCAGTACTTCCTTGATCAGAGAATCACCACCAATTTACAGTAGAAATGGCTCATTAAATTTTTTGTTTTTGACTATAAAATCCAATACAAGAAGGGTTCTGAAAATATTGTGGATGATGCTCTTTCCAGAAGGCCCTTCAACTCAAATCAGTGCAGTTCTATGTCCATATCTACACCTACATGGATGCAGGATGTTCTACTCAGCTATAAAAATGATTCAAAGGCCCAACAACTCACTTACCAACTGTTTCTGCTACCTAACTCTACTCCTCATTTCACCATTCAAGAGGGTATATTAAGATATAAAAATAGAATCTTTCTTGGTTCTGGACATAAAGTTAGGGAACAAGTTTTAGCTTCTCTGCATGCTTCTTCTGTGGGTGGACATTCAGGCATCCAAGCCACTTATGTGAGAGCCAAAAGCCATTTTTATTGGCCAGGAATGAAGAATGATATTTTACTCTTTGTGTCTCACTGTGATATTTGTCAGGGAAATAAGAGTGATTCTACTACTCATGCTGGTCTTCTCCAACCTCTACCTGTTCCAGATCACTCTTGGCAACACATTACCATGGATTTCATTGAAGGGATACCTATCAGTGACAAGAAGAGTGTGATTTTGGTCATTGTGGATAGACTCACGAAATATGCACACTTCATTGCTCTACAACACCCTTATACAGCTGCATCTGTTGCCAAAGCTTTCCTCAATCAGGTATTCAAACTTCATGGATTACCTTCTTCAATTGTGTCTGACAGAGACAAGGTTTTTACCAGCCATTTTTGGCAAGATTTATTCAAAGCTTTGGGCACTAGCTTGAACTTAAGCACAACTTATCACCCTCAAACAGATGGCCAAACTGAGAGAATGAATGCTTTCTTAGAAAACTATTTGAGATGCATCACTGGCCACAAGCCTAGTTACTGGACTCAATGGCTTGCACTTGCAGAATGGTGGTACAATACCAATTTCCATAGAGGCTTTATAATGTCTCCATTTCAAGCACTATATGGCTATGCTCCATCTTACATGGCATTCCCTTCTACTGCCAACATATTTGTAGCTGCTGTAGAAACTTATCTTAACGAGAGAGCAGAAATGATGGACTTACTTAAATAATCGCTCCACAAAGCTCAGGAAAGGATGAAGTTGTATGCTGATACTTCCAGAGTTGAGAGGTCTTTCAATGTAGGTGATCTAGCGTATCTTAAACTGCAACCTTACAGACAGGCATATGTTGCAGTCAGGTGCAATTTCAAGCTCTCAGCAAAGTATTATGGACCATTCCCAATTCTACAGAAAATTGGCCAAGTAGCTTACAAACTGGAGTTGCCTTCTCATTCACGCATTCATCCAGTTTTTCATGTCTCTCAGCTTAAGAAGCACATCGGTGCCAACATTGTGCCATCTTCTTCTTTACCAGTTGTCGATCTCACAGGTGAAATCATCATGCTACCAGAAAAGGTGTTGCACACAAGAACAACTCTCTTAGGAAGCCAGCTGATTCTCCAAGTATTAGTTCAATGGACAAATTCATCTCCTGAAAATGCAACCTGGGAGGCTGTCTCTAATATCAAATCTCAATACCCACGTTTCATCCTTGAGGACAAGTATGGTTCTCAGGGGGAGGCAATGTTGCATGCTAATTAATGTTGCATGCTATCTGGTAACGGCTAGCTAAGGCTTCCTGTAGTAGTTAGTCCGGTGCCTAAGTCTTGTAATAGTCAAATACTAGAAGTCATACCGTCCTTTAGATTTTGTGTCATGTGTCGAGCATCTGTTGCGCAACCATTTAGGGTCACGATGATTGGTATAAGTGTGTAAGAAAAACATTGTTCCCAGATATGAAGAAATAAATGAAATAGACTCTTGGTTGCGCTATTCATCAGCCAGATTTGGCCTGAATCTTGATTTAGGAGCTACTAATACCATATTTTATCTATCATATTATCATTTATGTTATTAATTTGTTGTGAGTATACAACACTATACGAAGTTGGTTTGATTTTGTATAGCGGCTTAATCCTGAGAGTATTCAATTCTGGACAAGGCCCCGGGGTTACTCTGCATTTGCAGTTTCCTCGTTAACAAAATCTTGTTGTGTCATTTACTTTTATTTTCCGCAATTATAATTATTGTTATTATAATTTAAGGTAAATTACACAAACTTGATTTCCTATTTACTTGATAGCAATCCTATTGTGTTTGGTTAAGTCCGAACCTATTATCAAGTAAACATACTTCATTGTTGTATTGTCTCGATCTTGTATCCATAGTCAATCACACAAGTTATCTTGTTGTCATATTGTCTCGATCTCGTATCCATAGACGATCACACGAAGTGTGAACCGATTAGTTGTATTTTATCGACTCGGTCTATAAACAATCACTTCCGGAGAAAGGACTTGTTGGTGGAAAAGTTTTAGATTGAGGTATATTCAGGTACCCTCGTATTTTCATTACCAAATTCGGTTTCCATAATTCCTGGAAATGCATTGTCCAAATATTGACCGAAATCTCTTAGAAAATCTCCAACTAGTAAACTCACATTACTAATTTTTATTTTCCAAATATAAAATTAAAAACCTTAATTAAAAGATTTTCAATTTATTTTCGATCCGGGATTCTCCTTTAGATATTAAGGAATATGCTTAAACAATAAAAGATAAGCTTTACTTCACATGTTCAAAGTATGTCGACATCTTTACTTTGTAATTCCTTTTTCATACTTACAATCTTGGAACCGATTTTCCACACTTCCAAATAAGTTTAGAATTGGTTCATGTGACTTCCAAGAACTACGTGATTGATTATCCTATCAAATCACCAAACATGGGTTTCACGGTTCTACCAAAACAAGTTTCGGTTCCACCTCCATGTGGGTACTAGAATTAGTCATGCTAGTTACCAAAACTTGGTTGATTAGGTACTAGGATCGGTTCACACATATATATGGAATCTAACTTGTATTTGGTGCACATGTCCATAGGATCGGTTCCCAATGTCTAAAAACGTATTGCACATATTCATAGGATCGGTTCCTAATAACTAGAAACTTGTTGAACCTATTACAAGGATCGATTCCCCTTTTGTGATCGGTTGCACCTCTTACTAGGATCGGTTCCCCTTTGCCTAGAGTTGGTCATACCAATAACACTAAATCGATCATACCATCTTAGGTGATTACTTAAGATCGGTTTCACTAATAAAAGTCATACCAATACAAAAGTCAGGCCTTGTGAATAGTTTTACCAAGAACATAAGCAAGTTATGAGCGGTTATACCAAACACACATATTGGTAATTCAAAAAGATTTGCAATGAATAACAATACTAATAAGCCTAGCGATTTCTCTTTTGATTCATAAAACAAGTTTATGAATTGTACTTCCTTTAAATGAATGTAAAGACATTGTTTCCAAGGATGAAATCTTCACCCATACCCATACATAATCACAATAGCATTCATACGATTATGTCAATGTCTTATATACGAAGTTCAAAAGATAAGCGTTATACTTCGTATTGTTTTCCTTAATACTATGTCTAACTATAGTATAATCATTCACATCTTCGCAGTTATGTTTTCAATATGCACGACTTGAAAGATACGTTAGAGAATGAAACAGTTCAAGTCAAATATTACTAACCTCAAGTGGAAGGATGATGTCGTCGTTGTATCTCCTTACTTCTTCACATTCTTCAAGTCTTCACTTAATACTTGTAATGTCTCATATCCTAATACTTTCAAGCTAACCTATACGAAGTTGACTCTAGTAAATAATCAAACGACTCTTTAAATGAGTTTTGATTCAATAAAATATGACAACCAAACTTGACATACCAACGCTTGGTGGGTTCAACCGAGTTATGCTCTAACACTTTGTTTCTCACACCCATTCAAAACCATGCGTATCATTTTCATCTTCATGATTATAATTACCTTATAAAAACCTATTTTCAACACCTAAAGGTCTCTGTAACCATTACTCCTTTTAGAACTGCTATTAAGGGAGGTATGGGTAGGTCATCTAACTTTGATAAAAAAAATTGGGGTCTAATTAAATTCTTGTATTTTGTGCAGATTAGGAGAATGCAACACCTGTTGAGAGGCACCATTGAGGTTTGGTCCATGCTTTCACTCTTTCGTTAGATAAACGTTTAAGCACGATTGTTCTTTTCCTTAGTGATACCAATCAATATAAAATCAATACCAGTATCAATTGTTTACTCCATATATTTCTCCCCCTTTTTGTCACACACACATCCATACACACATCATGGAATAAAACATCAATTGTATCGAAATTTTGTTAAGCAAAAGCAAAATATACGAAATAAAATCAGGCTTTTCTTAAACAGGAAAATAATTAACTAACAACATTGTTACCTCAAATTTCTCATCCACTTCTCTAATATGTTTGCATCTTCTTCCAGGGAAAATTGATATCGAAATATCATTATGTTGTCATCCTTATGCAAAACAAAAGAATAACAACAACCAACCTTTGCCAGAGAAAGGTTGAAAAACCGGTTTTTATCTATTGCAAGCAAAAGTTGAAAACCGTCGAAACACATATGCTTTTATGCTAAACCAAAATCGATTCAACATATTGTGACTTTTTCACATATTGTTTCTACCAGAACTCCTCATGATCCTTTGATAAAGCCTACCAACATGGGCTAGAACGTAATCCTGCTAAAAATTCACCCAAACCATAAGGGTTCACAACATTATGAGATCGAATATCAAGGTAATAAAACCGAAATCAAACATCCCATAAACATCCATAAGAATAATAAAGCATTCAAGCACAGGCTATGTAAATGAAAAACCATCACAAGAAAAATTATAAATCAAATAATTTTATTCATAATAGTTTTATTAATAATAGACTTAATACAATCATTGAAAGAAATCAAAACTTGATGTCTATTTTCCTGGATTAAAAGTATTACAGCATATAACTTAGTCTCTAGTGGTGCTCTCATTGTTTTCCGACGATTCCTCGGTGATTTGAATCTTGAGCCTTCTTTTCTCTTTCAGATGATTGAGTCTTTGTTTCAGAAGATTCAATTCCACAATCGACTTCAAGAGGTTTGATTCGAGCGGTTTTTCATTCACCATTGCAGTTTCCAAAAGATCACGAGCGACTTCAAAATCTCCCATTAGCATAAGCATAAGCCCAAAAGAAATATGATTCTTTTTATGTTCGTTTGAGAAGTAGTATTTGAACTCAACTGGAAAGGTATCAAGTTTTCGAAGTTGAGATTCAATGTCAATAGTATTTTCACCCATCTTTTACCATGGATAGAAGAAGGATCGGTCCTATAGAGGATTTATATAATAACCCAAACTTGGTTACCAAGATTGAAATACCTAATCACGGTAATTTATTTTTTTATTTGTGAAAATATAAACTTTCGGAAACATCATAGAGTTTTTTCCGAACCAGAATAACCCAGGAGTTTTTGAAAATATTTTTCCCTTTCTCATGGACTTTCCAAGGATCGAAAGTATTTTTCTAAAAATAGAAAACATATTCCAAGTATAGAGAAATACTTTAGATATTCAAGAGTATAATATTATACAATCTTCATGTTCTTGTGCTCTTTTAAAGAACTTCCATTTTTATTTGAATTGAGCGCATCTAGGGAAATTCCACAGACCAACATCAGTTGTTGGAGTGAGCTAGTGATAGCTCAGATTTTATGGAACATGATCAATCATAATATTTTTGAATATCTATCCTTTTGGGCTTCTTCCAAGAGTAAACTTCTTTCACCGTGTCACAGCTGGAGTGATCTGATTTAACAGAAGGATCAGACAATAACGAGACAATTGCATAAAAACAGGCAGTTTAAATATCAATTCGAATTCAAGTTCGGACGTTGAATTCGTCCCTACTAATCAGTTATGCTTAGCTACTGGAGTTCATAATAAAACAAAAGATATATTATGGAACTGAAACAAGCAAACCAAACGGCAGCAGCAGGTGGACTGGTGAAACTTTTGCGAACAGGTGGTATTATGACAGTGAACCAAGGAAGCTCGCTGCTGGTGTAGTTGGACATGTGGCCTGGTAACTGTGGAATGGTGGCGGCGTAGTGTAGCTGCTGATGTAGTTGCCTGCAAACAGGTGGAGTGCTGGTGATGGCTGGAAGTTGTTGTAGTGAATGGAATATGAACTGAACTCCAGCTGCCTGTATGCTGGTGGAATAATGGACTGGTAGATGATGTAGCTGCGAACTGGAGGTTATGCAGATGGTAATGAAGGGTGGAATGGAGATGCAGGTATGTACGCAGTGCAAGAGATGATGCTGATGGAGGATGGTAATGCAGGTGGGGATGGAATATGCTGATGGTGATGAAGATGCAGGTGGTAATGGAGATGATGGTTGTTCAGCGAGCAAAAGCTCGCTGAAACTAGGGTTGCGGCAGTTGGTAATGGGGGTATGCGATCTCCCTGTAGGTTTATTAGGTCTTTCTTCTTTATATATCCACTCTTCCCTGCAGATTCAATGCCGACTAAAACCCATCCTTCCTAAATCATCTCGGTTTCTAAAAACAGGCCTCAATCTCCTCCGTTCAGCCATAGTAATCAACAGCAGAAACAACAAAACTTGGATCTGAATTCTCGGCAACAAAACAAGTCCCACCAAACTAGGGATGGCAATGGGGCGGGTATGGGGCGAGGACCTTGAATCCCATCCCCTACCCCGTTCAAAAAACCAAAACCCATCCCCTACCCGTTCCCCATAAGAATGGGGCGGGGACGGCATATGGGAATCCAAGTAGTAGGGATGGGTTTCCCATGGGTTACCATAACATTATAATAAATATTTAAAATTTTGTAAATAATTATAATTTAAAAATAATTATAATGGTTCAAACAATGATACTAACCTAAGCAAAGGCATTTTGAAATTTTAAGTTTATAATAACCAACTAAAATTGAAAAATAAATGAAATAATTGATCCACAATTAAGTACTATGGTTCATTTTACTTCTTAGTTCCTCATTATTAACCATCTTCTTCCATGGTAATCATCTCATCATGATCTTCTTCGTTATCTTCCAAAAAGTTCCTCGATTAGATATAATAAGTTATGGTATGGGGCGGGTATGGGGTGGGACCTTGAATCCCATCCCCACCCCATCCCCGCATCACTACTTTCGGGGATTCCCCGTACCCCGCCCCGTTCCCCATTTATACGGGTAAAACCCTAACCCATAGGGGCGGATACCCACGGGGATGGGTTTGGGTGGGGAAAATTGCCATCCCTACACCAAACTCTTACCAATTGTGCCGTGTTGCTCTCAACTTCTAAAACTCCTCTTAACCCTTGGCAAGAACCCATCAGAGCCATGGCTACAAGAAAGACAAGACCAAGGCAAAATCAAGCTGGGTCTTTATTATTTTCTCGTTGCCGCTCTTTCCATATCTTCTCTCGCAGCTTGTATTAAAAGTTTCATGTCTCATTTGATGCCGAAAACTTATCCTAGCCTCTGCAGAATAACCATCATTCACAGCCCTAAGACTCATAGTTATCTGGCAACGACTGCAGCTGTAAGTGGTCACATTCTTGCTTATTTCTCGCTGCCAAAACTGCACTAAACCACCACTCGAACTTCTTCAATAGGAACAACCCAACTTCCTTGTTTATCTCTGGCTACCAATTGTACCAATAACAGCCACCAGAACTCATGAAAACCTTAGAGAAACTAAGCTGGTCACTAGTTACACAATTACTCTTGTTTAATGATGATACTTCATTATAGAAAAGCCATGAATTGTAAAACCTAAAGAGCTTAAGAACAGAATAATTCACACACTGAATTATCTTCACACACACTCATTTTTAGACACTGACAGAAATAAATATCTGTGTAATGAAAGCTAACATACACATAAAGTCACAATCCCGCTAACCTACACAGACCAATGAGAGAGTTACAACTCATAGTCTACTCCTGAGCCAATGAAAGAGTGACAGCACATAGTGAGAGTTAAACAGAAATAGTTGTTCTGTTACTAGCCCCCCTCAAGCTGAGCAGAGCTGTCTTGGGCAGAACTTTCAGCTTGTCCCTCAAGAGAGCAAATCTTGGTCCTGACAATCCTTTGGTAAAAATATCTGCAGCCTGATCAATAGTAGAAATATAGGAGATTGAGAGATCCTTGGCCTGAACCAATTCCCTGACAAAATTATAGTCTATAGCCAAATGTTTCATTCTTGAATGAAAAACTGGATTTGAAGAATAGGATATGGCACTGATGTTGTCACAAAGCAGAGAGGGAGCAATGGGAAGAAAAATGTGCAAGTCTCTGAGTAGTTTGCAAATCCATAAGACCTCAGCTGCAGAGTTAGCAAGGCTCCTAAACTCAGCTTCAGTGGAAGATCTAGCAACTGAGTGTTGCCTTTTGCTTGACCAAGAGATTGGACTTGAGCCAAAAAAGATGCAATAACCACCAGTACTTCTTCTAGAATCAGGGTCACCAGCCCAATCAGCATCACTAAAACCATGAACCGCAAATAATCCTTTGCTAAATAAGATGCCATAGTCAATGGTGCCTTTAACATATCTTAATATTCTCTTGGCAAGAATGAGATGATCAGTTGTTGGAGTTTGCATGTGTTGGCATACTTGATTCACAAGAAAGCAAAGTTCTGGTCTAGTCCAAGTGAGATATTGAGAGCACCAACAAGAGACCTATAAGATGTAGGATTGTCCAGAGGAGTACCTGACCTGCTAGAAGTTTACAATGTGGAACAATAGGTGAAGAACATGGTTTAGCTCCACCCATGTCATACTTGTCAAGAAGATCAAGAGAATACTTTGTTTGAGACAGAAGAGACCCGAGGCATTGCGCTTGACCTCCAAACCCAAAAATAGTGAAGTGATCCTAAATCTTTGATAGGAAAGTGAGTTTGCAAGTCGAGTGATAAGCTCTTGACAATAAGATTTTGAATTACCTGTCGAGAAATGTCATCAACATAGACAAGGATAATAGTAATTCTTGAACCCGATTTCGAACAAATAGAGATGAATCTGCGAGAAGAAGGCTGAAAATTGTAGGATAATAGAACCTGCTGAAGTTTGTCATACCAAGCTCTTGGAGCTTGCTTGAGACCATAGAGAGATTTATGAAGTTTGCAAACATAGTTAGGATGTTCAGGATCAATAAATCCAGGAGGTTGAGTCATATAAACTTCTTCTGAAAGATCTCCATGTAAAAAAGCATTGCTCACATCCAATTGAGCAATGTACCAATCATAGTTGACTGCAAGAGATAGAATGATCCTAATAGTTGTTGGCTTTGCTACTGGACTGAAAGTTTCAGTGAAGTCAATACCTTCCTGTTGGTGAAAACCTTTGGCCACAAGTCTTGCTTTGAATTTGTCTAGAGAACCATCAGGATTATGCTTGATTCTGAACACCCACTTGCAACCTACAACATTCTGTGAAGGATGAGGTGGTACTAAAGACCAAGTGCCAGCCGGCTTTGTAGGGCATTGAATTCAAGATACAAAGGAGGCCTCCAATCGAACTCTTTAGGGCTTGAGAAACACAAGTTGGCAGTGAAGGATTTTGAGACTGTAGTAAGGTGGCAGATAAAGTGTATTTTGTAGAGTACTTCTTCTTTTTAAAGATCCCAGCTTTACCCCTTGTAATCATAGTGTGATTGTTATGTACTTGAGGATAGGAAGGAGTGATAGAGGGTGATGCGGTAATGTATGTCCGGGTGAAGCAGTAGAAGAATCTGTTGATGCAGAACAAGTAGCTGATGATGCAGAACAATTATTTAATACAGCAGGAGAAGTATTTAGGCATTGTGAAGTAGGACAGACTGCTGAGTGTTCTGGATGCTGATTTGTAGGCATTGGAGTTGCTGGTACTAGTTGAGTAGCAGGAGAAATAATCTGTTTCAAAGGATATACTGCTTCTTGAAAGATTACATGTCTAGAAACATAAACTTTACCTGTAGAAATATCCAAACACCTGTAACCTTTATGATTGGCAGCATAGCCAAGGAAAATACATGATACACTTCTAGGTGCCAATTTGTGAGTAGCATAAGGTCTAAGCCATGGGAAGCATAAGCAGCCAAAGGATCTTAAAAATGTATAATCAGGTGCCCTGTGAAAAAGAACTTCATATGGAGACTTGAACTTCAAAGATCTGACTGGTAATCTGTTGAAGGTAAAATTAGCAGTGAGTGAAGGCTTCAACCCAAAAGCTAGAAGATATACCAGATTGAAGAAGTAATGTTCTGCCAACATCCACTAAATGTCTCGTGTTTTGACTCAAAGAACACCATTTTGCTCAGGTGTATGAGGACAAGTTATCTCATGCAAAATACCTTGAGTTGAGAGAAAAGAACCTAATTCATTATTTATGAATTCACCACCACCATCAGTCCTTATAGCTTTAATGTAGCATTGGAGTTGCTTTTCAATTTGAGCTTTGAATGTGTAAAAGACTTTTCCCAAGTCACTTTGTCAAACAAAGGAAATATCCAACAGAATTTTGAAAAGTCATCAATTATATTCACATAATATTTGTATCCAGAAATAGAAGTTACAGGACTTGGACCCCAAAGATCAAGGTGTAAAATCTCTAATGGATATGAACTACAATGAGTAGAAATGGAGAATGGAAGTTTATGACTTCTACCTAGTTGACAATCAGTACAAAAGATAGGTGTTCTCATTACAGAAGATGGTAGAGAACTGCAGACATGTTGCATTATTTGAAATGAGGGATGAGCAAGTCTTTTGTGCCAGATATCAGCTGAAATAGTTGTTGTGACACCAGTGAGAGCCTTGTAGGATGGATTATGCAGAAAATGAAGAGGATATAGACCATTATGATGAGGGCCTTGCAAAAGTATCTTCCCATTGAATAAGTCCTTCACATAGAAACCATTTGAGTCAAATGTTATGGAACATTGATTATCGTAGGTAAATTTATGAACAAAGATAATAAGTTGTGGGAAGATTTTGGAACAAGAAGTACATTATTGAGATGAAATTTGTGATTGGGTGAAGATTTTAAAGTAAAGCCAGAATGAGTGATTTCCATACCTTCACCATTAGCTGCTTGAATTTCTTCAAGTCCTTCATAAGTAGAGACTTCTTGGAGTTCAGATGGATCAGAAGTAATATGATTATTGTCCCTCGTATCCATGATACCAAGGATTGGTGCCCATAATATTTGCTGAGGCTAGCATAGCAGTGAGGTGCTGAGGAGTGTGGGAACTGTGATAAGCAAAGTTGAGTCTGTTGTGACACTCAAGAGCACTATGGCCAGCCTTGGTGCAAATTTGACAAAAAATAGGATTAGATGTAGAGGCAGTGTCTAATGATGATGATGTAAAGGTAGGTGGTCGGTTAGGTGGTGGTGGAGGTGGTGGTGAAGAGGTGAAATTTTGACCATGAAAGAAGGAACCTCTGCCAGAAGGAAAACCTCTACCGTGATCTACCAAAGCCTCTGAAGAATTGATAGGAAAGTTATTAAATCGACCACCAAGACTTCTACCAAAGGATTTAAAGGAATTCATATTAGCAAAAAAGCCTTATTGGATGATTCATTTATCAGATGTGCATTTCTATCACTAACAACAGCTTCCTCACTAAGAAGATTGTTATGCAGTTCAATGCAAGTGATAGGAGGATATCTGTGACGCATAGAGGTTGCAAATGGAATATAATCTGAGTTTAAAGCAGCAAGAGTAACTACAACCAATTCTTGATCTGAAATAATTTCTCCAGTTGCAGCAAGTTGATCCGACAGAGATTTAATTTCATTAATAAGAGTAGAGACAGTCTTATCACCTTGTTTGAGAGCTAAAAGTTTAGTGCGCAACTGAATTGAATGAGTAGTTGAAGATCTTGCAAACCTTGCAGTGATGCTAGTCCATAATTGTTGAGAGGTTGAACAGTTCGAGAAATAAGCAATGACTGCATCTGAGATTGTAGAATAAATCCACATCATGATTGAAGCATCCTCATCCATCCAGTCTGTGTAAAGCTGATTTTCAATGTTATTGGCTTGATTTCTTGCATTGGTGAACTGAGGAGGACATGGATGTGTACCATCAAGAAAACGTCGGATCTTGAATTTACGAATTACATGAGACATTAGATTTTTCCAGGTGATGAAGTTGTCTTCCTTGAGTTTAAGATGAACAAAACTAGTGAGTTGAGATAGAGAGACAGTTGTGATTGAAATACTGGTAGGATTTTCCATTGAAACAGAATTTGAAAATGAAGGAAATTCTTGAATCATAAAACGAAGAAAGAAGTAGAAAGAAAATTACAGATCTAAAAGGAATGAAATCTTGAAATCAAAGATGAAGCTTGCAGAAACGGAATCAATAACCTCGAGAGATGTGAGAATATCTCTCATCGATACCATAGTTACACAATTACTCTTGTTTAATGATGATACTTCATTATTGAAAAGCCATGAATTGTAAAACCTAAAGAGCTAAAGAACAGAATAATTCACACACTGAATTATCTTCACACACACTCATTTTTAGACACTGACAGAAATAAATATCTGTGTAATGAAAGCTAACATACACAGACAGGCTGTCAATCCTGCTAACCTACACAGGACCAATGAGAGAGTTACAACTCATAGTCTACTCCTGAGCCAATGAAAGAGTGACAACACATAAGGAGAGTTAAACATGAAATAGTTGTTCTAGTCACAAACAAATTTCAGTTGTGAAGGAGATACTCATTCAAGCCTTTACACAGGCAGCTTGTGTGCATTTTTGTTGGTGCTTCAGAGATGAAATCTCTGTTGAATTCTACGACCAAATTCTTTCTCCTTCCCTGCTCAGAATTCACATTCAAACACAAACCCATAACTCCAATTCATTCACAGGCATTAAATCACACATTAATTTCATACATTGAACACACAGAACAATGGCAGTTCTTGGTCATTCCCTGTTTTTCCAGCTTCAAACTCTGTCAAAACTGTCTCTATGTATCACAAAGTTCCGCGTATTTCTCAGCTTCGAATTCACTGTCTAAAATTCATATGTAACACACATTCATTCAATACCCTCAGATGGATGACAGAGCTCCCTTTCTTCCCTGTAGTTTCTCGGCTGCAAACCTGAATTCACCAAAACCAAATACTGTAGATTCGACCCAAACTCTCTGTCCATCTCGGCATTAATTAATGAACCAATCTGGCTGAGCTTGCCGGCGTGAACTCTTAGGTGCAGCCCTTGTTCTTTATGATTCAGTAAAGAAAACTGGACCAAATAATGCATGTAACGACCTAGTTGGTGTTTAAAAGAGGAAGGTGGCCCTTATCTGAACAGCAGTCGGTCTTTAGTGAACCTTCATATGGTTGTCCCTTATCCTCTCATTGGCTCCCGATAGCACTTGCCTTTAGAATGACATTCTTTTCCCTTTTGCAGCTGTTTCTTATTCTTTTACTCGAATGACTCCAAAACGCCTACAAAATAAAAACAAAGCGTAATATACAAAAATACAAGAGAAATAACTAAAGAAAAGCATAAGAAATTGACATTCAAAAGATCTCCTCCCTCTTTAATAACAGAAGGAATCTCCGGAATCACTAACAATTTTTTCGTTCACTTAAACGCCCGCACTTTTAATCTCAGCCGTTAAACCCATGTCCCCCTTGTTTCTCAGCCGAGTTCTTCTTCCCCGTTTTTCTCATCTCTCTTCTCCAAACAGCAATAGAATATTCTTTGATTAATTCAACTACGATTTCGATTGATTTCATCTTATCACTAGAAGTACGCTCTCTAGGTGTGACTTAAATAAATGCATTAAGTTCTGTGAGATAGGCTATTCCTAGTGACAAATACAAAATATCGATTTATCTACTAGTGTCATTCAATACATATGATTACTTAACAACATACCATCGTCAATAACCACATATTACTACTTGTATTAAGACTCTCTAGACAATTATGGGTCGAAGAGGTCTCAACTAGCATTAGAATCACCAAACAACCATTCAATTTGCAACTTAAACGATTGAGAAATAATTCATAAATAATATTGGTACCGTAGAGAATAAACAATAACGAGACAATTGCATAAAAACAGGCAGTTTAAATATCAATTCGAATTCAAGTTCGGACGTTGAATTCGTCCCCTAATCAGTTATGCTTAGATACTGGAGTTCATAATAAAACAAAAGATATATTATGGAACTGAAACAAGCAAACCAAATGGCAGCAGCAGGTGGACTGGTGAAACTTTTGCGAACAAGTGGTATTATGACAGTGAACCAAGGAAGCTCGCTGCTGGTGTAGTTGGACCTGTGGCTTGGTAACTGTGGAATGGTGGCGGCGTAGTGTAGTCACGATGTAGTTGCCTGCAAAACAAAAGGAGTGCTGGTGATGGCTGGAAGTTGTTGTAGTGAATGGAATATGAACTGAACTCCAGCTGCCTATATGCTGGTGGAATAATGGACTGGTAGATGATGTAGCTGCGAACTAGAGGTTATGCAGATGGTAATGAAGGGTGGAATGGAGATGCAGGTATGTATACAGTGCAAGAGATGATGCTGATGGAGGATGGTAATGCAGGTGGGGATGGAATATGCTGATGGTGATGAAGATGCAGGTGGTAATGGATATGATGGTTGTTCAGCGAGCAAAACCTCGCTGAAACTAGGGTTGCGGCAGTTGGTAATGGGGGTATGCGATCTCCCTGTATGTTTATTAGGTCTTTATTCTTTATATATCCACTCTTCCCTGCAGATTCAATGCCGACTAAAACCCATCCTTCCTAAATCATCTCGGTTTCTAAAAACAGGCCTCAATCTCCTCCGTTCAGCTATAGTAATCAACAGCAGAAACAACAAAACTTGGATCTGAATTCTCGGCAACAAAACAAGTCAGAATCCCACCAAACTCTTACCAATTGTGCCGTGTTGTTCTCAACTTCTAAAACTCCTCTTAACCCTTGGCAAGAACCCATCAGAGCCATGGCTACAGCAGCACAAGACCAAGGCAAAACTGCTGGGTCTTTATTGTTTTCTCGTTGCCAGGATCTTTCCATATCTTCTCTGCAGCTTGTATTAAAAGTTTCATGTCTCATTTGATGCCGAAAACTTATCCTAGCCTCTGCAGAATAACCATCATTCACAGCCCTAAGACTCATAGTTATCTGGCAACGACTGCAGCTGTAAGTGGTCACATTCTTGCTTATTTTTCGCTGCCAAAACTGCACTAAACCACCACTCGAACTTCTTCAATAGGAACAACCCAACTTCCTTGTTTATCTCTGGCTACCAATTGTACCAATAACAGCCACCAGAACTCATGAAAACCTTAGAGAAACTAAGCTGGTCACAGCTGAAATTTCAGTTGTGAAGGAGATACTCATTCAAGCCTTTACACAGGCAGCTTGTGTGCATTTTTGTTGGTGCTTCAGAGATGAAATCTCTGTTGAATTCTATAACCAAATTCTTTCTCCTTCCCTGCTCAGAATTCACATTCAAACACAAACCCATAACTCCAACTCATTCACAGGCATTAAATCACACATTAATTTCATACATTGAACACACAGAACAATGGCAGTTCTTGGTCATTCCCTGTTTTTCCAGCTTCAAACTCTGTCAAAACTGTCTCCATGTGTCACAAAGTTCCGTGTATTTCTCAGCTTCGAATTCACTGTCTAAAATTGTTGGAAGATATATATATTTAAAAACATAGTTTTGTAATATTATATCAAACTTAGAGAAATAGCGTGGTGGTATTATTTTGGGCTCCCACACTATAGACTTGGGTTCAAGTCTCACCCCATACATTTATGTAGGTATATTATATATATATATCTATATTATTTATCAAAAGTCCGGGAGATCTATATTATATATCTATAGTATAATAGGCAGTCTGCGTTATGCAACTGATTGTACTAGACCAGATATTGCATATGCAGTGGGAGTTCTGTGCAGGTTTACCAGTAATCCTAGTTTGGAACACTGGATGCTATTGAGAGGGTTATGCGGTATCTGAAAAGAACCACAAACCTAGGATTAAACTATCAGAGGTATCCCGTAGTCCTTGAAGGATTTAGCGATGCTAATTGGAACACTCTTTCAGATAATTCCAAGGCCACCAAGTGGATATGTTTTTACTATTGCTTTGGGTGTCTTGTATCTTGGAGATCAAAGAAACAAACAATTATATCCCAATTTACGATGGAGGCTGAATTGATGGCACTAGCAGCAGCTAGTGAAGAGGCAGGATGGTCAAGAGTCTCATTGTCGACATTCCAAAGTATGGGAAAAACCGATACCAACCACTTTGATCCACTGCGATAGTACCGCGGCTATCGGAGTAGTAGAGAATTGTTATAATAACAATAAGAATCGACAGATACGTCGAAAGCACGACACAAATATTTTGCTGCTGCTACTGATCCACCTCCTACCGGTGGTGCCAAAGAAGTTGTTTCTCAAACTCCTGAGGAGAAACAGAAGTCCATTGACAAATGGGTCGATGATGACTTTGATTGCAAAAACTACATTCTTAATGCATTATCTGATGATTTATATGAGTATTATTCAACTTTTGAAACTCGCTAAAGATGTATGGGATGCATTACGTAAAAAAATATGACACCGAGGAAGTTTGTTCAAATAAGTATGCTGTGAGCCGGTATTTGAGATACCAAATGGTGGATGATAGATCGGTTGTTGCACAAAGCTCATGAACTTCAAAAAATTGCCCATGAAATTCTCGACCGAAGGTATGAAAACCGATGAACAATTTCAAGTTTCGTAATGATTGACAAGTTACCACCTAGATGGAAAGATTTTCGTAATTCCTTGCGTCACAAGACTAAAGAATTTTCTCTTGAAAGTTTGATTGTTAAGCTCAGGGTTGAGGAAGAAGCTCGGAAACAAGATAAGAAGGAAGAGATTCTCATTGTTTCTAACAATAAGACTCATCCGAGTTTGAAACCTAAGAAAAGGGATATGAAACCTAACCCGAACCAAAAGAAAGGAGGAAGGACTAATCAAAACAAGAACCAACACCCATCGAAAAATGGACAGAATTCCAATTATGAGTTTCTTTGTTATACCTGTGGTAAACCAAACCACATGGCTAGGAATTGCAGGTTTAACAAGGAAAAGAATAACGCACAAGCTAATGTTGTGGGTGACGTTATAAGTCTCTGATCCAGAGTTCTACATGGTTGGTGGATCCGATGGGTGGTGGATAGACAGTGGTGCTTCGCGTCATTGTTGTTTAGATAGATCCATGTTTAAGACTTATGATGAAACCAAGGATAAGAAAGTGTTGTTGGGAGACTCTCACAGCACTATGGTAAAAGGTTCTGGTACGGTAGAGTTGAAGTTTACTTCTGTGAAGACACTCATGCTGAAAGATGTCCTTCACACTCCAGAAATGAGAAAGAACCTTGTTTCCGGCTATCTTCTCAACAAGGCTGGGTTGTATCAAACTATTGGGTCTGATATTTACACTATAACTAAGAATAAGAAGTTTGTAGGAAAGGGTTATGCTACTGATGGAATGTTTAAGCTTAATGTTGATGCTATGAATAAAATTGATTCTTCTGCTTATATGGTTTGCAATTTTAATGTTTGGCATGGTAGGCTTTGTCATGTGGGTAAAAAGTTAGTAAATAACATGATCAAGTTAGGTGTCCTCCCTGAATTTTCTGAAAATGAATTTGAAAAATGTGAATACGTCAAGCAAAAATAACCAAGACCTCACATAAATCTGTCGTAAGAGAATCCAAACCTCTAGATTTAATACATTCTGATTTGTGTGAATATGAAGGTATCCTAACTAGAAATGGCAAGAGATATATTATGACATTCATTGATGATTATTCTAATTATACGTATGTTTATTTGTTGAGCCATAAGAATGAAGCTATTGAAAAGTTTAAAATCTTTATTGTTGAAATTGAAAATCAATTTGGTAGAAAAATTAAGAGGTTTCGTAGTGATAGAGGCACCGAATATGATTCTGCTCCTTTTACTGAAATTTACCAAACTAATGGCATTATACATGAAAGAACTGCTCCATATAATCCTCAAATGAACGGTAAAGCTGAAAGAAAGAACCGTACTCTTACTGAATTGACTGTTTCTTGTTTTCTTAGTCTGGTGCTGCTTCTCATTGGTGGGGTGAATGTTTGTTGACTGTTTTCCATGTTTTGAACCGCATTCCCAATAATAAAACCATGATATCTCCATATGAACTTTGGAGAAATAGAAAACCTAATGTCTCTTATTTTAGAGTTTGGGGTTGTTTAGCTTTTGTTAGGAAACCTGATCCTAAAAGATATAATTTAGAAAGTAGAGCTTATGAATGTGTTTTTATTGGTTATGCTCAAAACAGTAAAGCTTATAGGTTCTTTGATATTAATAATAAGGTTATTATTGAATCTATTGATGTTGATTTCTTTGAAGAAAGATTTCCTTTTAAATCTAGAAATAGTGGGGGTAATAGTGGGGGTTCAATACCTAGTAATTTATCTAGTGCTGATTCTGAAACTAGATTAGAAGAACCTAGAAGTGAAGAAACTAGGATCTCTGAATTTGAACCTAGGTGCAGTAAAAGAGCTAGGACTGAGACAAAAGATAAAAATCCCGATTTTGAATTTTACGCTGTAGAGGAAGAACCTTCTAATTTACAAGAGGCATTTAGTTCTATATAGTCTAGTTTCTGGCAAGAAGCTGTAGATAATGAATGGGATTCTCATATGTCTAATGGAACTTGGCGTATGGTAGATTTACCTCCTGGTAGTAAGCCTATAGGTTGTAAATGGGTTTTGAAAAGGAAACTGAAACCTGATGGAACAGTAGATAAGTATAAGGATAGACTGGTTGCCAAATGTTATAAGCAACGAGAGAACGTAGATTTTTTTGATACTTATTCCCCTGTTACTAGATCAACATCTATACGTGTTTTGATTGCTATTGTTGCTACTCATAATCTTGTTATTTATCAAATGGATGTCAAAAATTCCTTTTTGAATGGTGAACTAGAAGAGGAAATTTACATGGAACAACCTGAAGGTTATGTAATTCCTGGACAAGAACAGAAAGTATGTAAGCTAGAAAAATATCTTTATGGTTTGAAACAAGCTCCTAAACAATGGCATGAGAAATTTGATAAGTTAATGATTTCAAATAACTTTAGAATAAATGAGGGTGACAAATGCATCTACTATAAATCTGAGAATGATGTGTGTGTGATTGTTTGCTTATATGTAGATGATTTGTTGATATTTGGTTCCAATTTATCTGTTGTCAATGAAACTAAAAGCATGCTTAGTTCGAATTTTGACATGAAAGATTTGGGTGAAGCTAGTGTAATCTAGGGAATCAAAATAACTAGAACTAATAGTGTATTTGTTTGGATCAATCTCACTACATTGAAAAAATTCTGAAGAAGTATGAATATTTTGATTATACACATGTTTGTACTCCTTTTGATCCTAGTGTGAAATTGTTTAAGAACACTGGAGAAAGTGTTGGACAATCTGAATATGCTACTATAATAGGCAGTCTGCGTTATGCAACTGATTGTACTAGACCAGACATTGCATATGCAGTGGGAGTTTTGTGCAGGTTTACCAGTAATCCTAGTTTGGAATACTGGGATGCTATTGAGAGGTTTATGCGGTATTTGAAAAGAACCACAAACCTAGGATTACACTATCAGAGGTATCCCGCAGTCCTTGAAGGATTTAGCGATGCTAATTGGAACACTCTTTCAGATGATTCCAAGGCCACCAGTGGATATGTTTTTACTATTGCTGGGGGTGCTGTATCTTGGAGATCAAAGAAACAGACAATTATAGCCCAATCTACGATGGAGGATAAATTGATGGCACTAGCAGCAGCTAGTGAAGAGGCAGGATGGCTGAAGAGTCTGTTGTCAGACATTCCAGTATGGGAAAAACCGATACCAGCCACTTTGATCCACTGCGATAGTACCGCGGCTATCGGAGTAGTAGAGAATTATTATAATAACAATAAGAATCGACAGATACGTCGAAAGCACGACACAGTTAGAGAATTTCTCACAACTGGTGTTGTTAGAGTAGATCATGTAAGGTCTGAAGGAAATATAGTTGATACTTTGACGAAAGGATTAGCAAGAGAAAAGATATGGAATATCTCTAAAAGTATGGGACTTTTGCCCGTGAGAAGTTGAGTCATTTGTAATGGATACCCAACCTAGAAATAGGTTCAAAAGGACTAGACGAAGTTACAAATGATATGATAGAGTCATGCGTTCCCATAGCATGATATCCTGAAGTGGGAAACATGTTGAGTATTTAACTCTTAATGATGTCTATAGCTCTTAAGTTAGAGTGGGATACACATGAGTATTCTTGATAGACTCACCTATACGAATGTGAAGGTGTGGCCGCCTTCTATGAGAAATTGGACATTTCTCTAGATCATTTGTTAAAAAAGGGATAAGCACATCGCCTTAATGTGCGAACTTAAGGACTTTACTCTAGATATAGTTGTGTGTGTTAAATAATCTAATATTAGTTAGAGTTCAAGACGCAAGTCACTCTAGTCACCTGGTACTTAGAAAATTTAACACTATGCAGAGGTTCAAGTCGAAAGGCACCTTTGCAGATGCACAACTATAAAACACTTGCTCAATGTTTTTAAAATATAAGTGGGGGATTGTTGGGAGATATATATATATATTTAAAAACATAGTTTTGTAATATTATATCAAACTTAGAGAAATAGTGTGGTGGTATTATTTTGGGCTCCCACACTATAGACTTGGGTTCAAGTCTCACCCCATACATTTGTGTAGGTATATTATATATATCTATATTATTTATCAAAAGTCCGGGAGAGAGGGGCCTTGGGGGTCTTGGGAGGTCTGGTGATTTGAAAAATAACTTTTTGCAAATTTGACTTTTGGTTTTCAAAAACGTTTTAAGGAAATTATTCTCTAATTAATTTTCATAAATTTTGGTATTATATTCTGACCATTTTCTGACTGTTACGGAAGATTAATTTTGGGTAATTAATCAGAATTTATTTCCATTAAAACTTAATTGATTCTCTTAAGCCATTATAAGGCTGGTTTTCTGAAAAGAGAATATCATCTGTTTTTCGTGTGATTCTGAGCAAGTGTTAGAGAGAGTATTTGTTAGTTTGATTTCTCATAGTGCAGAGAAATTGAACAAGAGAGTATCAGCTGTTTTATCCCATAGGGTTTTCGACAAGAATCGACTGCTAGCACACAATCAAGAGGCAGAGTCGCGAAACACCTTAAAGATAGAGACCTAGTCCGCGACTCAGCTGTTTGAGATTCATTATTCTGTAATCTGTTTTTGTGCTTTGTTTCCAACAATTTTAAGGAGTGTTGATTTTGCTATTAAGGTTGAAAAGAAGCGCGTTGATGATACCAACAAGCCTTTCAAATTTGAAGGGTTGCATTTCAGAAGATGGAAGCTGAAGATGTTCTTTTATCTCAAACTCATGAAGTTGCATATGATTGTGTCGAGTGTTCATCCTGGAACCCTAGAACCTGCTGCTGATAAGACTATTTCTGCTGATAAGGCTGATGCTGCTGCTGCTGATGCTGCTGCTACTGATCCACCTCCTACCGGTGGTGCGAAAGAAGTTGTTTCTCAAACTCCTGAGGAGAAACAAAAAGCCATTGACAAATGGGTCGATGATGACTTTGATTGCAAAAACTACATTTAAATGCATTATCTGATGATTTATATGATTATTATTCAACTTTTGAAATTGCTAAGGATGTATGGGATGCATTACAGAAAAAATATGACACCGAGGAAGCTGGTTCAAAGAAGTATGCTGTGAGCCGGTATTTGAGATACCAAATGGTGGATGATAGATCAGTTGTTGCACAGGCTCATGAACTTCAAAAAATTGCCCATGAAATTCTGACCGAAGGTATGAAAACTGATGAACAATTTCAAGTTTCTGTAATGATTGACAAGTTACCACCTAGCTGGAAAGATTTTCGTAATTCCTTGCGTCACAAGACTAAAGAATTTTTTCTTGAAAGTTTGATTGTTAAGCTCAGGGTTGAGGAAGAAGCTCGGAAACAAGATAAGAAGGAAGAGATTCTCATTGTTTCTAACAATAAGACTCATCCGAGTTTGAAACCTAAGAAAAGGGATATGAAACCTAACCCGAACCAAAAGAAAGGAGGAAGGCCTAATCAAAACAAGAACCAACACCCATCGAAAAATGGACAGAATTCCAATTCTGAGTTTCTTTGTTATACCTGTGGTAAACCAAACCACGTGGCTAGGAATTGCAGGTTTAACAAGGAAAAGAATAACGCACAAGCTAATGTTGTGGGTGACGTTATAATTTCCATGGTCTCTGATCCAGAGTTCTACATGGTTGGTGGATCCGATGGGTGGTGGATAGACAGTGGTGCTTCGCATCATTGTTGTTTTGATAGGTCCATGTTTAAGACTTATGCTGAAACCAAGGATAAGAAAGTGTTGTTGGGAGACTATCACATCACTATGGTGAAAGGTTCTGGTACCTTCACACTCAAAAAATGAGAAAGAACCTTGTTTCCGGCTATCTTCTCAACAAGGCTGGGTTGTATCAAACTATTGCGTCTGATATTTACACTATAACTAAGAATAAGAATTTTGTAGGAAAGGGTTATGCTACTGATGGAATGTTTAAGATTAATGTTGATGCTATGAATAAAATTGATTCTTCTGCTTATATGGTTTGCAATTTTAATGTTTGGCATGGTAGGCTTTGTCATGTGGGTAAAAAGTTAGTAAATAACATGAGCAAGTTAGGTGTCCTCCCTGAATTTTCTGAAAATGAATTTGAAAAATGTGAATATTATAGTCAAGAAAAAATAACCAAGACCTCACATAAATCTGTCGTAAGAGAATCCAAACCTCAAGATTTAATACATTCTGATTTGTGTGAATATAAAGGTATCCTAACTAGAAATGGCAAGAGATATATTATGACATTCATTGATGATTGTTCTAATTATACGTATGTTTATTTGTTGAGCCATAAGAATGAAGCTATTGAAAAGTTTAAAATCTTTATTGTTGAAATTGAAAATCAATTTGGTAGAAAAATTAAGAGGTTTCGTAGTGATAGAGGCACTGAATATGATTCTACTCCTTTTACTGAAATTTACTAAACTAATGGCATTATACATGAAAGAACTGCTCCTTATAATCCTCAAATGAACGGTAAAGCTGAAAGAAAGAACCGTACTCTTACTGAATTGATTGTTGCTTGTTTGCTTAGTTCTGGTGTTGCTTCTCATTGGTGGGGTGAATGTTTGTTGACTGTTTGCCATGTTTTGAACCGCATTCCCAATAATAAAACCATGATATCTCCATATGAACTTTGGAGAAATAGAAAACCTAATGTCTCTTATGTTAGAGTTTGGGGTTGTTTAGCTTTTGTTAGGAAACCTGATCCTAAAAGACATAAGTTAGAAAGTAGAGCTTATGAATGTGTTTTTATTGGTTATGCTCAAAACAGTAAAGCTTATAGGTTCTTTGATATTAATAATAAGGTTATTATTGAATCTATTGATGTTGATTTCTTTGAAGAAAGATTTCCTTTTAAATCTAGAAAATAGTGGGGGTAATAGTGGGGGTTCAATCCCTAGTAATTTATCTAGTGCTGATTCTGAAACTAGATTAGAAGAACCTAGAAGTGAAGAAACTAGGATCTCTGAATTTGAACCTAGATGCAGTAAAAGAGCTAGGACTGAGAAAAAAGATAAAAATCTCGATTTTGAATTTACGTTGTAGGGGAAGAACCTTCTAATTTACAAGAGGCGTTTAGTTCTGTAGAGTCTAGTTTCTGGCAAGAAGCTATAGATAATGAATGAGATTCTCATATGTCTAATGGAACTTGGCGTATGGTAGATTTACCTCCTGGTATTAAGCCTATAGGTTGTAAATGGGTTTTGAAAAGGAAACTGAAACTTGATGGAACAGTAGATAAGTATAAGGCTAGACTGGTCGCCAAAGGTTATATGCAACGAGAGAATGTAGATTTTTTTGATACTTATTCCCATGTTACTAGATTAACATCTATACGTGTTTTTATTGCTATTGTTGCTACTCATAATCTTGTTATTCATCAAATGGATGTCAAAACTGCCTTTTTGAATTTACATGGAACAACCTGAAAGTTATGTAATTCATGGACAAGAACAGAAAGTATGTGAGCTAGAAAAGTCTCTTTATGGTTTGAAACAAGCTCCTAAACAATGGCATGAGAAATTTGATAAGTTAATGATTTCAAATAACTTCAGAATAAATGAGGGTGACAAATGCATCTACTATAAATCTGAAAATGATGTGTGTGTGATTGTTTGATTGTATGTAGATGATTTGTTGATATTTGGTTCCAATTTATCTGTTGTCAATGAAACTAAAAGCATGCTTAGTTCGAATTTTGACATGAAAGATTTGGGTGAAGCTAGAGTAATCTAGGGAATCAAAATAACTAGAACTAATAGTGGTATTTGTTTGGATCAATCTCAGTACATTGAAAAAATTCTGAAGAAGTATGAATATTTTGATTATACACCTATTTGTACTCCTTTTGATCCTAGTGTGAAATTGTTTAAGAACACTGGAGAAAGTGTTAGACAATCTGAATATGCTAGTATAATAGGCAGTCTGCCTTATGCAACTGATTGTACTAGACCAGACATTGCATATGTAGTGGGAGTTCTGTGCAGGTTTACCAGTAATCCTAGTGTGGAACACTGGGATGCTATTGAGAGGGTTATGCGGTATCTGAAAAGAACCACAAACCTAGGATTACACTATCAGAGGTATCCCGCAGTCCTTGAAGGATTTAGCGATGCTAATTGGAACACTCTTTCAGATGATTCCAAGGCCACCAGTGGATATGTTTTTACTATTGCTGGGGGTGTTGTATCTTGGAGATCAAAGAAACAGACAATTATAGCCCAATCTACAATGGAGGCTGAATTTATGGCACTAGCAGCAGCTAGTGAAGAGGCAGATGGTCAAGAGTCCGTCAGTCGACATTCCAAAGATGGGAAAAACCGTTACCAGCCACTTTGACCCACTGTGATAGTACCGCGGCTATAGGAGTAGTAGAGAATTGTTATAATAACAATAAGAATCGACAGATACGTCGAAAGCACGACACAGTTAGAGAATTTCTCATAACTGGTGTTGTTAGAGTTGATCATGTAAGGTCTGAAGGAAATATAGCTGATACTTTGACGAAAGGATTAGCAAGAGAAAAGATATGGAATATATCTTAAAGTATGAGACTTTTGCCCGTGAGAAGTTGAGTCATTTGTAATGGATACCCAACCTAGAAATAGGTTCAAAGGGACTAGACGAAGTTACAAATGATATGATAGAGTCATGCGTTCCCATAGCATGATATCGTGAAGTGGGAAATAGGTTGAGTATTTAACTCTTAATGATGTCTATAGCTCTTAAGTTAGAGTGGGATACACAAGAGTATTCTTGATAGACTCACCTATACGAATGTGAAGGTGTGGCCGCCTTCTATGAGAAATTGGGCATTTCTCTAGATCATTTGTTAAAAAGGGATAAGCACATGGACTTAATGTGCGAACTTAAGGACTTTACTCTAGATATAGTTGTGTGTGTTAAATAATCTAATATTAGTTAGAGTTCAAGACGCAAGTCACTCTAGTCACCTGGTACTTAGAAAATTTAACACTATGCAGAGGTTCAAGTCGAAAGGCACCTTTGCAGATGCACAACTATACAACACTTGCTCAATGTTTTTAAAATATAAGTGGGGGATTGTTGGGAGATATATATATATTTAAAAACATAGTTTTGTAATATTATATCAAACTTAGAGAAATAGTGTGGTGGTATTATTTTGGGCTCCCACACTATAGACTTGGGTTCAAGTTTCACCCCATACATTTGTGTAGGTATATTATATATATCTATATTATTTATCGAAAGTTCGGGAGAGCGGGGCCTTGGGGGACTTGGGAGGTCTGGTGATTTGAAAAATAACTTTTTGCAAATTTGACTTTTGGTTTTCAAAAACGTTTTAAGGAAATTATTCTCTAATTAAGTTTCATTAATTTTGGTATTATATTCTGACCGTTTTCTGACTGTTACGGAAGATTAATTTTGGGTAATTAATCAGAATTTATTTCCATTAAAACTTAATTGATTCTCTTAAGCCATTTATAAGGTTGGTTTTCTGAAAAGAAAATATCATCTGTTTTTTCGTGTGATTCTGAGCAAGTGTTAGAGAGAGTATTTGTTAGTTTGATTTCTCATAGTGCAGAGAAATTGAACAAGAGGGTATCAGCTGTTTTATCCCATAGGGTTTTCGACAAGAATTGACTGCTAGCACATAATCAAGAGGCAGAGTCGCGAAACACCTTAAAGATAGCGACCTAGTCCGCGACTCACTGCTTTAGATTCATTATTCTCGTAACTGCTTTTTGTGCTTTGTTTCCAACAAAAATTCATATGTAACACACATTCATTCAATAACCTCAGATGGATGACAGAGCTCCCTTTCTTCCCTGTAGTTTCTCGGCTGCAAACCTGAATTCACCAAAACCAATTACTGTAGATTCGACCCAAACTCTTTGTCCATCTCGACATTAATTAATGAACCAATCTGGCTGAGCTTGCCGGCGTGAACTCTTAGTTGCAGCTCTTGTTATTTATGATTCAGTGAAAAGAAAATTGGACCAAATAATGCATGTAACGACCTAGTTGGTGTTTAAAAGAGGAAGGTGGCCCTTATCTGAGCAACAGTCGGTCTTTAGTGAACCTTCGGATGGTTGTCACTTATCCTATGTCATTCCCGATAGCACTTGCCTTTAGAATGACATTCTTTTCCCTTTTGCAAACATTTTCTTATTCTTTTACTCGAATGACTCCAAAACGCCTACAAAATAAAAACAAAGCGTAATATACAAAAATACAAGAGAAATAACTAAAGAAAAGCATAATAAATTGACTTTCAAAAGATGTATTTAAGGCACTTATCACAATACAACTAATCGGTTCACACTTCGTGTGATCGTCCATGGATACGAGATCGAGACAATACAACAACGAAGTATGTTTACTTGATAAAATGGTTCGGACTTAACCAAACACAATAGGATTTCTTATCAAGTAAATAGGAATTAACGTTTGTGTAATTTAATTTATTATAATAAAACAATTATAATGCGGAAATATAAAGTAAATGACACAACAAGATTTTGTTAACGAGGAAACCGCAAATACAGAAAAACCTCGGGACCTTGTCCAGAATTGAATACTCTCAGGATTAAGCCGCTACCCAAAATTAAACCTAACTTCATATAGTTGAGACCAAGCCACTAAACCTATAGTTCACCTAGTTCCGTCTGCATTCCCACGCCTTCAACTTATGAATAAGTCACGTACTTGGAACAATTCCTTTGGTTCGTATTCCAAACAGTAAAGGAACAACAAATCTGTTTGGTATTAACTCTCTTCAACCAAGTGATGTGAGTTCGACAAAGGCTCTTCTGTTTATCTCAAATAAACTCCTTCGTCAGGTTCTTAGATCTATCTTATTCTCAACTACCGAAGTAATTGTTAAGATTTTGCAATCAATAATTTTAATTACAAAGAATTGTATTGATGCCGATCTACACAACTAATCAATCCAATCTACCACAAGGATAAACTGATTATAGTTGGATCCTCTTATACTGAAACAAGTATTGTGTACACCAAAGATTATGAACCCCAAATCAGAAATCTTCAATATCTTCTTTGTCTTCAAATCTTCTTAGATCTTCAATAAACACCTGCACACAACAACTTGAATCTCTTGTGATCAATTACGCACGAACGGAGTCTCAGTAACAATAGATTATCACAAGATCGTCTTTAGAACTAACAACAGTCTAAAGATCCCTGTCGAAACTTTGATTTAGTTTGAGTGAATCTTATATCAGAAGAGAAGATTCTCAAACATAAACAAACTAGGTGTAATCAAAGTTCAACCACTGTTAGTCAATCAAATCAATCGAAAACACAAGATAAACCGCAATTATCTAGTTTCCCACCAACGGTACTCTGTGAGAGCTTCTCAATCCCAAAGAAGACTCTAAACTGAGAGGCAGTAAGAGATTTCACTTCTTCAAGTCTTCGCAATACTTGTAATGTCTCATATCCTAATACTTTCAAGCTAACCTATACGAAGTTGTATCTATTACATAATCAAGCGACTCTTAAATGAGTTTTGATTCACTAAAATATGACAACCAAACTTGACATACCAACGCTTGGTGGGTTCAACCGAGCTATGCTCTAACAATTACTCTTGGAAGTTTATATCATCAGTCACAAGTCTATCTAAAAAAAGACAAACCCATTTATGATTCACCAATTCGTAACCTTATCATGCTTACGTACCATCTATACGCATCTCAGAAAAGGTTACAATGGATGATTGGCTTTACTTTTGCTATATTATTGTCATCCATCTCACGTGAATTCAAATCCCCCATTTATGCCATTACACAAAAAAAAAACGGGAAAGACAAGGACAACTCGTATGATAAACTCTACCTCCAAAAAACAAACAACAGCACAACAACAACTACCTAACACCAATTTCCACCTGAGAATTTGTCAAACCTCATTCAACATATTTCTCTTTCCTTTTTTAAGGTTCAAAACTGTTAGAGCACTGCTCGGTCGAACTCACAAGCGTTGCTATCTCAAGCTTGTTTGTCAAGTTTAGTTGCCAAAACTATAAGTCTTGATTTCTAGTATACTTATAGCTAAGTCTCGGACTAGGATAGTAAGTGTAGTTGAGCTATTGAATCCACGGCGTTCATCATGCGAAGACGAAGAACTACTCAAGGAACTTGTGGAACTTCATCAACAAAAAGGTGTGTGGAGACTTGAACTTATATGTCACTCAAAAGTATATCTATTCTCCTATCTTGAGACAAAAGTCGTATTGCTATATAGACTTCGATTATACACATTTGCTATTTCGAGCCGAGTTTATCTCGCTTATCTATATCTCGAAATATGTGTTGGTAAGCTTTCGCTTTGGCCAAGTTCATCTTTACTCATGAAGAAAGTCATGTTGATTATTTCAATAACCTGAAAATCGCTTTGATGAAAATAGTTTGTGAATAACAAACTATATAACATCCTCTAAGAAAGTTTCAATGATTGAAATGAGAGTTTAGAACATGTAACCATCTTTGGATATAAACATAGCGTGTTCTCACATTTGTGTAAAAGTCCAAAACCGGGAACCCAAAGTATGCGTACCCGTACGCGTACTGGCGGTTGTTGGAAATCTGGAGAGTATGCGTGCATGTACGCATGCCGGCGGAAAGTTCATGTCCGTGAATTTCTGCTTTGAGTTTGAAAGTGAAAAACAAACTCAATCCAGTTACTTAAGTACGCATACCTAGGTAGGTTACTTTCTAAAATCGGTTTGTTCATGAACGAAAACATTTATATAATAAGAAATGTAATCTTCGCAAACTGTGGCTATAATGTCCATGAATCAAAACCGATTTTGCTTCGATTGTGTCTTGTATACTTCTATGAGATCTAAGCAATTGAAAAACTCTCTAACTAGTTCATTTGAGTCATTTGAACTAGTTATGGTGAAGATGAATAAGGTTGATATGAAAGTGCTCATATGGCTAATCATTGGTTAACTATTGTTGAACCAACTAAGTGTACACGTTTAGGTACGGTTACCCAAACCTAAATGAAGTTACATTTCATTTGTGTATAACAAGCTAAGTTCGATCTAACGGTAAGATATTAGCTTGAATCTAACCAGGTTTTCATCTAACGGTGAATGCTTTGTTACCAAGATAACTTAGATTGCAAACCCTGATTTGGAGACTATATAACGGAGAACTCTAGCAACTGGGAAACCTAATCCCCACATCTCATGTGTGATACTAGTTGCATAAACTAGAGTCAATTCTCCTTTAACCTTAGGTTTTTCACGAAACCATGTAGGTTAATGACTTGAAGACTTCATTGGGATTGTGAAGCCAGACCCAACTATTTTCTCTGTAGTTGCGTGATTTGATCTTGCTATTTCTATCGTGATTGATTGAAATCGTAAGATTGGCTTGAGATTTATATCTCCGATGGGAAAGATAGAAAAGTAGTCAAAAAAACCTTCGTCTCATCGTTTGTGATTCCAAGATATCTTGTTTCGCTAGTCGAATTAGATTATTGTGAGGTGATTGATATTTCTAGGCTATTCTTAGGGAATATAGGTCCAGTATATCAATTGGTTCATGTTCACCTTGATTTATCAAAAGACGTAACAAAACTCATAGGTATTTCTGCGGGAGACAGATTTATGTATTCCTGTAGACATTTCTGTGTGAGATGAATTTGTTTATTAAAGTCTTCGACTTTGGGTGGTAGCAACTCTTAGTTGTGGGTGAGATCAGCTAAGGAAATCAAGTGCGTAATATCCTGCTGGGATCATAGACTTAAGGAGCGCAACTGTACCTTGAATCAGTGTGAGATGTATTGGGGTTCAACTACAGTCCAGACCGAAGTTAGTTTGTGGTAGGCTAGTGTCTTTAGCGGCTTAATACAGTGGTGTTCAAATCTGGACTAGGTTCCGGGGTTTTCCTGCATTTGCGGTTTCCTCATTAACAAAACTTCTGGTGTCTGTGTTATTTCATTTATGCATTATATTTTGTTACATAATTGAAATATCACAGGTTGTGCGTTGAATCGACCAATTGGTAAATCCAACCTTTGGTTGTTGATTGAAATTGATTGATCCTTGAACATTGGGCTTTGGTACCGTTCAAGTTATTTATATTGTATTCAATCATGCTAGCAAATTTATATTTGTTTGAGTGAGGATTGAATCGAGAAATTAAGATATAACTCTTTGATATACTTTTCTTAAGATTGAGTCTGACTGTCTAGTTGATTTTCTTGAAAGTATATTGGATTTAGTACATACAGATTGCTAAGAGAAATATTGGATGTGGTTGTTAGACCCCCGTTTTTTCAATTGGTATCAGAGCAGGCAAACACGTTTAAGACCTCATAAGTCTGTGTTTGTAGCGATCTGACTCTATGGACATAAATTCTATCTCCATAAACGTACCACCAGTCTTCGATGGCTCAAACTACTTGTGATGGAAAATCGTTATGCGTGCTTTTCTTCAAGCTCATGATTTCAAACATAGGTACGTGTTTTTATGGCTATGATCCTCCAGTTAATACAGAAGGTGATGTATCTATACCTAAGGATATTGGTAGATATAGTCCAAAAGAAATCCTTGCTGCAAAACAAAATTCTAACGGCTTAAATGCTATCATACATGCCATTACCCCAGATCTTCAGCATCATGTGACTAACTGTACAAAGTCTAAAGAAGCCTGAGATATCTTAGAAACCGTATTTGAAGGGAATAACTGTGAAAAAGAAGCTAGGCTTCAAAACCTAAATTATGATTGGGAAAACCTTCGTATGGCAGATGAAGATTCATTTGATGAGTTTAATCGCAAAGTGTCTGAAATTGTTAATGCATCTTGCATTAGGTAAGACTTTTCCTGAAAAGGACATTGTGTTGAAGATTCTCAGATCTTTGCCATCCAGATACGATTCTAAGAAGCATGCCATCGTTGAAGGACATAACCTTGATATGCTTTCCAGAAATAATCTGATTGGAAAGTTCAAAATTCTTGATCTTGATCAGAACACAGTCAGAACATCTGCATTTAATGTTGTGACCAACACAAGTGAATCTCCTAACTTGTATTGGGATGATGAATGTTGTTCCAATCATGTTGATGTTGATAAATCACTGATAACAGAAAAGATCAAAGAATTTGTAAATGCTTCAGATGATTCAATACAAAAATCTTCCCTGGTTATCAACATCTTGGATGCTTTTGATGGGTGCAATGAACATTCAGATCTTGCAGTAGAAACCTCCACCTACTCAACTTCTGATTCAGAACTTGGGACTGACACAGAGATTTTCGAATTCTTGAATAAAGAGGTTCTCCAAGAAAATCTTCAACTGAAGGCTTCGTTGAAGAAACTTGAATCATCGCTCCAGGTGAAAAATCTTGAGATAGATTGTCTTAATGATGAATTCACCAGACCCATGTCCCTAAAAGATAAGAAGATTAATACTCTTAAGGATGACATGCAAAGGTTATCTGGGAGTTCTGACAAAATCTCAGCAATGTTATTTGGTCAGAAGTCTTTTGGGAACACAAATGGTTTAGGGTTTAAAAGCAAAACTATATATAAGCACAAACAACTCTTTTGTTCCTACTGATCATGGAACAATGGTTGTTGACTGTTGTGTTAAACAGGAGGCACTTCAACAGAACAAAAAATCCTTATTGATTTGTTCGTTTTATGGAAATGCAAATCATGTTCAAAGCACGTGTTGGAGATTCAAATGGAACATTAAAAGAATTTCCAAACTTCAAGAGAACATGCATAGGATGAATCTGGCATTTTATAATCTACAAGGTTTCCCTAAAAAATCCAATAATTCCAGATTCAGACGAGGTAAGAAATCTGTTTACACAATAAATCTTGATAAGCCACTAGGTGGTAAAAGATGTGAGTATTCGGCTCACTCTGTCACCGTCTAATACCAAGACGTCCACATCCTCATCTTTAACTTGAGAAAATGAGGTTTGCTTCAAGGTGGATCAAGTCCTTGTATTTGTGTATTCTTTTCTTATTTTTGTTAAGAAAATATTTTCCTAATAATTTGGATAATGGATAATAAACCATGAAAGACTTGTTCAAAGCTCTTTTAGGATTTGGGTATCCATAAGTCTATTTATAATCATTTGTAATCAAGTTCTTCTTCCCTTTTCTCATTGAAAGACACAGTTTCATGGCTCCTGTAACTAGAGGTACCACAAAAAGGGATGCAATCGAAGCAGTTAATGTGCATCTGTGTGAAGGAATCACTTCCTCAAGGAAGTTGAAAGAGAAATCTACAAATGATGGAGAAGATTCTTCCTCTAATTGCCTCTTGTCAGTTTGTCCTTTTGATAATAACTTTAGAGGTATGGTGAAAGATTTCATCAATAAAAGAAATGATTTAAAATCTCAAATTGTTTCCTCTTTAGAAAACATAACTCACTATGAATAAATGTTGTCTCTAACAAAAAAACACCTTGCGTGAGCTAAAAAGAGAACTTAGTGAGTTCACTGATATTTCGGAAGACTTAGAGGAATTGAACGATCCCATAATTAATGGGTTTTTCAATAATGAGAAGGAATTCTCGGTAGATGCTCTGAGAAAGCTCTATAATATCTAGGAAACTTCTTATGAGAATTTATTCTTGTGTTTTAAGAAGGATAACTAGGGTTTGGAATAGCCATTATTGTGAGTACACAAAGTTATTTCCAACGATTTTTATCTTGCAATATTTTTAGATTTATTTAATTAATTTGTAAAGTTTATTCGGAAGATTATTTTGCAGTATTAATCTTTATGGTTTTATATATCGCAACTTTTTATGGGATATGTGTGTTTGCATCCGTGAACTATGATTGTCCCATACGTGGTAAAAAGTTAAGTCTTTCATATGTCGATATGCAAGTATTGATAAAAGATTGAATGAACTTTTGACAAAAAAAAGTTAAGCCTATTATGTCATTATGCAAATATTGATGGAAGATAGGATGACCTTTTGTTTACAAAGATTAAAGTCTATTATATGTCATTGTGCAAATAGTGATAAAGAATAGAATGAATCTTTGTTTATTCCGATATTGATCTTCCCGATCCATATTTTTATGTAAATACTGCGGATTCGTAAGTTTTCTTATGTAAGCATTTCCGATTAAATTAATCATGGGTTCTCTTGTGGTTAATTCAATTGAGATTTTTTAATACAAATTCTAGCGGCTATTCGGGTTTTGTCTTCTAGCGGTGTTGCTCCTCGCAACGAATCAACTCTCGCTGAACTGCAAATGAAGCATCCAGCAGCCCCTCTACCCTATATTCCCCCGGAACCGGTTAGTGTTGACTCAATTGTTGTTGATTCTAAGGCGGTTCTTGGTGCCATTAAGAGTTTCCCTAGAGGAACCTCTTGTGGTCGAGATGGTTTACGCGCGCAACATTTAATGGATTCCTTATGTGGTGCTGCATCAGCGGTAGCGGATGATTTATTATCTTCCATTACAGGAGTTGTCAATTTATGGCTTGCAGGGAAATGCCCCAATGTTTTAGGCTAGTTCATAGCTAGTGCACCCCTAACACCATTATTGAAGCCGGGTGGAGGTCTTAGGCCCATTGTTGTTGGCACCATATGGCGTAGGCTGGTCTCAAAGATAGATGCTTTCTCTGCGGGTAAGGCCATGACTTCCTATTTGGATGATCATCAATTTGTAGTTGGTGTGACCGTTGGTGGTGAGAGTATTTATATGTTGTAAATAGCTTGTTGGAGTTGAATGGTCAGTCCGCTGGTATGTCAATGTTGCTTGTTGACTTCTCCAACGCATTCAACATGGTAAGCCGGTCTCATCTCATAAAGGAAGTTCGACTCCATTGTCCAGGTATTTCACGTTGGGTTGAGTTTTGTTATAGTAGGCCTGCTAGACTATACTATGATCAATTCATTATGTCCTCAAATCTTGGGGTTCAACAAGGGGATCCTCTTGGTCCGTTGTTGTTTGCCTTGACCCTTCATCCACTTGTGAAAACCATTGCCTCTTAGTGCAAACTCGATTTGCATGCATGGTATCTGGACGATGGGACTATTATTGGGGACACTCTTGAGGTGGATAAATCTTTGAATATAATTGAGTTTGAAGGGCCGGCTAGAGGTTTGCATCTCAATATAAAGAAAACATAGGTCTTTTGGCCAACCGCTGATCCTAGAAGTTATGATGATGATGTGTTTCCTCAAGACATTGGAAGACCTACCACTGGTGTTAAACTCTTGGGAGGGCCAGTGAGTATATATTTGAACTTTATTAGCGATATGGCTGTGGCTAGAGTTCACAAGACTATCCAGCTAATGTCTTCCACCAAAAAACTCAAGGATCCTCAGAGTGAGATGTTATTACTTCACAACTGTACAGGTGTGTCCAGGTTGTACTTTACTATGTACACTACCAACCCTGCAGCTTTACAATGTGACACTGATTTATTTGCCGATCAGTTACTTCAGTACTTGAAACTATTGGTCACAGGGGATGGGGCGGGTTTTGGGCCGTTGCAACAGCGAATTGCTACTCTCCCCATTAAGGAAGGTGGCTTTGGTATTTACACTATGGCTTACACCCGTAACTATTGTTATCTGGCTTCTCAGAGTCAAACGGTTTCGGTACAAAAGGTGAGTCTTGGCAATTTATTTTCTCCAGACAAAGATTCTGCTTATCAGTCGGATCTTCAGAACTTCATCCAGGTTTGTGGTTTACCTTCTAATTATTGTGTTGAAGATACTTCCCCCTTCTATGCACTCCCTGGCAGTTACCTATTTCGACGCAATTAAGAACCAAATCCCAAACCAATTTTCTATGTCTGTAAGTGTTGGGAGATATATATATTTAAAAACATAGTTTTGTAATATTATATCAAACTTAGAGAAATAGTGTGGTGGTATTATTTTTGGCTCCCACACTATAGACTTGGGTTCAAGTCTCACCCCATACATTTGTGTAGGTATATTATTTATCAAAATTCCGGGAGAGCGGGGCCTTGGGGGTCTTGGGAGGTCTGGTGATTTGAAAAATAACTTTTTGCAAATTTGACTTTTGGTTTTCAAAACGTTTTAAGGAAATTATTCTCTAATTAATTTTCATTAATTTTGGTATTATATTCTGACCGTTTTCTGACTGTTACGGAAGATTAATTTTGGGTAATTAATCAGAATTTATTTCCATTAAAACTTAATTGATTCTCTTAAGGCATTATAAGGCTGGTTTTCTGAAAAGAGAAAATATCTGTTTTTAGTATGATTCTGAGCAAGTGTTAGAGAGACTATTTGTTAGTTTGATTTCTCATAGTGCAGAGAAATTGGACAAGAGAGTATCAGCTGTTTTATCCCATAGGGTTTTCGACAAGAATCGACTGCTAGCACACAATCAAGAGGCAGAGTCGTGAAACACCTTAAAGATAGCGACCTAGTCCGCGACTCATCTGTTTGAGATTCATTATTCTGTAATATGTTTTTATGCTTTGTTTCCAATAATTTTAAGGTGTTTGATTTTGCTATGGAGGTTGAAAAGAAGCGCGTTGATGATACCAACAAGCCTTTCAAATTTGAAGGGCTGCATTTCAGAAGATGGAAGCTGAAGATGTTCTTTTATCTCAAACTCATGAAGCTGCATATGATTGTGTCGAGTGTTCATCCCGGAACCCCGGAACTCGCTGCCGATAAGACTGTTCTTCTGATAAGGCTGATCTTTCTGCTCGCTTTGATGCTGGTGTCTTCACTGCTTGATCCACCTCCTACCGGTGGTGCCAAAGAAGTTGTTTCTCAAACTCCTGAGGAGAAACAAGTCCATTGACAAATGGGTCGATGATGACTTTGATTGCAAAAACTACATTCTTAATGCATTATCTCGATGATTTATATGAGTATTATTCAACTTTTGAAACTCGCTAAAAAGATGTATGGGATGCATTACTGAAGAAATATGACACCGAGGAAGTCAAGTTAAAAGAAGTATCTTTGTGAGCCGGTATTTGAGATACCAAATGGTGGATGATAGATCAGTTGTTGCACAGGCTCATGAACTTCAAAAAATTGCCCATGAAATTCTGACCGAAGGTATGAAAACTGATGAACAATTTCAAGTTTCGGTAATGATTGACAAGTTACCACCTAGCTGGAAAGATTTTCGTAATTCCTTGCGTCACAAGACTAAAGAATTTTCTCTTGAAAGTTTGATTGTTAAGCTCAGGGTTGAGGAAGAAGCTCGGAAACAAGATAAGAAGGAAGAGATTCTCATTGTTTCTAACAATAAGACTCATCCGAGTTTGAAACCTAAGAAAAGGGATATGAAACCTAACCGGAACCAAAAGAAAGGAGGAAGGCCTAATCAAAACAAGAACCAACACCCATCGAAAAACGGACAGAATTCCAATTCTGAGTTTCTTTGTCATACCTGTAATAAACCAAACCACATGGCTAGGAATTGCAGGTTTAACAAGGAAAAGAATAACGCACAAGCTAATGTTGTGGGTGACGTTATAATTGCCATGGACTCTGATCCAGAGTTCTACATGGTTGGAGGATCCGATGGGTGGTGGATAGACAGTGGTGCTTCGCGTCATTGTTGTTTTGATAGGTCCATGTTTAAGAATTATGCTGAAACCAAGGATAAGAAAGTGTTGTTGGGAGACTCTCAAAGCACTGTGGTGAAAGGTTCTGGTACGGTAGAGTTGAAGTTTACTTATGGGAAGACACTCATGCTGAAAGATGTTCTTCACACTCCAGAAATAAGAAAGAACCTTGTTTCCGGCTATCTTCTCAACAAGGCTGGGTTGTATCAAACTATTGGGTCTGATATTTACACTATAACTAAGAATAAGAATTTTGTAGGAAAGGGTTATGCTACTGATGGAATGTTTGAGCTTAATGTTGATGCTATGAATAAAATTGATTCTTCTGCTTATATGGTTTGCAATTTTAATGTTTGGCATGGTAGGCTTTGTCATGTGGGTAAAAAGTTAGTAAATAACATGAGCAAGTTAGGTGTTCTCCCTGAATTTTCTGAAAATGAATTTGAAAAATGTGAATACTGTAGTCAAGCAAAAATAACCAAGACCTCACATAAATATGTCGTAAGAGAATCCAAACCTCTAGATTTAATACATTCTGATTTGTGTGAATGTGAAGGTATCCTAACTAGAATTGGCAAGAGATATATTATGACGTTCATTGATGATTTTTCTAATTATACGTATGTTTATTTGTTGAGCCATAAGAATGAAGCTATTGAAAAGTTTAAAATCTTTATTGCTGAGATTGAAAATCAATTTGGCAGAAAAATTAAGAGGTTTCGTAGTGATAGAGGCACTGAATATGATTCTGCTCCTTTTACTTAAATTTACCAAACTAATGGCATTATACATGAAAGAACTTCTCCATATAATCCTCAAATGAATGGTAAAGCCGAAAGAAAGAACCGTACTTTACCGAATTGATCGTTGCTTGTTTGCTTAGTTCTCGTGCCGCTTCTCATTGGTGGGGTGAATGTTTGTTGACTGTTTGCCATGTTTTGAACCGCATTCCCAATAATAAAACCATGATATCTCCTTATGAACTTTGGAGAAATAGAAAACCTAATATCTCTTATTTTAGAGTTTGGGGTTGTTTAGCTTTTGTTAGGAAACCTGATCCTAAAAGACATAAGTTAGAAAGTAGAGCTTATGAATGTGTTTTTATTGGTTATGCTCAAAACAGTAAAGCTTATAGGTACTTTGATATTAATAATAAGGTTATTATTGAATCTATTGATGTTGATTTCTTTGAAGAGAGATTTCCTTTTAAATCTAGAAGTAATGGGGGTAATAGTGGGGGTTCAATACCTAGTACTTTACCTAGTGCTGATTTTGAACCTAGATTAGAAGAACCTAGAAGTGAAGAAACTAGGATCACTGAATTTGAACCTAGATGCAGTAAAAGAGCTAGGACTAAGACAAAAGATAAAAATCCCGATTTTGAATTTTACGTTGTAGAGGAAGAACCTTCTAATTTACAAGAGGCGTTTAGTTCTCGTAGAGTCTAGTTTCGGCAAGAAGTCGTAGATAATGAATGGGATTCTCATATGTCTAATGGAACTTGGCGTATGGTTGATTTACCTCCCGGTAGTAAGCCTATAGGTTGTAAATGGGTTTTGAAAAGGAAATCAAACTGGTGGAACAAAAGAGATAAGTATAAGGCTAGATTGGTTGCTAAAGGATTTAGGCAATGAGAGAACGTAGACTTTTTTGATACTTATTCTCCTGTTACTAGATTAACTTCTATACGTGTTTTGATTGCTGTTGCTGCTGCTCATAATCTTGTTATTCACCAAATGGATGTTAAATGCTTTTTTGAATGGTGAACTAGAAGAGGAAATTTACATGGAACAACCTGTAGGTTTTGTAATTCATGGACAAGAACAAAATGTATGTAAGCTAGAAAAGTCTCTTTATGGTTTGAAACAAGCTCCTAAACAATGGCATGAGAAATTTGATAATTTAATGATTTCAAATAACTTTTAATAAATGAGGGTGACAAATGCATCTACTATAAATCTGAGAATCATGTGTGTGTGATTGTTTGCTTGTATGTAGATGATTTGCTGATATTTGGTTCCAATTTATCTGTTGTCAATGAAACTAAAAGCATGCTTAGTTCGAATTTTGACATGAAAGATTTGGGTGAAGCTAGTGTAATCTTGGGAATAAAAATAATTAGAACTAATAGTGGTATTTGTTTGGATCAATCTCACTACATTGAAAAAATTCTGAAGAAGTATGAATATTTTGATTATACACCTGTTTGTACTCCTTTTGATCCTAGTGTGAGATTGTTTAAGAACACTGGAGAAAGTGTTAGACAATCTGAATATGCTAGTATAATAGGCAGTCTGCGTTATGCAACTGATTGTACTAGACCAGACATTACATATGTAGTGGGAGTTTTGTGCAGGTTTACCAGTAATCCTAGTTTGGAACACTGGGATGCTATTGAGAGGGTTATGCGGTATCTGAAAAGAACCACAAACCTAGGATTACACTATCAGAGGTATCCCAGATCCTTGAAGGATTTAGCGATGCTAATTGGAACACTCTTTCGGATGATTCCAAGGCCACCAATGGATATGTTTTTACTATTCTTTGGGGGCGCTCGTATCTTGGAGATCAAAGAAACAGACAATTATAGCCCAATCTACGATGGTGGCTAAATTGATGGCACTAGCAAACTAGTGAAGAGGCGGGATGGTCAAGAGTTTGTTGTCGACATTCCAAAAGATGGGAAAAATCGATACCACCACTTTGATCCACTGCGATAGTACCGCGACTATCGGAGTAGTAGAGAATTGTTATAATAACAATAAGAATCGACAGATACGTCGAAAGCACGACACAGTTAGAGAATTTCTCACAATTGGTGTTGTTAGAGTAGATCATGTAAGGTCTGAAGGAAATATAGCTGATACTTTGACGAAAGGATTAGCAAGAGAAAAGATATGGAATATCTCTAAAAGTATGAGACTTTTGCCCGTGAGAAGTTGAGTCATTTGTAATGGATACCCAACCTAGAAATAGGTTCAAAGGGACTAGACGAAATTACAAATGATATGATAGAGTCATGCATTCCCATAGCATGATATCCTGAAGTGGGAAACAGGTTGAGTATTTAACTCTTAATGATGTCTATAGCTTTTAAGTTAGAGTGGGATACATAGTAGTATTCTTGATAGACTCACCTATACGGATGTGAAGGTGTGGCCACCTTCTATGAGAAACTGGGCATTTCTCTAGATCATTTGTTAAAAAAGGGATAAGCACATGGCCTTAATGTGCGAACTTAAGGACTTTACTCTAGATATAGTTGTGTGTGTTAAATAATCTAATATTAGTTAGAGTTCAAGACGCAAGTCACTCTAGTCACTTGGTACTTAGAAAATTTAACACTATGTAGAGGTTCAAGTCGAAAGGCACCTTTGCAGATGCACAACTATACAACACTTGCTCAATGTTTTTAAAATATAAGTGGGGATCATTGGGAGATATATATATTTAAAAACATAGTTTTGTAATATTATATCAAACTTAGAGAAATAGTGTGGTGGTATTATTTTGGGCTCCCACACTATAGACTTGGGTTCAAGTTTCACCCCATACATTTGTGTAGGTATATTATTTATCAAAAGTCCGGGAGAGCGGGGCCTTGGGGCCTTGGGAGGTCTGGTGATTTGAAAAATAACTTTTTGCAAATTTGACTTTTGGTTTTCAATACGTTTTAAGGAAATTATTCTCTAATTAATTTTCATTAATTTTGGTATTATATTCTGACCGTTTTCTGACTGTTACGGAAGATTAATTTTGGGTAATTAATCAGAATTTATTTCCATTAAAACTTAATTGATTCTCTTAAGCCATTATAAGGCTGGTTTTCTGAAAAGAGAAAATATATGTTTTTAGTATGATTCTGAGCAAGTGTTAGAGAGAGTATTTGTTAGTTTGATTTCTCATAGTGCAGAGAAATTGGACAAGAGAGTATCAGCTGTTTTATCCCATAGGGTTTTCGACAAGAATCGACTGCTAGCACACAATCAAGAGGCAGAGTCGCGAAACACCTTAAAGATAGCGACTTAGTCCGCGACTCAGCTGTTTGAGATTCATTATTCTGTAATCTGTTTTTGTGCTTTGTTTCCAACAGTAAGAGATTCTATTCTATGGCAATCCAATCGTGTTAAGCATGCTCAAGATTACTTGTTGGCTATACCCATCAGTGGTTTAAATCAATGCCTGGGTCCAAGACAGTTTCGCGTTGTTGTTTGTTATCGACTTGGTATCCCTTATTTGTTGAAGGTGGTTTGTGCTCTTGCTGTAATAGACCCATGGATATTTTTGGATACCGCGCCCTTCATTATGCCAAAGATGTTGGTATCAAATTTTGGAATGACCTAGTACGTGACATAATCACTGATATTTGTTACAAAGCTGATGTGGCCGCGCGTAAAGAAGCCGCCCTTGGGTTTATGTCTGATGATAATAAAGACTTACGCCATGCTGACATTCTTGTTCTTAATTAGGAAAATAGTCTAGATGTTTATATGGATGTTACAAGTGTCTCTCCCTTCATGGGTGATGGTGTCCGCGCTTTTGTCCCAGGCCAAGCTATTTCCAATGTTGTTTTGCGCAAACGTAACAAATATTTGGCTCAATGTGTTTCTCATGGTTATGGCTTGGGTGTTTTAGCCTTTACTACGTTGGGGGAACTCGGAGATGATACTTTGTGTTTTTTTAAGAGATTGAAGAATTGTCTTGTCAGTAATGATGTTAGTTGTGGTGTGGGGAAATTTCTTTTTTGTAGACTAGGTATTGCTATTCAGAAGGGGGGTTGGAGCTGAGCTTGTTGCTAGGATACCAACTAAGTTTCTTTACGATTCTATTGACTATACCTTGTAATCCTAAATATCGATTTATAATATATCATCAAATTGATATTCTTACGTGATTTGTTAATGCCCTAAGAAATCCTTCTTTTCTTGTGAAAGTAAAGGTCACTCTTGTTGTTCTTTCGGGAATGACATTTTGTGGGGGAGAGTTCTTAGTTGAACTTGTGCTTAATTTCCAAATCTTTGTGGGGAGTGCGGCTGTAGAATATTATAGGGGTTATCTTGTATCTTTATAAACTCCTTGATGAATGCATTTAGTTTCGGCTATATGATTGCATCTAAAAAAGTTGATATGTGTTTTTCCTTTCGGTCATGAAGTATCTCCATGGAAATTTCATTAGGATCCCACTAGTTTTCGTACCTTTTCCAATTTTATTGACAAAAAGGGGGAGAATTAATGTGTATTTCACACTACAAATACATATGGTTTTCGGATCATTATGTAAGGGGGGAGTGGTTTTCATGTGAGATGAAGTATTGACTAAGGGGGGTGATACATATCACCATAGTATTGTTGTCGAAGTTGTGATACAATTGAACTTTGATGTTGTGTAATAATACTATAACACTGTATAAGAATGATTGGGAGCTATTGTTTTCTCATTTTTATGGCTACGGATCTTCAACAATGATGATGCTGAATTGAATACCTTTGGAATCATTGGAGTACTTGGAAGTGACAAAGATTTCGAGTAATGTTGAAGAACCAAGGAGATCAAGCATTTGGATGAGAACAAAGTTTATTTATTTTGTATTCCATATGTATTGATAGTTTTGTCATTAAAATTGACAAAGGGGGAGATTTTTAGAGCACTGCTCGATCGAACTCGCAAGCGTTGCTATCTCAAGCTTGTTTGTCAAGTTTAGTTTCCAAAATTATAAGTCTTGATTTCTAGTCTACTTATAGCTAAGTCTCGGACTACGATAGTAAGCGTAGTTGAGCTCTAGAATCCACGACGTTCATCATGTGAAGACGAACAACTACTCAAGGAACTTGTGGAACTTCATCAACAAAAAGGTGTGTGGAGACTTGAACTTATCTATCACTCAAAAGTCTACCATTCTCCTATCTTGAGATAAAAGTCGTATTGCTAAATAGACTTCGATTATACACATTTGCTATTTCGAGCCGAGTTTATCTCGCTTATCTAGTTCTCAAAATATGTGTTGGCAAGCTTTCACTTTGGCCAAGTTCATCTTTACTCATGACTAAGTCATGTTAATAATTTCAATAACTTGAAAATCGCTTTGATGAAAAATAGTTTGTGAATAACAACTATATAACATCCTCTAAGAAAGTTTCAATGATTGAAATGAGAGTTTAGAACATGTAACCATATTTGGATATAAACATAGCGTGTTCTCACATTTGTGTAAAAGTCCAAAACATGGAACCCAAAGTATGCGTACCCGTAGGCGTACTGGCGGTTGTTGGAAATCCGGAAGAGTATGCGTATTAGTACGCATACTAGCGGAAAGTTGACGTCCGTGAATTTCCGCTGGAGTTTGAAAGTGAAAAACAAACTCAATCCGATTACTTAAGTACGTATACATGTTCGCATACTTAGGTAGGTTACTTTCTAAAATCGGTTTGTTCATGAACTAAAAAATTTATATAATAAGGAATGCAATCTTTGCAAACCGTGGCTATAATGTTCATGAATCGATTCGAGTGAATCAAAACCGATTTTGCTTCCATTGTGTCTTGTATACTTCTATGAGATCTAAGCAATTGAACAACTCTCTAACTAGTTCATTTGAGTCATTTGTACTAGTTATGGCGAAGATGAATAAGGTTGATATGAAAGTGCTCATATGGCTAACCATTGGTTAACTATTGTTGAACCAACTAAGTGTACACGTTTAGGTACGGTTACCCAAACCTAAATGAAGTTACATTTCATTTGTGTATAACAAGCTAAGTTCGATCTAACAGTTGAAAGATATTATCTTGAATCTAATCAGGTTTTCATCTAACGGTGAATATTGAATGCTTTGTTACCAAGGTAGCTTAGATTGCAAACCCTGATTTGGAGATAAAGGAGAACTCTACCAACTGGGAAATCTAATCCCCACACCTCCTGTGTGATACTAGTTGCATAAACTAGAGACGATTCTCCTTTAACCTTAGGTTTTTCACGAAACCCTGTAGGTTAACGACTTGAAGACTTCATTGGGATTATGAAGCCAAACCCAACTATTTTCTTTGTAGTTGCGTGATTTGATCTTGTTGTTTCTATCGTGATTGAGAGTAATCGTAAGATTGGCTTATATAATTGTGACGCCCCAACCTAATCACCTGCTTAGCTATAAAGATTAAAACCTAATTGAAGCATCAAATCTAGATTAATGATCTTAAGAATTTCAATTTCATAAGCTAATCCCAAAGGCAAACCCATACACCCTAATATTATATAAATGAAGATCTCTCGAGTGATATGAATATAATAATGTGTTGTTTTACAAATTAACAAAAATATACATATACAAAAGCTACGCAACATCTATAATACGATAAAAGCTTTAAGCTACGAAACAGTTATCTTCGAGCGCACCTTTTCTTCTGGTTACTGAAAACTGAAGTGGAAACGAGTGAGCACAGCATCCCAAAAGGGTGCTCAATGAAAACATATAACTCTCAAGTAATCATTAATATGCTTTACAGATATAAAAGAATATAAATTGAAAGAAACAAGATGAATCTAAACATTCAGTTATATTTTCATCAAGATCAAAAAGTTAGACAAACAAGTATGATATGCACACGAGTGATTTCCCAAAATAAAATAGTATATATAATAACGAAATGGGGAAGAAGCCGCCCTACTACGTAATATTTAAACGGGAATAAGCCGCCCTACTATTCTTAAGCATATATACTATCGAAAATGGGAAGAAGCCGCCCTACTAGATAATATTAAAACGGGGAAGAAGCCGCCCTACTATTTAAACTAGTTATATACTATCGAAACGGGGAAGAAGCCTCCCTACTTGATAATATTAAAACGAGGAATAAGCCGCCATACTTAACTTAGCAAGGATCCGTGGGGAATCACAGAAACTCCTTGCGGGGAAAACATACAACGCATATTACACGCACATCAAGACACATACATACATTTACACAGATAGTAAAACATACTAACAATATGCCAAAAGTAACAATGACTCATCATGCTCGCATATAGAAAGAATGCTCAATGATTACAAGAAAGTTACAGAGTTCCCACCTGATATTGAAGGCAAATCACGCCTACCTCGAGATCCATAATCCACTGGTTTAATCTTTGAATCGATCGTTGTTAATAAAGATTAATTGTTAACCACACAAGCACTCTTAGGAATTAGTTAAAAGGCTCACACAAGGATCATAACATAATCTCATACAATTCTCTAGTTATAAGCAAGATGGACTATCTAATGATTCTAATCCCATCTATGGTTCTACACCTTTTCATTGTCTATATTTAACATATTTTAAAAGTTTACTAATTCAATTAGAATGGTTTTATAGTCCATTAGATATGTCTTATGAACATCTACAACTTTGTAGAAGGAACCAAAGGTTAATTCCGACAATAAGGTCCAATATTAGGGGTGAGCATTTGGCCCGTAATCCGCGGATTTAACCGGGACCAACCGTTCTTTTGCGGATGGATGTCCGGACCGTTCGTTAATGGGTTGGATGCGGATGGAATTTTTGAAATCCAACGAATAACGGATCGGGCCCGGATGCAACCATGAAAATCCGTTGGACATCCATATCCGTTAAATTAAGGACATTTATATAGTTCTAAAAAATACTATGGATCATTTAAGAATTTTTAAAATATTTGCTTGGGGTGTTGTACATGGCATTTTTATATTTGTATACATATATAGGATATGCGGGTTTTATAAGGAGTCATTTGTGTTAGCTTTATTTTTTTTACTATAAATTTTAACTAAAACAAATCCATTGGATTATCCGCATCCAATCCGTCCATCCGTGCATCCATTGGATCTGGATTGGATGTGGATGCCAAATTTGAAATCCGTAGTGCAATGGATTGGATGCGGATGAGGTGAAAACCGGTCCATACCGGCCCATGCTCACCCCTATCCAATATATCAAAATAAGAAAACTATGCCTAATCCCAAGTCCACTAAAGAAGCCCATTAACATAAGGTCCAGGTCCACCGAGTCAACTAACGGTCAATAACATTCACATGGTCAATTAAAGGTAAACGTCCAGTCAAGGTCAAGTCTTGGTCAAGTCAACAGTCTAACTGGTCAGGTCAACGAGTCAAACATGAACTCAGTCAAGGTTCACTGGATCAATTCTGGTCAGGTCTGGTCACTGAGTTAACTCAGTCAGATACACTAGGTCGGCTAGACTGACTGGGATAACTAATAGGTTAAAAACACAAGGCCTGAGCCATAAGCTCATGCCACAAACTAGTGCATTAAAACACATATACACACAACTCAAACTAATACTACAATCCTTCCTTGATTCAGTTTAATTGATTCTATACACATCCCATATCTCTATTTATTGAACCAATACTCCTGCAATTCTAACTTCAAAACAACATTCTCTTCATTGTGCTCACCAGTTCAGCACCAACAACTTCACTTGTATCACCAACTAAATATCCAGCCATTCTTCGTATCTTTATATCAACAACAGCATCACCAATATCTTTCCATATCCAGTCCCTTCACCACCAGTTCATTCCATGACTTCCCATCAGCCTCGATTCATCTCAGTTCAACACTTCTACCTACACCAGTTTAGTTAACTTCAACAACAACTCAACATAATACCACAACACCACATGTTTTTGTTCTCATACACAACAAACAACCCCCTGCCATTCCACTTCAATCATAACAATCCCAACTCCATGTCATCTGCAATTGCATACTCAGAACACAACCAATTTACAACTGCAATACCCCCTACAATCTGAACTCCATAATCTTTACTTGAGCCATAGCACCAACAATTATAACTCTATCTCATACCAGAGACTCAAACCTTCATAGCCACACATACGTCACTTCATTACAAAGACTAACACCAACACCTGTTCAGCTTGTTCTTCATGAAATCCACCACATCAGCACCATACTTAGGTCAGCATCAACAACCTCTACTTCATATTCAATCTCAAATCTCAGTTTCATGCTTCCATCCCCTGAAATTCAACTTGCAACTACAATTGCCAACCACCAACAGCTCAGTTATGCTCAAATGAACAAACACAACAACAAGGTATCTGTTATATCAATTTCATCTTCATCAACTGACTTCATCACCAAAATATACTTGTACCATCCCAGCACATACTAGTTCAATATCATAACTACCAATGATTCAATCTCCATCTCTACCAACAACATCTACATCTTTATAATCATCTAAGATTTCTAACTATGGAACCCTAATTCCAAATTGAGGAAGAATATGGAAAAACCCTAATTTCTCTATGAATTCAAAATTAAACCACATGCAAAACTCTAACTCAAAATTTACAGAAAACCCATCTTTAATCTATCAATACAAATCAATTTCAAGAAAAGAAATCAATCAATTCAGAACCCTAAATAATCTTAACCTTTTCTCTTCATCTTCCAGAGCTCAATAAACTTCAACATCATCACCTTCTTCATCGATACAACTACAAGCTTCTACAAATCACCCACATCAATTCCAGCTCGCTTCATCGACTTGAAATCAACAAAAAGAAGAACAAAAGAAAGAACAAAGAAGAAGAGGAAAGAAGAACAAAAAACAAGAATGAATTTCTCTTCCTTAGTTTGGTGAAGATAAGGCCAACCAAAACTATAAAGGCACCCAGAAGATTGATAGGGGCTGCCAAGCGGCTTAGATGCAAAAATGATTATTTTTCCCTTCTCATTAATCTGATAATATCTTCTTCGTCCGATATCCGATTGACACGTTCGAGTAGTCTAATTTGCATAATTTTTCGAGGTCTATCTAGTGATACTAATTTCGTATCTAGATCTTTGTTAAATTAACTCTATTAATTATCGATCGTGTTAAACTAATCGAGTCATTAGCCGCTTAAACGTCTCTTGACTGGTCTAATAACGTTGACGAGCTTGAGGGTCCTTACAATAATACCCCTTATCAAATTATGAGTAGCAATTAGGCGTTAGTGGCCTTTTTAACTGTTTGGGTATATTTACTCTTTTTACTAATAGGTATCTTAAACCTAATTGTAAATGTGAAAACTTGGCGGCCGTATATAGAAAAGTTTTAGGGTTGAAATGTTCTCTTTCCCTTGAACATGGATGAAAACGAAAGAGGAGGCTAGCTAGTACCAGTTTTTGGTAGTAAAGTTTTGAAAAGAAAAGGGGATTGGATAGGGAGGGTGTCGATCTGTCAGAGAACCATCTCGATCAACGACCAGGTAGGTTTCTTCGTACTAATTTTCTTCGTAGGATTATCAATAACTCAAGTTTTTTTTGTGTATATCTTAAGGGATAAATGCTAGTGATGAATAATTGTACCGTCTAGGTAGTGATGAGTTTTGGAAAACTTTTTACGGCAGAAATGTGGATGCGTGAACGATTTTGTCCTTTCTTCTTAAACAATTTCTCTAGTTGCAACTATAGTATGGCTTGGTTTAGTTGTTAAATGTGACCGTCTAGGTAGTGATGAGTTTTGGAAAACTTTTTACGGCAGAAATGTGGATGCGTGAACGATTTTGTCTTTTCTTCTTAAACAATTTCTCTAGTTGCAACTATAGTATGGCTTGGTTTAGTTGTTAAATGTGACCGTGTACCCAAGTGCAAAATGATTGTTTCTGATTCTTTTAGTCTAGATCTAACGTGTCATAGGTAGGCGGGTGCATATGAGGATACTCCTTATTTTAGGATAGTATGATTACTGGATTAAAGTTCAAATGATTTAACTAACTTGTAATGTGCATCTATAGGCTATTTTCATGTTTTGATTAGCTAAGATAAGGAGGAAACCATGTAGGAATTTCTTAATTAATATTTTTCCAACTTGTAGGTTGGCTACTTACTGAAACGTTATAGTCGTTGTTCTATGGATGCCTTCGTTAAATTAATTTGTGAAGAGTAGCAAATTTCTTCAAAAATGGTCGCGACTTGTACAATAACTAGAAAATTCTTGTGTGCTTGAGATTTGAGAACCCAGTTAGGTGGGTGAATTGTGTGTATGTTACTGGAGTCCATGGGTATCATTGTACATGGAGTAACGGTGTTGATAGGTTTTGAGTTACGACAAAAATGTGGGTTTTTCTTTTCCACTATTGTAACTGTTTTAAAACTTTAATAAATTTTGTTACAAACTTGTTTATTTTGATTCTCTTTACCAAGGATTTTAGTGTGTCGAAACCTACTGTTAGTTGGTCTCTGACCCAACTTACTATCTTTTTTTAGCAGGAATTCATAATCGTGGAGTGCATTAATTTATAGACTGTATTCTGGCACCGAAAAGCTACATTCTTTATAATTCCAAGGCGTTAGCTAAGCTAATCATCTATTTATCTTTAAGTAGTCTTTTGTTTCTTTTCATACATTTTTTTGACATTTTCGGAACCGACCTGGGCATCGATATTTATTTTTACTTACATTTGTTTTCTTTTAAGACTATGTAAACTTCGTAATATATTTCCCAATTTATTTTAATAAAAAATTCTTCAATTTTTACTCTTTTTTTATTATTATAATTTTGCTCCATATGATGACCCGATTTCCATTTGTTGGCTTGACAGTTTGAATGTGTAAATTGGTCCATGAGTATGCCACATTTGGGGTTTTAGGGCGGCCGACCTAGAACTCGAAATGGGGCGTGACAGCTTGAGATTTATATCTCCGATAGGAAAGATAGAAAAGTAGTCACAAACACCTTCGTCTTATCGTTTGTGATTCCACAATATCTTGTTTCGCTAGTCGATTAAGATTATTGTGAGCTGATTGATATTTCTAGGCTATTCTTTGGGAATATAAATCTGGTATATCAATTGGCTCATGTTCACCTTGATTTATCAAAAGACAGAACAAAACTCGTAGGTATTTCTGTGGGAGACTGATTTATCTATTCCTGTAGACTTTTCTGTGTGAGACAGATTTGTTTATTAAAGTCTTCGACTTTGGGTCGTAGGAACTCTTAGTTGTGGGTGAGATCAGATAAGGGAATCAAGTGCGTAGTATCCTGCTAGGATCAGAGACGTAAGTACCGCAACTGTACCTTGAATCAAGGTGAGATTGATTGGGGTTCAACTACAGTCCAAACCGAAGTTAGTTTATTGTAGGCTAGTGTTTGTAGCGGCTTAATACAGTGTGGTGTTCAAATCTGGACTAGGTCCCGGGGTTTTTCTGTATTTGCGGTTTCCTTGTTAACAAAACTTCCGGTGTCTATGTTATTTTTTTTCCGCATTATATTTTGTTATATAATTGAAATATCACAGGTTGTGTGTTGAATCGATCAATTGGTAAATCCAACCTTTGGTTATTAATTGAAATTGATTGATCCTTGAACATTGGTCTTTGGTACCGTTCAAGTTATTTCTCTTGTATTCAATCAGGCTCGCAAATTTCTATTTGTTTGAGTGAGGATTGAATCGAGAAATTGAGATATAACTCTTTGATATACTTTTCTTAAGTTTGAGTTTGACTGTCAAGTTGATTCTCTTGAAAGTATATTGGAGTTAAACCATACAGATTGCTAAGCGAAATATTGGGTGCGGTTGTTAGACCTCCGCTTTTTCAAAAACCATAATAAAAGAAAAACCTATTGCCACCTCTTCATCCTTATAGTCTGCAAACTCTATCAGGACAATACCAAGAATAGATTCCTTTCTATCCACCTTCATATTATATTATTTACATGTGCTTCTCACCCCAATCTATCTTTCTTCATACATATCTAGTCTATATATCAAATGGATCTCCCTAATTTGCCAGATACCTTTCAGACGATAAATCAAGAAATTCAAAACCTTTCTGCTAAAAGTGGCCGAGAAACTAACTATGCGATCTACACTTTCTGAACCAGTATTCATTGATAAAACTGTCATTCTAGATGAGTCTTATAACAACTGGAAATGGTGTATGGTGGGCTATTTATGTTGTGAAACCCTTGTTCATACTTTTTCAATTCGCTATTACATCTGTAACCAATGGCCTCTTGCTCAATCAACTACTGTTACAACATTTAGCGGATTACGCAAAAAAGTTCTCATCCGGTTCTTAACTGAAGATGATTTTAACAAAATTAACTCACAGAGGCCTTGGTTTGTCTGTGGGTATCTAATGGTTCTAAAAATTATTCCACCAGCAGGTTGGCCAGCAAATTAGCAACTCTCATTCACTGAAGAACTCATGTTGGCCGGAATGTACTGAATTTGAGGATCTTCAGAAACTTACTTTCAAGATGGGAGAACTCATTGAATCTAAAGACCCTTATGGAAATCATCCTTTAAAGAAGAATGTTAAAGTTTGTGTCAGAATTCCAGTTCATAAAGCTTTACCAGTAGGCATCCCCCTGTTTACTATTCGAAGAACTCAACCTTTCCTTATAAAATGCAGATATATCAAAGTTCTAAGATATTTCTGCTCTTCATGTCGTATTCTTGATCATAAAGATGTTAATTGTACTGCTTGGAAATTGAAACAGAAATCTATTAAGGAAGCTTCTTCTTCTAACATCAAATCAAGGCTCATGATGCCACCATCGCCAGTAAACAAACAACCTGTTCCTAATTCTAATGCATTAATTGATACTATTATGCAACAAACTGAGATTGTGCCAGATACTGAAGTCGTAACTACCATTGCATTTATATGCAACAAAGGAAAAGCTAAGGATAATGTCCATAACATTGAGAATACTTCTCAAAAGGGTATATCAAATATGTTTCAGATGGGTTCTTTGGTTAATAGATCCACAACCTTGAAGATTTTCGATGTTGGTACGATTCAGCAAAACTCGACTCAGCAGAACAATGGGTTACCTATTATCTTCAAACAGGTCACCACTCAGAATGTTACTGTTGAAGCTTCTATCCCTGGCTCTGAATCGGTTATAAATGGTCCGATTCGAACTTCTGACTCTTCAAGAAGATTCAAAACTGCTGTTGTCCCGAGTCAAACACCAATTATCACTAGAGGAACTCTCATTTCTGCTGACCATGATGCTCTATCAAATCTCAAAAGGAAGATTAACCCTAGAGCTGATCTGAGAAAACTTACAAGAGCAAATTCTTCTACTTTAGCTAGCATAGTTGTTATCCCAGAAGCACATGATACTACTGAACCTGACTATGCCCAACTTTGCCCCCCAATCACCAAATTGGGGGATTTACCTGCCATCAATATCTCCAATTGCTCTCTCAACACCCAGCCTTTGATTGATTCCTATGGAAGCTATAATGTACCTGATGATACTCCACCAAACAACAATGGTGTCCGCAATAATTCTCATCACAATGGTGCAACTTCTAATCTCAATTCTTCCCAAGATACTTCTCAAAGTGGTGATACTACCAGTGCTCCTCTTGGTGATAGGTCTGATTCCACCACTCAGGTAAACTCAACCCCTTCACACCTATCAAATGACCCTATTAATTCCGCTATCCCTATAAATCATTTTCCTGTCAATAATGTCAATATGCTAGCTTGGAATATTAGAGGTTTGGGTAAGAAAACAACTAATAAGGAACTTAGTTTGCTATGTATAAATGTCAATCCTGATATCATTTTCCTATTGGAAACCAAAATGAACAAAGACCTGGCTGCTAGGAAACTAAAAAACATGGGTTTCCCTTGTACCTTTAATGTTTCTAATATTGGAAGAAGGGGTCGTCTAGTATTGGCCTGGAATAAGGAAATTCAACTCAACATTATATCCTCAAGTATGAGGGGCATCTATGTCACATCTACAAACATTATTCATTCCAAAAATTGTCACATCCATTTTATGTATGGTGAACCTAATAGTAGTTTGAGGCATGCCTTTTTGGAACAACAATGTCAACTGTCCAATGCTCCTTTAGATGAACTAGTTTTCTTTGTAGGCGACTGTAATGCTCTATTAGGAACTGAGGATAAGAATGGTGGTCTTCAGGTTGATGATTCTGATTTCTCAAATCTTAAACTTTTGTTATGTGTTTAACTTACATGATCCTGGTTTTTCTGGTCCCAGATTTACTTGGTCTAATATGCAACAGGGCCCTGATCTTATTCTTGTAAAATTAGATAGATGCCTTATAGACCAGTTTGCTGAGGATTTATGCCCTAAACTTTATGTAAACAATCTATCTAGAGACTCTTATGATCACTGCCCCATATATGTTTCAATTATGAGGATGTTTGTATGCCTAGACCTTTCCACTTTATGGCTATGTGGATTGAAGATCCTACCTATAGAGATATCATTGCCAACTCTTGGACTGTGAATGTTGTGGGTTCTCCTGCCTATAAGCTAAAAGCTAAGCTTTTAAGTACCAAGAGAGATCTTAGGGATTGGAATAAATCTTCTTTTGGTAATATTCAAACTAATATATCTACCATCAGAAAAGATTTGGCTGATGTTCAAATCTCTAATCCAACTGACTCTAGCACTACCTCTAGAATTAAAGCTAGATTGGAATATCTCTACAATTTAGAGGAACTTTATTGGAAAAATAAATCTAGAGAGGTTTGGCTCATGGAAGGTGACAGAAATTCACCCTATTTCCATAGAGTAACCCTCTTTAGGAGGAAAAGAAATGCCATTAGTTGGATTAAGGATTCCTCAAATACTATTCTAACTGATAGAGATAGTATTGGAACTTCCTTTATTAATTATTTCAAAAACCTTTACTCCTCTCACCCTCAGCAATTTCATGATGAAATCCTTCTTGATCTCCCTATTAAGTTTTCAGCTGAGGACAATTCCCTTCTAAACTTGCCTCTTACTTCTGAGGAAATCAAGAATGTTGTTTTTCAAATGGGAAAAAAAAAGCTCCTGGTCTTGATGGTTTTACAAGTTTATTCTATCAGAAACACTGGATATTGTAGGGGAGGCTGTCATTGACATGACTCAAACATGCTTTAGAACATGACATATTGCTAAAGTCTTTAATCATACCAATATTGCTCTTATACCTAAAGTTCCTCTTTTATAAACTTGTGTCTCAGTATAAACCTATTGGGCTTTTGATAGGAACCTAAAATAATACATCATTTGAATATCAAATACTTATGCTTTTCTTAGTGAATTCTCTTGTATTAGTGGATAACGCTTTGTTTTGCATTTTGTAGGTACTTTGGAGTCATGTGATTAAAAAGAAGAGAAATAAGGGCTTATGGCATCGTTTGGCAACATTTGATATTGACGGACTCGAAGCATAGAACAACACAAGTTTGTAATATGTCAATACCAGACTATTACCTAAGAATTGCTAAAGACAGACGTGATAATGTTAAGGGCCACCTGCTGCTACTTTACTTCCTGACCTACAGAACTGGTCGAGATTTTATTCTTGATTCATTTCCCGTCCCAGCTGATTTCAACTCCACCAGCTGTGCACCAAGTCCTCACCGCCGCTAACCAAGATTCCCGTCCCAGCTGATTTCAACTCCACCAGCTCTGCACCAAGTCCTCACCGCCGCTAACCAAGGTCTCAGTGGCACGTGAGTTCAGACTGAGATTGAGAAGCGTCTACGAGTTCGACACAGGCACAACAGAAAGGGGTACGTATTTTTAACAGTTGAAGCCGAGAAACATTAACAACCAACGAAAGAGAACTGCTGCCATTGAAGATAAAGAGGTGATTGAAGCGTCTGTAATATATTAGGAGTTGGGTTCTCACTGGATTCCATTGTACATGAGAAGATTGAGTGCAGATTTGATCAAGAGAAAATCAGTTAAGAACTTGAGCTGATAACCTTAATTGAAGTGATGAACGATGAGAATGATGTGTGTTTTTGAGTTTCGAATATATTAGGAGATGTGGGTTGCTGTCATATTTAAGTTGTCGCAGGGAAGGAGATAGAATGGTTCATGAACTAACAGTAACTCATATGGGTATCACCAGCAAAACGCATTTGAACTGTTTGAATAATGGCCCGAACCAGCAATTCTTCCACAATGTTGAGGTATCGACTAAGTTATCTGCCAGGCCTCATTACTGGGTTCGACTGCATACAAGAAGGAGTGAGTGTTCAAGTTCTAATCTGGTTTGGGTGAGTCAGTCGAAGAAAAGGCAGTTATGTTTTGGTCTTGCGGAGCTGTTAACCATGGCTCTGGTTGAAAGTGTATTAAGAAGCTGAGAAGAACACGGAGGCAATGAACTCAAAGCAAACAGATTCAGGACAGATTTTTCTTAACCGAGAATACACTGAAGATGAACCAATATGCTGCCATTGATCTTGATTGTGAAAGAAGGAGATTGAAGTGCTCCTCCAGAGTTACATTGGATCAGAAATGTTGGGTTTTAGGTTGAGTTTGAATTTGATTCAAGGTAGAAGTTTGGGTCTGTGTTGAATGTGAATTATATACAGGGAAGAAGAAGAACCTGTTGCCATTGATGTTTGGTGTTGATTGAGATCATTTCTAGTGTCCTGGATGAATAAGAATTAATGGTTTCTTACCCATTTCGATATTGCAGGTCGAAAGAGAGTTAACGTGACAGCAGGTTCATATCTCCATCACCAGCTCAGTAATGCACTCAAGTTCTGTTGCCAACAGTTGACTGAACCAGTTCAGGCGGTCAGTTAGCCAACGCTCCAGCGGGTATTTGCCGAAGGTTTGCAAGCCGAGAAAACAGCAAGGAAACTGAGGTATTTGCTTCCATACATTTTGTGATTGGTTTGCGAAAGTTTAGGACATGATTTCCCAGCCGAGAAGTTAGACAACAAGAAGCAGTTGCTGCCGTCGATATAGTGAGATGAACGGACGAGACATAGATGGTTTAAGAGTTTGGTTTGGAATGTTGAGTTTGCGTCTGGCGCAGGTCTGCAAGATTAGGAAAGTGGAGTTTTAGTCGGCATTGAACTCTTCTGGGAAGACGCTATAAAAAAGAAGACCTAAAAAGCTACAGAAGATATCTCATACCCCCTCTCGCAACTGTTTTCATCTCAACAGGGAGGAGCTTTGCTCCTCTCCAAACTCCACCATCATCTGCATATATTCATCCTGCATCATCCTGTCCATCCCTCTGCATACCGCCTACACTTCACCTGCATGCATCCATTACAGCATCAGTTGGACTTTCACTTCAGGTTCGCGAGTTCAAGTCAGCTACCATCCAGGAACACCATCATCCACCCACCTGCCTACAAGCACACCAGTCCATCTTTCAGCTACTTGTTCGCAGTGACCTCAACCACCAGTTCAGCTGCATCTTCACGCCACTGCATACACCCACCTGCATATTCCATACCACCAGCTACTCTGCAGCGCGAGTTCTGCCTCCCAGTATCATTCGCAGCAGCCAGCATACTAACAGTTCAGCTCACGGCTACAGTTCACCGCCACCAGTTCGTTTACAAGCATCCCATATCATCCGCAGTACAGCATACACCATCACCACTCCACCAACATCACGTCGTTACGAGCTGGACACTGTTGTGTCATTGGTTTGCATTGAATTCTAGTTTTGTCTCTGTTTATATTTGCCATGAACTCCACTGCAATGCTTAGCTAATTCTTGTTTGATTAGGGATCTTCGAAACTATGTGACTTGTTCTTGATAATTTATTCAAGTTAATCTTTCTTTCGTATATTGTTTTGTTGTTTGTCTTATGCCGTTCTTATGACCATGGATTGTTTGCTGGGTATTTAAAAGGCCAATTAGATATCTTGTTTGCAATACTAAAGCTAGATTTTAGAACCGTAATCCGTAATTGTTATGGTAATATAATCACAAGTAGCAAAGCATCAACGTTGCAATGGGATGTTGTGGATTTTGATGTGTATTTGACAACCCTAAGTTAACATGTCGAACTTACGAGCATGTGGTTAGGATCAATTCGACTCATAGAACATACCGGTTGGTTAAGTTACACTAGAGAGCTTATTCAAAGTGGCTTGATTGACTAGACACGAGTAGAGAACTTATTCTACGAAGTGACTTTGGAGTTTAATGGACTTGTTGAACTTATAACTTGTCTAGGATTGTTAGTAAACGTATTTTGAAGAAGATTCATGTTCACTAGTGGAGAAAGAACCTCTAATCATTCTCATCCTCATTGTTCACATTCATATTTGTTTCGTAGTTTTGCATTATTCATCTTTTCAGAAATTAAATTGCCAACTTTAGCTCAACTCTCCCTTAGGAACGAACCTGCTTATCCTTGGGCTACTTGTTAGTGTAAGAAGAGTAAGGAATATATCTTTTGTGAGTTTGACACCTCATCAACTTTGCAATTTCATTTACAAAATTCTTTCAAAAACTCTTGCTAATAGACTCAAACCTTTCATGAATAACATAATTTCCCAAAATCAAAGTACCTTCATTCCTAAGAGGAGTATTTTTGATAATATTCTGCTAGCTAATGAGGCTATATTTGTTGTCAATCGTAATGGCAAAGTTGAAGGCATTGCTTCCATTAAACTTGATATGTCCAAAGCCTATGATAAATTAGAATGGTCTTTTCTTGAAAGTGTCTTGACTAGAATGGGTCTCTCTAATCACTGGATTAAACTCATAAACCAGTATGTTTCTACAGTTTCATACTCCGTCCTCCTCAACGGTAGACCTATTGGGTTTTTTCAACCTGTAAGAGGCTTGCGACGGGGGGATCCACTATCCCCCTATCTTTATATCATCTGTTGTGAAGCTCTCTCTTCTTACATTGACAACATTTTAAAGAAAGGAATTTTGGAAGGTATCAAAGTGTGTAAAGATGCTCCAGAAGTGACACATTTGTTGTTTGTTGATGATTCCCTTTTGTTTTCTAAAGCTACTGTTCAAAACTTTCAAATTATCAAAGACTATCTTCAAAAATATTGCTTGGCCTCTGGATAAGAAATCAATTTTGATAAGTCTTGAATTTTGTTTAGTAGGAAAATTCCTGAACAAAGGAAAGCTCAACTGGATAACATTCTAGAGATTAAGAACAGGGATTTAGGAGAAAAATATCTTGGCACTCCTACAGTGTTTCAAGCTTCAAAAATTCAAACTCATATGGGTATTCTCCAAGCCGTGGATGCCAGAATTTCTATCTGGCTACATAAGCTCTTGTCTCAAGCTGCTAGAACTACTTTGATTAAACACATTGGTCAAGCCATACCCCTTTTTGAAATGGGAGCTTTCCTCATCCCAAAACATCTTTGTAAACAAATGGATTCCCATCTTTGTAAATTTTGGTGGGGAGAGAGTTTAGATCCTAAAGATAGGAAACTGCATCTGCTAGGGTGGTACATTCTATGCTCTCCCAAGGTAGGAGGTGGTATGGGATTTAGAAAGGCTGAGTTAAATAACCTAGCTATGTTGGCTAGGAATGCTTGGAGAATTCTGAAAAATCCAAATTGTATACTAGCCACTGTTCTTAAAGCTAAATACTTTGCTAGAACTAATTTCTTGAATGCCAAGTGTGTTAGAGCACTACTCGGTTGAACTCGCAAGCGTTGCTATTTCAAGCTTGTTTGTCAAGTTTAGTTGCCAAAACTATAAGTCTTGATTTTTAGTCTACTTATAGCTAAGTCTCGGATTAGGATAATAAGTGTAGTAGAACTCTAAACTCCACGGCTCATCAATTGAAGAAAAAGAACTACTCAGGGAACTTGTGGAACTTCATCAACAAAAGGTAGGTGGAGACTTGAACTTATCTATCACTCAAAAGTCTATCTATTCTATCTCCTATTTTGAGACAAAAGTCGTACAGCTATATAGACTTCAATTATACACATTTGCTATTTCGATCCGAGTTTATCTAGCTTATCTATTTCTCGAAATATGTGTTGGTAAGCTTTTGCTTTGGCCAAGTTCATCTTTACTCGTGACGAAAGTCATGTTGATCATTTCAATATCTTGAAAATCGCTTTGATGAAAAATAGTTTGTGGATAACAACTATATAACATCCTTTAAGAATGTTTCAATGATTGAAATGAGAGTTTAGAACATGTAACCATATTTGGATATAAACATAGTGTGTTCTCACATTTATGTAAAAGTCCAAAACCGGGAACCCAAAGTATGCGTACACGTACGCGTACTGGCGATTGTTGGAAATCCGGGTGAGTATGCTTACGTGTACGCATACTGGCGGAAAGTTCACGTCCGTTAATTTCTGCTGGAGTTTGAAAGTGAAAAACAAACTCAATCCGGTTACTTAAGTATGCATACCTGTCCGCATACTTAGGTAGGTTACTTTCTAAAATCGTTTGTTCATGAACTAAAACATTTATATAATAAGGAATGCAATCTTTGCAAACAGTGGCTATAATGTTCATGAATCGATTCGAGTCATTTGAACTATTTATGGTGAAGATGAATAAGGTTGATATGAAAGTGCTCATACGGCTAACCACTGGTTAACTATTTTTGAACCAACTAAGTTTATACGTTTAGGTACGGTTATCCAAACCTAAATGAAGGTGCATTTCATTTATGTATAACAAGCTAAGTTCGATCTAACGGTTTAAAGATATTAGCTTGAATCTAATCAGGTTTGCATCTAACGGTGAATATTGAATGCTTTGTTACCAAGGTTGTTAGAGCATGGTTCGGTTGAACCCACCAAGCATTGGTATGTCAAGTTTGGTTGTCATCTTTTAGTGAATCAAAACTCATGTTAAGTGTCGCTTGATTATGTACTAGAGTTAAACTTCGTATAGGTTATCTTGAAAGTATTAGGATATGAGACATTACAAGTATTGTGAAGACTTGAAGATGTGAAGAAGCAAGGAGCTACAACGACAACAATCATCCTTCCACTTTAGGTTAGTGATATTTGACTTGAACTGTTTCATTCCCTAATGTATCTTTCAAGTCATGCTTATTGAAAACATAACTGCGAAGCATATTTGAACTCTAGATAGACATAATATTAAGGAATACAATACGAGGTTTATTGCTTAACCATTAAACTTTGTACATAAGACATCGCCATAATCATTTGAATGCTATTGTGATTATGTATGGGTATGAGGTGAGGATTTCATCCTAGGGAACAATGTTTACATGTGTTCTAAGGAAGTAAGTTCATAAACTTGTTTGTGAACCGAAAAGGAAATTGCCAGGTGTTATTGGTTTTGTTATTCATTGCATATCTTATGAACAACCAATATGTGTGATAGAGTATAACCGCTCACAACTTTTTGTGTTCTTGGTAGAACTATTCACAAAGGCCTGACTTATGTATTGGTATAACTTTTATTAGTAAAACCGATCTTAAGTAATCACCTGTTGTATGATCGGATTTTGTCTGACCTTGTAAGGGAAAGGGAACCGATCCTAGTAAGGGAAAGGGAACCGATCCTAGTAAGGGGTGCAGTACATCAAAGGGAACCGATCCTTGTATAGGGTGCAACAACGTTTATAGCAGAAAGGGGAACCGATCCTATGGACATGTGCAACACATATAAGTTAGATACCATATATATGTGGGGAACTGATCCTAGTACCTAGTCAACTGAACTCTTGGGAAGCTAGTGTGACTATGCACAATACTCACATGGAGGTAGAACCGAAACTTGTTTTGGTAGAACCGTAAACCCATGATTGTGATTGAATGTTGGTTTGATCAATCACATAGTTCTTGAAAGTCAGATGAACCAATTCTAAACTTGTTTGGAAGTGTGGCAAATCGGTTTCAAGGTTGTAAGTGTGAAAGAGAACTTACAAAGTTAAGATGTCGACAAACTTTGAACACGTGCTGTGAATGTTTATTTCTATAATTATTCAAAGATATTCCTTAACGGCTAAGGGAAGAGAATTCCAGGATCGAAACATAAGTATGTTAAGAATCTTTTAATTAAGGTTATTAATTTCATTTTGTAGGGAAATTACAGAATTAGTAATGTGCATTTAATAATTATATTTTCCGAGAGATTTCGATCGTTATTTTTGGACAGAGCATTTCCAGGAATTATGGAAACCGAATTTGTGCATTAATGAATATCTTGAGAATATTTTTGGTTTTGGAAATTCCTTGGTGTCCAAACTTCCTTGTCTATAAATACACGAAGTTTGACTTTCTAGCAAACTAATCCTTCGTAACAATAGATTTAATCTTTTGTTGTTGTTACTGGTGTAGCCGCCTATTCGGAGAGGAGAGTAACCTAATTAGGCGAAATCTCTTACGGCCGCTCAATTTAAAGTCTTCTTTGGGATTGAGAAGCTCTAGCGCGACCCGTTGGTGGGAAACTAGATAATTGCGGTTTATCTTTGTTTTCGATTGATTTGATTGACTAACGGTGGTTGAAATCTGATTGCACCTAGTTTGTTTATTCTTGAGAATCTTCTATTCTGATATAAGATTCACTCAAACTAGTTTAGAGTTTCGACAGGGATCTTTAGACTGTTGTTAGTTCTAAAACCGATCTTGTGATAATCATTGTTAACTGACTCCGTTCTGTGCGTGATTGATCACAAGAGATTCAAGTGATTGTGTGCAGGTTTTTATTGAAGATTTAAGAAGATTTGAAGACAAATAAGATATTGAAGATCTGACTTGGGTTTTACAATCTTTGGTGTGCACAATATTTGTTTCGCTAAAAGAGGATCCAATTAATAATCGGTTTATCCTTGTGGTAGATTGGATTGATTAATTGAGTAGATCGGCATCAATACGTTTCCTTGTGATTAAAGGTATTGATTGGCTTAATCTTAAACGATTACCTTTGGGTGATTGAACATAAGATAGATCTAAGGACCCAACGAAGGAGTTTATAATAAGATAAACAGAAGAGCCTTTGTCCGACTCATATCACTTGGTTGAATAGAGTTGATACCAAACAGATTTGTTGTTCCTTTACTATTTGGAATACGAACCAAAGAAATTGTTCCAAGTACGTGACTTATTCACAAGTCGGAGGCGTGGGAATACAGACGGAACTAAGTGAACTATAGGGTTAGTTACTTGGTCTCAACTATACGAAGTTAGGAGTAATTTTGTGTAGCGGCTTAATCCTGAGAGTATTCAATTCTGGACAAGGTCCCGGGGTTTTTATGCGTTTGCGGTTTCCTCGTTAACAAAATCTTGTTGTGTCATTTACTTTTATTTTCCGCATTATAATTGTTTTATTATAATTACATTAAATCACATAAACGTTAATTCCTATTTACTTGATAAGCAATCCTATTGTGTTTGGTTAAGTACGAACCTTTGTATCAAGTAAACATACTTTGTAGTTGTATTGTCTCGATCTCGTATCTCTAGACGATCACACAAAGTGTGAACCGATTAGTTGCATTGTCTCGACTCAGTCCATAGACAATCACTTTCGGAGAAAGGACTTATAGGTAGGAAAAGTTTTAGCTTGAGGTATATATGGGTACCCTCACCTTTTCAATTGGTATCAGAGCGGGAAAACACGAAAAGATCTAACAATCTGTGTTTGGTGCGATCTAACCTATAAGAATTGAATCTAATGAATAATTCAGTTAACGTAAAGCAAGACATCAAGAGTTCTGAATTAACACTTGATGATGGCATATACGATTCAATATCTGAAGAAATCATCTCTAGAGATTCTACGAGACAAATTAATCTTGTTAATAATGTAAAAACCAATGACGACTGGAAAATACGCCTACAAGAAGGGTTAGATGAAATTTCCGATGATGATAACCAAGATTTTGAACAAGAAGTAGAAGAGGATATCTCAAAATACTCTAAACTGCTGGAACCTTTGAAAAATCAAAAGATGAGATCTTCAGATTTCGTTGGTCTTTTGACTCCTCTTTGTCGAGAGAACAAGAAATTAAAGAAGGTATTTCAAGGATATTATATTGGTTACCAAACCATTGATTATCTTCTTAAAGATCGTACAAACGATCTAAATTCTAAGAAATTAAAATCTGAAAATCTTCGAAGAGAACTGTTTTTGTCGGAAAATAACGTGCTGAATCAGAAGCTATGTTTAATTCTCGACAATATAGGGTCTTGAAGAAAAAGCCAGTGCTAGTCTCTCTCAAAAAATTTTTTTAGAGAAAGAGTGTGATGTTGCTCTTGAAAAAATTCACTTGTTGGAAGAAAAACTTGTTGAATCTGATGCAAGGATTAACTCTCAACAAAAGAGTTTTGAAGAGAAAGAAGGTGTATATCTCTCACGAGAAAAACGCCTTGAGGCTGATCTAGCCGGTGCTCTTGATAAAATCAAGATGTTGGAAGAAGAAAATTTGGAACTGAAAAAAATCCAATGAAAGCTCAAACAAGTTAACCTCAATGTTAGAAGCAAGTAGAAATCATCGTGATACACGAGGATTGGGCTATAAGGGAATAGATGCTTCAAATATTAGCAAAGAGGTAAAATTTGTTAAAGCTACAAATTCTTCTCAATCAGAGGCTTCCACTGATGACAAAGTTGCTCCTATTTCTTTTAAAGAAGAAAAGTCTGTCAAGACTAAGAATAGTATTCAACCAGCAGTAATCAAAGAGAGCACATCTGCTAAGAAGAAGAAGAAGAAGAACACTCATTGAGCTCCAATGCAAGAGGATCCACAAAAAGGTAACACTAAAACTCATACTTCGTATATTTATACTAAGCATTGTTATTATTGTGGTAATAAAGGACACTTGCAATGGGGATGCAAAGTTCCTAAGATGCAAGGTGCACTTTCTTTTGTATCATACGAATTGGCTAAGTTTTCTCCTCATAAGAACTCATATCGTTATTGTCCTAAGTTTAGGATAAAGAATTATTATAATGATAGTTCAAATTGTGCATATCACTCGACAAGGTCATCTCATAAAATACCCAATTATAGAAAGAGAGATGACGTTTCAAATGCAAAGACAAGATCTGATGTTCCAAATTGGAGAAAGGATGTTTCGCAAAATATTCAAAAGGACAATGATCCTAATGGTATTATGAAGGAGAAAGCTGCTCCTGCGAAACCCAATTCTAAATGGGTCCCCAAGTCCTCCATATCCAAGAAGGAACCAAAGGTTAGTCACAAGAATGACTCTCAGCTGCTAATTGTTGGTGAAAATAATTACAAGAGTCTTCTTGAAAGACTAAAGAAAGACATTATGTCTGAAATCTCTTGTACTAGTAAAGATTGTGATAATGACACTCATCACCAGTCAAAGAAGAAAAACAAGAGATGGAACAAGAGAAAACAAACCAAGCAAGAGGTCAAGAATGATGATTCGGTCTTAGTCACTCGTGACGTACAAGACAAAGATCAACTCAGCAAAACCTAAGTTGTGTTAGAATGTGCATGCTCACCATTAGTGCTCAATATTTTTAAAAAGTTGAGGAAGCACATGAAAAAACTGAGCACATGATCTCTCGGTTATTATATGACTAATTAACATCTTTAGGAGATTTCTTTTCTTCTATACTCATACTCTCTCTATCTCTATTTGAGGTTTTGATAGAAACGGTAATTGTGAGTTTATGATGTTGATATCTACTGATCATATATGTGTATCTCTTGTTTTTATGGTTAAAACGAGCCGAAAATCACTGAATTCGGACATCGTATGCAAAAGTTATGTCGAAAACAATTTAGTGTTGTGATATGTCACAAGTAACACTTGGGAGCCGATCCTAGTACCCTGTCATAGTGAGGGAACCGATCCTAGTACCATGTCATGGTAAGGGAACCGATCCTAGTGAGAGGTCCCCTTACGAAGAAGTGTAAAAACTGTTTTGCACATAATTTCTTCGTCCGAACTCGGAATGACCTCATTATTTTTGCGTTGTTTTCGCAATTAAATTTCCTACAAGATTAAGGCAATTGCAATACTTGATTTTATGTTGAATATTTATGGTGTATTGCAAATATGTATATGGGATGTTTGATTTCGGTTTTACTACCTTAATATTCGATCTCATATATTGTGAACCCTCATGGTTTGGGTGACTTTTTGATTTAGCGGGATTAAGTTCTAGCCCTAGTAGGTAGGCTTTATCAAAGGATTATGAGGGGTTCTAATAGAAAAAATATGTGAAAAAGTCATAATATGTTGAATATGTTTTGGTTTAGCATAAAAGCATATGTGTTTCGACGGTTTTCAACTTTTGCTTGTAATTTTTAAAACCGGTTTTCAACCTTTCTCTGGTAAAGGTTGAGGTGTGTTGTTATTCTTTTGTTCACGCATAAGGATGACAACGTGGTGATATTTCGATATCAATTCTCCCTGGACGAAGATGCAATCATATTGGAGAAGTGGATGCGAAAATTTGAGGTAACAATCTTGTTAGTTAATTGTTTTCCTGTTTAAGAAAATCCTGAGTTTATATTATATATATTTGTTTCTTTTGCTTAACAAAATTTCGGTTCAATTGATATTTATTCCATGATTCCAGTTAAGAAAAACTATTGTTATCTTGCTTTATTGCGTGGTATCCATTGTTTAGGCTTACAAAATTTCGGTACAATTGATGTGTGTGTGTGATTCAATTGGTTCTGGTTAAGAAAAAATATTGTTATCTTGCTTTTGTATGGTATCAATTGTTTAGGCTTACAAAATTACGGTACAATTGCGGTGCTTATAATATCTATGTTGTTTCAATTGCTTCCGGTTGAGGTGAATAATTATGCAAGTTGATTTATTTTGGTTTGTATGAATTATTTATGGCTTAAAGAAATAATATGTGTACGGGATGAGTTATTTAGTCCAATTCGATTTCGGATAAGAGAAACTAAGTTAATTCTGATCTTAGTTAGACTTGTCGAAGTGAGGTTTCGGTTATTCAAGTCTAATCGAATGCCTAAACAAGAAATGCTAGTTAACTAACCTAGTACTTGTCTTGTTTAAAATTGAAAGGTCTAAGTTTATGGATAATTAGAACCTGATTAGAAAAATGGAGTTTATCTTTATTTTGGTCTTATCGAATTAAGCGGTTGTTTTTGAACAATCGGTTTAGCAAAGGGACTAATATGCTTAGTTGTTTTTGGTTTGCTAAACTAAATTGGAAAAATTATTTCGGGCAATTGTTTCCTTGGTAACATATCAAAATAAGACTACTTGTAGTTTCGGTTTTGATATTGGTTATCAGAACATGATGTGTGGAACCCTCGTGCCTAACTCTATAGGTTTGCAAGTCTATTCTGAGATTTGTAAGATTCTTTTCGTGTTGTCCTTTATTTTTTCGTTTCTTTGTCATTTTTGTGACAAAAAGGGGGAGAAATATATGGAGTAAACAGGTGATGCTCGCATTGATATTTATATTGATTGGCATCGCTGGGGAAAAGAACATTGGTACTTGAATGTTTTTATCTAACGAGAGAGTGAAAGCACAGACTAAGGGGGAGTAACATGTCATATGATTGGTATAACAAAGATGTGCGGATTGAATATCTACCTATCTTCCTTAGGGGGAGTAATAGCTTTGTTATTATAATGTCAACAACGACATTTTCAAGGATTGAATGTAAGCAGTTTCACTGTGCTGTTGAATCGGGAATCAAGGGGATTGTAATGAATTATTGTAATTTGTTTATCCATATGATGTAAGAGTTTTGTCACTAAAATTGACAAAGGGGTAGATTGTTAGAGCATGGCTCGGTTGAACCCACCAAGCGTTGGTATGTCAAGTTTGGTTGTCATATTTTAGTGAATCAAAACTCATGTTAACAATCATCCTTCCACTTGAGGTTAGTGATATTTGACTTGAACTGTTTCATTCCCTAACGTATCTTTCAAGTCGTGCTTATTGAAAACATAACTGCAAAGCATATTTGAACTCTAGATAGACATAGTATTAAGGAATACAATACGAGGTTTATTGTTTAACCATTAAACTTTGTAGATAAGACATCGCCATAATCATTTGAATGCTATTGTGATTATGTATGGGTATGAGGTGAGGATTTCATCCTAGGGAACAATGTTTACATGTGTTCTAAGGAAGTAAGTTTATAAACTTGTTTGTGAACCGAAAAGGAAATTTCCAGGTGTTATTGGTTTTGTTATTCATTGCATATCTTATGAACAACCAATATGTGTGATAGAGTATAACCGCTCACAACTTGTTGTGTTCTTGGTAGAACTGTTCACAAAGGCCTGACTTATGTATTGGTATAACTTTTATTAGTAAAACCGATCTTAAGTAATCACCTGTGGTATGATCGGATTTTGTCTGACCTTGTAAGGGAAAGGGAATCGATCCTTGTAAGGGAAAGGGAACCGATCCTAGTAAGGGAAAGGGAACCGATCCTAGTAAGGGGTGCAGTACATCAAAGGGAACCGATCCTTGTATGGGGTGCAACAACGTTTATAGCAGAAAGGGGAACCGATCCTATGGACATGTGCAACACATATAAGTTAGATACCATATATATGTGGGGAACCGATCCTAGTACCTAGTCAAGTGAACTCTTGAGAATCTAGTGTGACTATGCACAGTATTCACATGGAGGTAGAACCGAAACTTGTTTTGGTAGAACCGTAAACCCATGATTGTGATTGAATGTTGGTTTGATCAATCACATAGTTCTTGAAAGTCAGATGAACCAATTCTAAACTTGTTTGGAAGTGTGGCAAATCGGTTTCAAGGTTGTAAGTGTGAAAGCGAACTTACAAAGTTAATATGTCGACAAACTTTGAACACGTGTTGTGAATGTTTATTTCTATAATTGTTCAAAGATATTCCTTAACGGCTAAGGGAAGAGAATCCCAAGATCGAAACATAAGTAAGTTAAGAATCTTTTAATTAAGGTTATTAATTTCATTTTGTAGGGAAATTATAGAATTAGTAATCTGCATTTACTAATTAAAATTTCCGAGAGATTTCGATCGTTATATTTGGACAGAGCATTTCCAGGAATTATGGAAACCGAATTTGTGCTTTAATGAATATCTTTAGAATATTTTCGGTTTTGGAAATTCCTTGGTGTCCAAACTTCCGTGTTTATAAATACACGAAGTTTGCCTTTCTAGCAAACTAATCCTTCGTAACAACAGATTTACTCTTTTGTTGTTGTTACTAGTGTAGCCGCCTATTCGTAGAGGAGGGTAACCTAATTAGGCGAAATATCTTACGACCGCTCAATTTAAAGTCTTCTTTGGGATTGAGAAGCTCTAGCGCGACCCGTTGGTGGGAAACTAGATAATTGCGGTTTATCTTTGTTTTCGAATGATTTGATTGACTAACGGTGGTTGAAATCTGATTGCACCTAGTTTGTTTATTCTTGAGAATCTTCTCTTTTGATATAAGATTCACTCAAACTAGTTCAGAGTTTCGACAGGGATCTTTAGACTGTTGTTAGTTCTAAAGACGATCTTGTGATAATCCATTGTTAACAGACTCCTTTCTGTGCGTGATTGATCACAAGAGATTCAAGTAATTGTGTGCAGGTTTTTATTGAAGATTTAAAAAGATTTGAAGACAAAGAAGATATTGAAGATCTAACTTGGGTTTTATAATCTTTGGTGTGCACAATACTTGTTTCGGTAAAAGAGGATCATTAATAATCGGTTTATCCTTGTGGTAGATTGGATTGATTAATTTTGTAGATCGACATCAATATGTTTCCTTGTGATTAAAGGTATTGATTGGCTTAATCTTAAACGATTACCTTTGGGTGATTGAACATAAGATAGATCTAAGGACCCTACGAAGGAGTTTATGTTAAGATAAACAGAAGAGCCTTTGTCCGACTCATATCACTTGGTTGAATAGAGTTGATACCAAACAGATTTGTTGTTCCTTTACTGTTTGTAATACAAACCAAAGGAATTGCTCCAAGTACGCGACTTATTCACAAGTCAGAGGCGTGGGAATACACACGAAACTAAGTGAACTATAGGGTTAGTTCGTTGGTCTCAACTATATGAAGTTAGGTGTAATTTTGTGTAGCGGCTTAATCCTGAGAGTATTCAATTCTGGACAAGGTCCCGGGGTTTTTCTGCATTTGCGGTTTCCTCGTTAACAAAATCTTGCTGTGTCATTTACTTTTATTTTCCGCATTATAATTGTTTTATTATAATTAAAGTAAATCACACAAACGTTAATTCCTATTTACTTGATAAGAAATCCTATTGTGTTTAGTTAAGTCTGAACCTTTGTATCAAGTAAACATACTTCGTAGTTGTATTGTATCGATCTCGTATCCATAGACGATCACACGAAGTGTGAACCGATTAGTTGCATTGTCTCGACTTAGTCCATAGACAATAACTTTCGGAGAAAGGACTTATAAGTAGGAAAAGTTTTAGCTTGAGGTATATTTGGGTACCCTCGCCTTTTCAAAGGTAACTTAGATTGCAAACCCTGATTTGGAGACTATATAAAGGAGAACTCTACTAACTGGGAAACCTAATCCCCACACCTCATGTGTGATACTAGTTGCATAAACTAGAGTCGATTCTCCTTTAACCTTAGGTTTTTCACGAAACCATGTAGGTTAACGACTTGAAGACATTATTTGGAGTGTGAAGCCAGACCCAACTATTTTCTCTATAGTTTCTTGATCTGATCTTGTTGTTTCTATCGTATTTGAGTACAATCGTAAGATAGGCTTGAAATTAATTTCTCTGATAGACAAGATAGAAAAGTAGTCACAAATACCTTATGTTAGAGCATAGCTCGGTTGAACCCACCAAGAGTTGGTATGTCAAGTTTGGTTGTCATATTTTAGTGAATCAAAACTCAATTAAAGAGTCGCTTGATTGTGTACTAGAGACAACTTCGTATAGGTTAGGATAGAAAGATTAGGATAATGATACATACAAGTATTACTCGATTACTTGAAGAATGTGAAGAAGTAACAAGCTACATCGACGACATCATCCTTCCGCAATTATAATTGTTGTTATTATAATTTAAAAGTAAATTACACAGACGTTAACTCCGTATTACTTGATAGTGATCCTATAGAGTTTGGTTAAGTCCGAACCTATTATCAAGTAATCACATTTTGATTGTTGTATTGTCTCGATCTCGTATCCATAGATGATCACACAATGTGTAAATACCGATTCGTTGTATTGTCTCGACTTAGTCCATAGACAATCACTTTCGGTAAGAGGACTTATAGGTGGAAAAGTTTAAGATTTTGGTATATTTGGGTACCCTCGTCTTTTCAATTGGTATCAGAGAAGGCAAACACGAAAAGATCTAACAACCTGTGTTTGGTGCGATCCAACCTATAAGAAATGATCTCGAGTTCTCATGAATCGATTTCAGTTAAGGTATGCCAAGATTTGACGAAACAAACTATCTATAGTGGAAATCAACTATGAGATCTTTTCTTCAATCAAGAGACTTTAATACTTGGTTATTAGTTGTTGATGGTTATAATCGCCCGAAAATTAAAAATTCGGAAACTGAGTTTAAACGCTTAGTAGATTATACTAACGAAGAAAAGGCTTTTGCAAAGCAGAATTCATATTTTGAATGCTATTATACATGCTGTAAGTCGTGATCTACAACATCATGTATCAACATGCCAAACTTCAAAGGAAGCTTGGGATAATCTTCAGATCGTATTCGAAGGAAATACATCAGAGAAAGAAGCTAGACTTCAAACTCTTACGTCTGATTGGGAGACCCTTCGAATGGATGACAACGATACTTTTGAAGAGTTTCATATTAAACTCTCTGAGATAGTTAATGCTTCTTTCTCACTTGGAAAGACTATTTCTAAAAAAGATATAGTATGCAAAATTTTCAGATCTTTGCCATCTAGATACGAATCTAAGAAGCATGCAATCATTGAAGCTAACAATCTTTCCTCTTTATCAAGAAGTTCTCGTGTTGGAAAACTGAAAATATTTGATCAGGAGCACTTGTCTAAGCAAAAAGATAATTTCGCCTATAAAGCCATCAAAAAACCGCTGATTAAATGTCTAGAAGACTCCCAAGATCAGGAGGATTTAGATAGTGAAGATGAAAATGAACTTAATAATCATTTGTCTCTAATCACTCAACGATTCAAAAAATTATTGAGACATCGAAAAAGAGAATCCCATGTGTCAAAAAGAAATCAGATGTTTACACCTAAGAGTGAAGACACTTGGGATGATGATGATAATGTTCCTCAATGCTACAAATGTAGAGGCTTTGGTCATATCTCTCCAGACTGTCCAACTAAGGATATTCAGTGGAAAACAAATGCATATACTGTCACTCTTGACTATTCCTCTAACGAGGATAATCAAGATTGTATGCTAGACCATGTTGCAACCATTGCAGAAGTCTGTGACTCTGAAATACCTTCAACATTAGATACCTAAGAAGAGTTCTCTCCTACGATTTTCAATATTCCTAGTAAAGATAAAAGAATACAAGTTCTTGTATCCGAAATTAATGGAATAAAATCGTCGCTTGATCAACTCAGATGGAACTATATGAATGAAAAAGAAAAATTTAACAAGCGTCTTGTAAAAATCGAGGTCTCTCAATGTTCTGAAAAAGAACAAGTATCTAAATTCATCTTCGACATTAAATGCTGCCAAGATGAAATCAGGAAGTTAAAAGAAGAGAATCTGAAATTGAGAGATAAACTCAACTGCTATGGGAAATCATCACTTGATATGAATATATCAAAAGGCAAGGAAGCAGGGTTAAACAAATTGATAAAACCAAAGACCAATAAGCAGATTACTTCTGGGGCTTGTTTCCGATGCAAGCAATGGGGGCACTATCATAAAATATGTCCTGGTATTAAACAGAGAGAGAAACTCTGCAAATCCAAACGTTCAAGATCAAAAATCACTTCTGAATTTCAATGTAAAAAATTGAATAATGTGGCTTTTAGACATCAAGATCTTACTCTAAACTTGAGAAACGAACCTAACAATTCAAACATAAAAGTCTCTCAAATCCGTGAGAATGTTGATACCTCTAAGGGAGGAAAATTCAACAAATGAAAGTTGATAACCTAACTAGTTATCATGAACCCTTACTTGTTGTCCTCAAAAATAATGAGTAAGGATATGTATGTAAATATTTTAATGAAAATATTTCCATAATAAAATTTTCGGTTAAGAAATTAAATGAAATAATTTTCTCAAAGATTCGAGAAAAAATTTTCTTCTTAAAAGAGGAAAGATATCTTATTTCATTTTATAGAGATCTAACAAAGATGTCTACCTCTAGTTGCAACTCTCGCAAAACTGAAAAAGTCTGGACCATACTGTTTCCTAACAAGAAACTACGTCTTGAATCTTCGGATGGTGATTCAGACTCATCTCCAGAGCTTCATCAAGATGTTCCTAATGAAGAAATCTCATATCTTAATGATAATCTTCTCAAGAATCTTTCGCTGAAATTAGATCTGATCTTATGAGAAGTGAGGAACATAAAAAGGATTTGCGAAAGGAAGTCAAGGAAGTCAATGGCAATGTTATTAATCTTGAATCAAGATTAGTAATCATAGAAGATGATTGGAACCATGTGAAATCTTCTGATCCAACTTAAAATATCGAAGAAACTCTAAAGGAATAAATTTAGAGTCTTATGAGCAACAAAATAGACATCAGTTTTTGATTTATTTCAATTATTGTGTAAGGTCTACTATGAATAAAACTATCTATTTATGAATAAAATTATTATTTTATAATTTTTCTTGTGATAGTTTTCGATTACATAGCCCGTGCTTAAATGCTTTATATTATTGCTATGTGTATGGGATGTTTGATTTCGGTTTTCTAACCATAATATTCGATCTCATATGATGTGTGAACCCTTATGGTTTGTGTGGTTTTTTGATTTAGCGGGATTAAGTTCTAGCCCATGTTGGTAGGCTTTATCAAAGGATCATAAGGTGTTCCGATTGAAACTCATATGTGAAAAAGTCACAATATTTGAATTTTTGTTTAACATAAAAGCATATGTGTTTCGGGTTTTCAACTTTTGCTATTTGCATTAGTTAAAACCGATTCAACCTTTCTCTGGTAAAGGTTGTTGTTGTTGTTGTTGTTCTTTTTGTTCATACAAGAGGATGACAACACAATGATATTACTCCCCACAAAGATGCGAAGAAAAGGAGAAGAGGATGCGGAATTTGAGATAACGAATTTGTTAGTTAATCGTTTTCCTGTTTAAGAAAAGCATGAGTTTATTGCATATTTTTTTATTTTGCTTAACAAATTCGGTACAATTGATATTTATTCCATTATGTGTGTATGTATGGATGGATGTGTGTGTGTGATTCAATTGTTTCCTGTTAAGAAAAACTGGTTTGATATCTTTCTTTATTGTTTTGGTATCAATGGTTTTAGACTTAACAAAATTTCGGTGCAATTGCGGTGCTTTAATGTCTATGTTTATTTCAGTTGCTTCCGGTTAAGAAAAATAATTGTGCAAGTCAATTTATTTGGTTTGTATGTATTTTTTATGGCTTAATAAAATACGGGATCATTTGTTTAGTCCAATTCGATTCCGGATAAAAGAAAATAAGTTAATTCTGATTTTAGTTAGACTTATCAAAAGTAAAGGATTCGGTTATTCAAGTCTAATTGAATGCCTTGACAAGAAATATTAGTTAACTAACCTAGTATTTGTCTTGTCCAAAGTGAAAGGTCTAAATTATTGTCTGAATAATTAGTGCCTGATGAGAAAAATAAAGTTAATTCTGATATTTATTTTGGTCTTATCGAAACAAGCGATAGTACTTGTGCAATCGGTTTAGCAAGGGAACTAAGTTTTCTTAGTCAGTTTGTTAAACTATTAGGGAAAATTGCTTCGGGAAATTGTTTCCTTGATAACATATTAAAACCAAATTACTTGTAGTTTCGGTTTTGATATTGGTTATCCAAAGTGGTATGTGAAACCCTCATGCTTAACTCTTATAGGTTGTACAATTCTTTTAGATTGTAAGATCCTTTCGGTTTTTGGTATTTGCTCGTACCTTTGTCATTTTGTGACAAAAAGGGGGAGAAATATATGGAGTAAACAAAGTGATTTGTAATCCCTTAGGAAAGGACAATTGTGCTTAAACGTTATATCTAATGAAAGAGTAAAGCATTGACTAAGGGGGAGAAACATATCATATGATGATTGTAGTTATTTGGACTACAAAGGGAAATAACAAAGATGTGCGGATTGAAAATCTACCCATCTCACCTTTAGGGGGAGTATTAGCTTTGTTATTTAATGTCTTCAACGTTATTTATGGATTGAATATATGCATGGCATTGTGCCGTTGAAACTTGGAATCAAGCGTATGTATAATGAATTTTTGTAATTTGTTTATCCATATTATTGTAAGAGTTTTGTCACTAAAATTGACAAAAGGGGAGATTGTTAGAGCATAGCTCGGTTGAACCCACCAAGCGTTGGTATGTCAAGTTTGGTGTCATATTTTAGTGAATCAAAACTCAATTAAAGAGTCGCTTGATTATGTACTAGAGACAACTTTGTATAGGTTAGGCTAGAAAGATTAAGATAATGAGACATACAAGTATTACTCGAAGACTTGAAGAACGTGAAGAAGTAACAAGCTATATCGACGACATCATCCTTCCTCTTGAGGTTAGTAATATTTTGACTTGAACTGTTTCATTCCCAACGTATCTTTCAAGTCGTGCTATATTGAAAACATAACTGCGAATCTGTGAATGATTATACTCTAGTAGACATAATGTTAAGGAATTAGAATACGAAGTATAACGCTTATCTTTTGAACTTCGTATATAAGACATCGACATAATCGTATGAATGCTATTTGTGATTATGTGTATGGGTATGGGTGAAGATTTCGTCCTAGGAAACAATGTTTACATTCGTTAAAAGAAGTACATTCATGAACTTGTTTTGTGAATCGAAAAGGAAATCGCTAGGCTTATTGATATTGTTATTCATTGCATATCTTTGGATTACCAATATATGTGTGAGTTAGTAGAACCGATCATAACTTGTTATGTATCTTGGTAAAACTAGTCACAATACCTGACTTATGTATTGGTATGACTTTTATTAGTGTAACCGATCCTAAGTAATCACCTAAGATGGTATGATCGATATTTGTAATTGGTGTGACCGATCCTAGTAATTGGTGTAACCGATCCTAGTATTTGGTGTGACCGATCACAAAAAAATGTGTAATCGATCCTTGTAATTTGTGTAATCGGTCCTGGTAATTGGTGTAACCGATCCTGGTAACTGGTGTGACCGATCACAAGTAATACCATGAGAATATGGTAACCGGTCCTGGTAATTGACGTGACCAATTTGGTAACTGATGTAACCGGTCCCAGTAACCACATTAAGGTAGAACCGATACTTGTGTTTGGTAGAACCGTAAACCATGATTAGTTTGTTGATTTGATCAATCACATAATTCTTGGAAATCAGATGAACCAGTTATAAACTTGTTTGGAAGTGTGGTATAATCGGTTCCAAGATTATAAATATGAAAGAGGATTTACAAAGAAATAAGATGTCGACATACTTTGAACATGTCAGTAACTCTTATCTTTTATTGTTTAAAGATATTCCTTAATAACTCAAGGATATCCCGGACCGAAATAAGTTGAGAATCTTTTAATTAAGGTTGTTAATTTTATATGCTTTTAATTACCAGCCATTAAAATGCATATCTCTGGAAAATAAAATTGGTAATTTGCATTTACTAATTGGAGATTTTCTAGTAGGATTTCGGTTAATATTGAACAGAGCATTTCTAGGAATTATGAAAACCGAATTTGGAAATATATTGCATATCTTGAGAATATTTCCAGTTTTGGAAATTCCTTGGTGTCCAAACTTCCTTGGTCTATAAATACCCAAGTTTGCATTTCGAGCAAACTATCTTAAGAGCCAGCAAAACTACCTTGTTGTGTTGTTACTGGTTGAGCCGTCTATTCGGAGAGGAAAGTACCCTAATTAGGCTAAATCTCTTATGACCGCTCGTTCAAAGACTTCCATGGGATCAAGAAGCTCTAAGAGTACCGTTGGTTGGAAACTAGATAATTGCAATATTATTAGTTTTCAATTTAATTTGATTGACTAACGTTTGTTGAACTTTGATTGCACCTAGTTTTTTTATTCTTGAGAATCTTCTCTTCTGATATAATATTCACTCAAACTAGATCGAAGTGTCGACGGGATCTTTAGAACTGTTTGTAGATCTAAAGACGTCTTGTGATAATCCATTGTTAACAGACTCCATTTTGTGTGTGATTGATCACAAAAGATTCAAGTTGTCGTGTGCAGGTGTTTATTGAAGATTCAAGAAGATTTAAAGACGAGAAGATTTCTGATTTGGGTTCATAATCTTTGGTGTGCACAAAACTTGATCGGCTGGGATCTAACTATAATCGGTTTATCTTTGATAGATTTGATTGATTAGTTGCGTAGATCGGAATCAATATTTAGCATCTTGATAAGATCCTATTATTGATTGCATAATCTAAACTCTGCTACTTTAGTAGTTGTTGGATAGATTGATCTAAACCCAAAAATGGAGTTTATTGGATTAAACAGAAGAGCCTTTGTCTAACTCATATCACTGAGATTGAATAGAGTTGTTACCGAACAAATTTGTTGTTCCTTTACTGTTTGGAATACGAACCAAAGGAATTGTTCAAGTGCGTGCACTTATTGAATGTCGGAAGCGCAGGAATACTGAAAAACTAGGTGAACTATAGGTTTAGTTGCTTGGTCTCAACTATACGAAGTTAGGTTGATTTTTTATAGCGGCTTAATTCTGAGAGTATTCAATTCTGGACTGGGTCCCGAGGTTTTTCTGCATTTGTGGTTTCCTCGTTAACAAAATCTTGTTGTGTCATTTACTTTGGTTTCCCGCAATTATAATTGTTGTTATTATAATTTAAAGTAAATTACACAAACATTAACTCCGTATTACTTGATAGTGATCCTATAGAGTTTGGTTAAGTCCGAACCTATTATCAAGTAATCACACTTTTATTGTTGTATTATCTCGATCTCATGTCCATAGACGATCACACAAAGTGTGAATACCCATTCGTTGTATTGTCTCGACTTAGTCCAAAGACAATCACTTTCGGTAAGAGAACTTATAGGAGGAAAAGTTTAATATTGTGGTATATTTGGGTACCCTCGTCTTTTCACCTTCGTCTCATCGTTTGTGATTCCACAAAATCTTGTGTCGTTAATCGATTAAGATTATTGTGAGGTGATTGATATTTCTAGGTTGTTCTTCGGGAATATAAGTCCGGTATATCAATTGGTTCACCTTGATTTAACAAAACACAGAACAAAACTCGTAGGTTTATCTGTGGGAGACAGGTTTATCTATTCCTATAGACTTTTCTGTGTGAGACAGATTTGTTTATCAAGTCTTTGACTTTGGTTCGTAGCAACTCTTAGTTGTGGGTGAGATCAGCTAAGGGAATCAAGTGTGTAGTATCCTGCTGGGATCAGAAACGTAAGGAACGCAACTATACCTTGAATCAGTGTGAGATTAATTGGGGTTCAACTACAGTCCAGATTGAAGTTAGTTTGTAGTAGGATAGAGTTTGTAGCGGCTTAATTAGGCCTGTCGATATTGGTCCGATATCCGGGATCCGTTTCCGATTATTCGATATCCTATAGGATTTTATCCGTTGTATCGGATATCGGATATAATATGTTATCGGATATTTCTTCCTTAACATATCGGAATCGGAATTAGCTATATCCGTTTGTTTAGATATCCGATATGTTAAGGACGTAATTGTAATTTTTCCAAACCCTTATTTCCCCTACTAATTGATGGCTGATTTTCTTTTAATGTTCGGAGTTGATAAGTTTGGGATTCGATATCCGATAATATCGAGTATAATATCGGATATTATCGGATATTGTCGGATAAATATCCGATAAGTGTCAATTATGAAAATGTTTTACAAGGGTTTTTAAGCTTTTTTGGTATAACCGGATATTTATCGGATATCCGATAGCTTAACCTATCGGTATCGATATCTGATTTTGATATCCTATAGGATATTATCGGATATCCGATATCCGATAATCCTTAACCTGTCGGATAACGGAATTCCTAATATCCGACGGATATTCTTCCATTGACACCCCTAGGCTTAATACAATGTGGTGTTTAAATCTGGACTAGGTCCCGGGGTTTTTCTGCATTTGCAGTTTCCTCGTTAACAAAACTTCTGGTGTCTGTGTTATTTCTTTTCCGTATGATAATTTATTATATAATTGAAATATCACAGGTTGTGCGTTGAATCGATCAATTGGTAAATCTAACCTTTGGTTGTTGAATGAAATTGATTGATCCTTGAACATTGGTCTTTGGTACCGTTCAAGTTATTTCTCTTGTATTCAATCAGGCTCACGAATTCCTATTTGTTTGAGTGTGGATTGAATCGAGAAATTGAGATATAACTCTTTGATATAATTTTTATTAAAATTGAGTCTGACTGTCTAGTTGATTCACTTGGTTGAACAGAGTTGCTACCAAACATATTTGTTGTTCCTTTACTGTTTGGAATACGAACCAAATGAATTATTCCAAGTACGTGACTTATTCATAGGTCGGAGGCATGGGAAATACAGACAGATTTAGGTGAACTATAGGTTTGGTTGCTTGGTTTCAACTACACGAAGTTGGTTTAATTTTGTGTAGCAACTTCATCCTGAGAGTATTTAATTCTGGACAAGGTCCCCGGGTTTTTCTGCATTTGCGGTTTCCTCGTTAACAAAATCTTGCTGTGTCATTTACTTTTATTTTCCGCAATTATAATTGTTGTTATTATAATTTAAAGTAAATTACACAAACGTTAATTCCTATTTACTTGATAACAATCCTATTGTGTTTGGTTAAGTCCGAACCTTTTATCAAGTAAACATACTTCATTGTTGTATTGTCTCGATCTTGTATCCATAGACGATCACACGAAGTGTGAACCGATTAGTTGCATTATCTCGACTCAGTCCATAGAAAATCACTTTCGGAGAAATGACTTATAGGTAGGAAAAGTTTTAGCTTGAGGTATATTTGGGTACCCTCGCCTTTTCAAAATTACGTCACATGTCGTGCAACCCTGTTGCTACATCTGATAAAAAAAAATTGAGGTCCTAAGTTGATTGATACAAAGGATGAGAATTGCTTTAATTCAACTTTGTCACATTTTGTGCAACAGTTAAAGAAAATTGTTAGACATAGGAAAAGAAAGTCTCAAATGAAATCCCCTTCGATCAATGTAAAGGATAAAAAAGTTCATAAAGACTATGATAATTCAAGTTCTATAAGCGTGTTCATGTTTTTTCTGATAATCCTGATAGAAAAGTGAGTGAGTTAACCAAAGCATGGATGACTACTCTAAACTACTGTCTTGAGGAAGATGTTTGCGAAAGTTCTCTCAACTACCTTGCTGATATTCAAACCTGTTCTTCTAACATTCATGATGTTTCCATGATAAATGATCTTACTTCTTCAGAAAACATATATCATCTAGAGAAGGACTTTTGAATTAAAAGGATTAAAAATATGGAATGTCAACTGAATGAATTAAAACAGGAAATTGATACTCTTCGCAAATGTGATTCTAAGAAGAAAAATCGAGTATCATCGATAAACTCTTTTAATCAGCATATTACTCTTGAAAAGATGTCATATCATTGTAATGAGGATGACATAGTGAAATACATTGACACAACAAATTGTTTGTCTGTCGTGTATGAACAACAGGGTAAACCAGAAATCACGTTCTCAAAGGTTCTTAGAAAACCCTCTTCTGATTTGCCTAGTCAAAATAAGAAAAGAAGATCTCCTAAGAAAACATTTCCAAAAGAGATTTTCAGAACCGCTCATAGTGTACAAAAATCGATAAACAAGATTTCCAGAACTATACTTGAAAGGAAGAAATCTACTCGAGATTCTCCATCCATAAAGAGAAATAAGAAACAAGAGATTATGAAATTTTCATCCTCTCATAAGAAGTCACCCGGTCATGTAATGGATGGTGATTGTTACAATTTGTAACAGGATATAAGATGGTTTTTGATTATCCCTTGAGAAAGAACCATGATCTTCAAGAGGGCTATAGAGAAAATTTTGTTTATCTCCTATCTTGTTTCTGATTCCTCTTCTTGTGTTCTGTCTTCAGTTTTTTAAGCTAACAACCGTTCCTCCATATAAACAATTCTTTCTTTATTTGGGGATATCCAAAATTCTATTAGGGTTTTGGTCAAAGGTAATTTTGGAAATTTATCCCATATCTTCTTCCTTTTAATTTGAAGATTTCTCTCCTTGAAGAAAACATTTCATTTACCATGGATATCATCTCCTCGTCAAGTCTTTCCAGTAAAGAAGATGATGTCTGGACTGTTCTCTTTCCCTCTAGGAAAGTTCGTTTCGATTCTTCTGATAATGCGATGAGTCATGAAAAACGTGATTCCTCCTCTGATGTGAATCCTACTGTCTCTCATTTTGAGAAACTCTCATTAACTATGAATCTTGTCTTGGAACAAGTACGTGCTTTGAAGAGTGACTTGAATCTTCAACCAAAAGACTTGAAGACAAGGTGGATAATCTTGAAACCAGAATTGATTTAATCGAAGATGAGCTTCATGATTACATGGAGTACGAGAAGAGTCTTCAAAGTAAGTGAAGTGATAGTTTCTTCTTGTGAGAATTTATTCTTGTGTTTTAAGAAGGATAACTAGGGTTTGGAATAGCCATTATTGTGAGTACACATAGCTATTTCCAACGATTTTCATATTGCAATAATTTTAGATTTATTTATTTAAATTCTAAAGTTTATTTGGAAGATGATTTTGTAGTATTAATCTTTATGGTTTTATATATTGCAACTTGTTACGGGATATGTGTGTTTGCGTCCGTGAACTGTGATTGTCCCATACATGGTCAAAATTTAAGTCTTTCATATGTCGATATGCGAGTATTGATAAAAGATTGAATGAACTTTTGACAAACAAAAGTTGAGCCTTTTATGTCATTATGCAAATATTGATGGAAGAAAGGATGAAATTTTGTTTACAAAGATTAAAGTCTATTATATATCATTGTCCAAATAGTGATGAAGAATAGAATGAATCTTTGTTTATTCCATGATATTGATCTTCCCCGATCCATTTTTTTTAATGTAAATATTGTGCGGCCCGTAAGTTTTCTTATGTGAGCATTTTCGATTAAATTACTGGTTCTCTTGTGGTTAATTTAATTGAGATTTTTTTGATACAAATTCATGTTCCATATGATTTTTTAATGTCCAAAGAAATCCTTCTTTTCGTGTGAAAGTAAGGTCGCTCTTTTTGTTCATTCGGGAATGACAGTTTATGGGGGAGAGTTCTTAATTGAACTTGTGCTTAATTGCCAAATCTTTGTGGGGAGTGCGGCTGTGGAATATTATAGGGGTTATCTTGTATCTTTATAAACTCCTTGATGAATGCATTTAGTTTCGGCTATATGATTGTATTCAAAAAATATGATATGTGCTTTTCTTTTGGTCATGAAGTATCTCTATGGAAATTTCATTAGGAAACCACTAATTTTCGTACCTTTGCCAATTCTATTGACAAAAAGGGGGAGAATTAATGTGTAGCTCACACTATAAATACATATGGTTTTCGGATCATTATGTAAGGGGGAGTGGTTTTCATGTGAGATGAAGTATTGTCTAAGGGGGAGTGATACATATCACCATAGTATTGTTGTCAAAGTTGTGATACAATTGAACTTTGATGTTGTGTAATAATACTATGAAACTGTCTAACAATGATTGAGAGCTATTGTTGTCTCATTGTTATGGCTACAGAGCTTCAACAACGATGATGCTGAATTGAATACCTTTGGAATCATTGGAGTACTTGGAAATGACGAAGATTTCGAGTAATGTTGAAAAACCAAGGAGATCAAGCATTTGGATGAGAAGCTACAAAGTTTATTTATTTTGTATTCCATATGTATTGATAGTTTTGTCACTAAAATTGACAAAAGGGGAGATTGTTAGAGCACTGCTCGGTATAACTCGCAAGCATTGCTATCTCAAGCTTGTTTGTCAAGTTTAGTTGCCAAAACTATAAGTCTTAATTTCTAGTCTACTTATAGCTAAGTCTCAGATTAGGATAGTAAGTGTAGTTGAACTCTAGACTCCATGGCGTTCATCAATTGAAGACGAAGAACTACTCATAGAACTTGTGGAACTTCATCGACAAAAGGTATGTGGAGACTTGAATTTATCTATCACTCAAAAGTCTATCTATTCTCTCTCATATTTTGAGACAAAAGTCGTATAGCTATATAGACTTCAATTATACACATTTTCTATTTCGAGCCGAGTTTATCTCGCTTATCTATTTCTCGAAATATGTGTTGGTAAGCTTTTGCGTTGGCCAAGTTCATCTTTACTTGTGACGAAAGTCATGTTGATTATTTCAATAACTTGAAAATCGCTTTAATGAAAAATAATTTGTGAATAACAACTATATAAAATCCTCTAAGAAAGTTTCAATGATTGAAATGAGAGTTTAGAACATGTAACCATCTTTGGATATAAACATAGTTTGCTCTCACATTTGTGTAAAAGTCCAAAACCGGAAACTCAATGTATGCGTACCCGTACACGTACTGGCGGTTGTTGGAAATCTGGATGAGTATGCGTACCGTACGTGTACTGGCGGAAAGTTCACGTTCGTGAATTTCTGCTGGAGTTTGAAAGTGAAAAACAAACTCAATCCGGTTACTTAAGTATGCGTACACGTTTGCGTACTTAGGTAGGTTACTTTCTAAAATCGGTTTGTTCATGAACTAAAACATTTATATAATAAGGAATGCAATATTTGCAAACCGTGGCTATAATGTTCATGAATCGATTCGAGTGAATCAAAACCGATTTTTCTTCAATTGTGTCTTGTATACTTCTATGAGATATAAGAAATTGAACAACTCTCTAACTAGTTCATTTGAGTCATTTGAACTAGTTATGGTGAAGATGAATAAGGTTGATATGAAAGTGCTCATATGGCTAACCATTGGTTAACTACTATTGAACCAACTAAGTGTACACGTTTAGGTACGGTTACCCAAACCTAAATGAAAGTGCATTTCATTTGTGTATAACAAGCTAAGTTCGATCTAACGGTTGAAAATATTAGCTTGAATCTAATCAGGTTTTCATCTAACTGTGAATATTGAATGCTTTGTTACCAAGGTAACTTAGATTGCAAACCATGATTTGGAGACTATATAAAGGAGAACTCTACCAACTGGGAAACCTAATCCCCACACCTCATGTGTGATACTAGTTGCATAAACTAGAGTCGATTCTCCTTTAACCTTAGGTTTTTCATGAAACCCTGTAGGTTTACGACTTGAAAACTTCATCGAGATTGTGAAGCCAGACCCAACCATTTTCTATGTAGTTATGTGATCTGATCTTGTTGTTTCTATCGTATTTGAGTACAATCGTAAGATTGGCTTGAGATTAATTTCTCCGATAGGCAAGATAGAAAAGTAGTCACAAACACCTTCATCTCATCGTTTGTGATTCCACAATATCTTGTTTCGTTAATCGATTAAGATTATTGTGAGGTGATTGATATTTCTAGGATGTTCTTCGGGAATATAAATATGATATATCAATTGGTTCATGTTCATCTTGATTTATCAAAAGACGGAACAAAACTCGTAGGTTTATCTGTGGGAGACAGATTTATCTATTCATATAGACTTTTCTGTGTGAGACAGATTTGTTTATCAAGTCTTCGACTTTGGGTCGTAGCAACTCTTAGTTGTGGGTGAGATCAGCTAAGGGAATCAAGTGCATAGTATCCTGCTGGGATCAAAGATGTAAGGAACACAAATATACCTCGAATCAGTGTGAGATTGATTGGAGTTCAACTACAGTACAGACCGAAGTTAGTTTGTAGTAGGATAGAGTCTGTAGCGGCTTAATACAATGTGGTGTTCAAATCTGGACTAGGTCCCGGGGTTTTTCTGCATTTGCGGTTTCCTCGTTAACAAAACTTCTGGTGTCTGTGTTATTTCTTTTCCGCATTATATTTTGTTATATAATTGAAATATCACAGGTTGTGCGTTGAATCGATCAATTGGTAAATCCAACCTTAGGTTGTTGATTGAAATTGATTGATCCTTGAACATTGATCTTTGGTACCGTTCAAGTTATTTCTCTTGTATTCAATCATGCTCACAAATTCCTATTTGTTTGAGTGTGGATTGAATCGAGAAATTGAGATATAACTCTTTGATATACTTTTTATTAAGATTGAGTCTGACTGTCTAGTTGATTCTCTTAAAAGTATATTGGAGTTAGTCCATACAGATTGCTAAGCGAAATATTGGGTGAGGTTGTTTGACCCCCGCTTTTTCAAAGTGCACTAGTAAGTGCTCTTGGACTTGGAAAGTTTTCAAAGAATGGCAAGTTTTCTTCAAAATCTTCCTACATGGGACTCAGAGGACTTAGGCCCTTCCCTTGTAAAAATCTTTGGATGCTTATTTTGAAAATTAGGGTTCCTTACAGAATCCAAGTGTTTACATAAAAAGCTGCTAGAAATTCTCTTCCTGCTAGAACTGTATTGCATACTATAATGCTTATGCATAGTGTTGATTGTGCCAGGTGCAATGATCCTCATTAAACCATAATGCATGCTTTGGTCCTCTTTCCCTTTGCTAGCCGAGTCTGGTTTCTCTTTGATTTTTGCATCAATACTCAATTTTTTCAAAACAAGTCTTTCATCAACTAGTTAATGTTTTGATTAACTGACCCTGTGTCTAGACTTCTTGACGAGGCGCAAAGTGTCTCTTTGTTACTATCCCGTGGTCTCTCTGGACTGGTAGGAATAACTTCATTTTCCAAAACCTGAAAGAAACTCATGTAGCAATCTTAGAAAGAGGTAGAGGCATGCTTCTAACTAGGAAACCCTGCTTTACTGTTTCTCCCATTACTCCTGTTAATCTATGTGATAAATGGACGCCCCCATCTTTTGGCTGGATAAAGTGTAACACTGATGGTGCCTATGATGACATTATCAAGCCAATGGTGCAGGATATGTGATGAGGGATTTCTCAAGCAAAGCCTCCTTTTGTGCTTCCCTGGTTTTTGAAGTAAAGTCTTGGAACAGAAGTTAACTCATATCATTGTCGAATATTTATGGTTAAAACGGCGTAAGTATTATTGCGAATTTTTATGCATGGTTTTAATTATAATATCGGTTGCATGTGTTTGATTTTCGATGCACTCTATTATTTTTGGGAACTTTCTACTGGGATGTGGTTTGCTCACCCCGTTTCCTCCCTTTTCCACAAAAAAAAAGAAGAAACACTAGTCAGAAAGAAATTATTATGTATCACGGGGATATGAGTTTTGGATTTAATTGAGGTGTTAGCTCTGTTTTAGTTTTGATTATGTAATTATTATTTAACATTTTTGTAATTTTAAAAGTGAGATTACATTTCATGTAACAAATACTTATTTGAGCTTGAATATATGATTTTATTTATTAGAATCTTTTAAAACGAAAAAACTGGTCCTACATAAGTGGCTGTATGGAAATTTGGACTTGCTAGTTGGATCAGACCCGACCCAAAAAGCTGAATTTGTATCCGCTGGAAATCCGAAAATCCGGGCTGTCACATAAAATGCTTTACAGCTTAAAGTGATCTTCACTTACCTGAATTAAACGTACACAATGCCTCCTAGCTAAAAACCAAACAACTTCTATCAAAATTTAATATGAAAAAAATGTGGTTCTCAGCAACCTGACAACCAAAAGCTAGCCGCGAATCCACAATGACAACCAAAATTTAGGGATGAGTGATATCTTAGATGCCGTTTTCCCGAGCGATCATTCAGCAAAGAAACTGCTAGCCGCGAATCCACTTGCGAGAATCTTATCCTTTTTTGCACAAACTGAGAGCATTTTATTGATCAAAGGAAAAGGGAATAGAACAGAAAAGAGAGCAGTTTATTGACCAAAGGAAAAAATACAACAGAAATGGAGAGAACAAAAGATGACTCCCATCAAGAAAGATACTTAAAATCATCAGATCCTAGAAGCAGGGAGCACACTTTCAGCCTCCCACTTGCGGGTATCGAACCGCGTTACAATGAACTTTAAAAATTGCCTGTACAGTGTCACAACGATGTTGCCCAACATGAAAATGCTTTACAGCTTCCAGCCTTCCACTTTACTGCACCAAACTTCATAATTGCTGAAAGCTCAATCATAATGTTATATCAAAGATTACATTGTCTTCTGTCTTCCTAAATATCCTAGACGTAGCAACTGACATTGTGATCCCAAAGAACTGAACCCGATGGAACTGTATTTACGGCAAAATATTATGCCAGTATTCAAGTATTAAGATGGAGGAAATTAGTGTTGATGGTTCATTCAAGATGTTAACTTTACGACGATTGTCAGACATGACGCCTAACTCTAATGAACCGTCAAACTAATAAGTAATTTGGCGCACATGTAAACACTAATCCTTTTCTGTAGAACTTCATTAATGAATAGAATTTTTACAAGAGAGCCAGGAGGCTGAGCAGACATTGAGCTCAACCCCCCAACAGGAAAAACAGAAAGCAAAGAGAAATCTTTAAACGGAGACTGGTAACTAAATAAAAACATTAATAGTGAATACAAATAACACAACTAAAATCCCTGTAATATCTGAGAACTGATAATGCTTCCTTGATCCAGACTCATTTAGGTCACTACATTGAAGGCATGCAAGTGCACTGCAACGAATAAACACACCTACAAAATGACGGCTAACATTACCCACACAGAGTGAACTACAAGCTCTCGAACATAGGAAATAGTGTAAAACCTAAACTCGACAGACTGAGTACTGCAATTTATTTTACAGGACTGAGGTTTTCAGTAAAAGCATAAAACCCAAACCCAATCGGCGAATCTTTGCCAATCATCTCGCAAGGAGGAATCAAGAATGTGTGGATACCATTTATTTCGCACTTGCTACTGCTAAAACTCTTCCTCTTCCAATTGTAATAGTAAAAAGACAGATCATATGAAGGTCTTATGATTAAAAGGTCTGTCCCTGGAATGGGTCGAATAAACTCGGGAATTCCTGGTTGCCAATCAAAGGGTGGCAGTGAGAAGGTCTCTTCCATCCAATAGTAATTGCCAATACTACTGCTGCTACGGCTGCTACTCCTGCTGCTACTGCTGCTTGTAGACATTGCGTCTTGGTCATCATCATCATCATAATCATAATCATCATCGGTGCAAAGTACACACATCTTCAATGATGTGATGTTGTTGTTCAAGTGAGTATCAGAGCTATCATCACAAGACTTTATCTTTTTAGGTAACAGGGCCAAACGACCATCCAATTCCATTAAGTCAGTCCTATAGGGGTAACGAACATCGTCGAGGATGAACTTAGGAAGTTGTATTGTTCTAAACTTTTCAGACCCAACTTTAAATTCCAGAATGCATGGTTCATGGTCCTTATTGTAGCCAAGGCCACGATTCAACCAATAGATAGAACCATTTGCATAAGCTGAGCTGGTGAGATCGCTAGGAGTGGCTGGTGGAAAATCATCGATCTTCCTCCATGAATTGTTTTGTCTACCCACAGTCAAGACCTCACAAATGCATTCATAACGAATAAACGGTCTACCATCCTTTACAACTTTACTCCAAAGGGAAATCACTTTGTGCTCCTTGGTTGCAGGATCATATCCAAATTGAAACCAACCAAGATTCCCCAATCTAATATGATTGAGCAAATTATCATTCCCTTCTGCTTCTAGTTGTGGTTGTTGTTGTTTTACTATCGATGTGATATAAGGTGTTGCTTCTCTGGTGCTGGGGTTATATATGCGAACAGAGCAAGCTCGTTTGTTTACGAAACAAAATATGCCGTTGACCAGATAGATGTAGTCGCATCTTTCAGATGTTGCAAGATTAAATTGTCCTTGACAGGTTGCTTCTCCTCCCTCCAACGTGACTTCAGAAGGTAGTGGCAGGTCTGCAGACAAGAAATAGCGCTCCCAAGTTGATAGAATACGGGCATTCAGAATAAGAGCTGGACGTGTTTTTGATCGTCTAAAGTGCAAGTCGATGAAGTACGGATCATTTTTAATGATAGACAGCCAAAGTTTGCACACACACTTGAACCTCATGAGTGACTTCACAGGTAGTCTGCTTAATACCTCTAAAAGTAAATCACCACCTATGAAAGAACAACTACCACTACTGCTAAGATGTTGAAAGTTTGAAGCAAAATTACCAGAATGGCTCATCTCTTCTTCCACTGATTGTTTCACCTTTTTGCTCCTTCCTATGTCTTGGTCATAGGGCACTGTATATATAACTTACTTCTCTATGCACACCCACAGGGCAGTTTTATACGTATATATATAACTTACTTCTCTATGCACACCCATATATAACAACCTAAACACCCAATTACATCTATCACTCTATACGTATATATAACTTCTCTATGCTCACCCATATATAACAACCTAAACACCCAATTCCATCTCTCACTCTAAGTTGAGAGTTGCACTAACCTTTCCACCCATTGGGCGGTCAACGGAACCCTCGCTCCTGATTGGCTGAAAAACAAGTTAGCCTACTTGCACTTCAATTATAAATCAATTTGATCTAATGCTCCAAAACAACCGATAGCGTTGACCCTCCTTTTGCGTTGGTTGGTCGATGAAACCCTTGATCCTGATTGGTTGGCCTGTTGGTAGCAAGAGAATTAGGTTATTGTTGAACAGAATCAAGAAGAGACAGGAATACGTAAGAGGTTTAACCAAGAAGAAAGAACTATATAGAGTTTAAGTTAGGAATACAATTCTTTTTCATCTTATATAGAGAAACTGAATTTAGCCAGGGAACAACCGATTTTATAAGGAAACCATATATTAACGAAAAAACAATTGTATAAGGAAACGTATGAATCGAACGGCCGGCTGTATAAAACATATAACAAATCGATCCTTGCATTTTATGACAAATCGATCCCTGCCGTAGGATGACGAAATCGATGGTCTGATTTGTAAGGCTACACAGACACCACTTCTCTTGGCCCAAATTTAGCATATTTGAAGAAATGAAAAGTTGTTAAGAAGAAGAAAGAAGACCAATATCAGGAAAAGAAGAAAATCGCTTCGTTTAACAAAATACCCATATAAACCCTACCAACAGCAGACAATCAACTTTTCGTTTCCTATTAATTTTATTTTAATACGGTAGAAACTCTATAAATTAATGCTGTTAGGACTACCAAGATTTATTAACTAAATGAGATATTAATTAATATCTTATTGTAGATAAATTTATTTTCAAATAATTGTTTTCTAAACGTAATATTAAATTTTTCAAAGCACTCTGTCACTTTGCTTCATTGTTCAACGCATATGTATCAATTAAGTATCCAATTTATGAAGCCCTTCAATCTCTCACTTTATTATGCTTTTTGTATTCAATATATTACTTTATGATATTTCACGTATAAACACGATATCAAATCATACTACTAACACAAATAAATCATACACATATGCTTCTCATTTTACTCATTTTAAGGTGTGCAAAACTAGAAATGAATTCAATGTTATATTGAATTTGACAAAAAAAAAAAAAAAAAGACAAGTGAATTGTTTTTCAAAAAATCTTCATATATCATTAAGGCATTGATATGTATACATATAATGAATTATTAATTTATTTTTCATATGGAGTCTACATAAATAATTAAATATTATTATTTTAAAATCTTAATGAATTATTAAATTGATACGTTGTCCGCGATTCAAAACTGACTAAAAATATTACTCCCTCCTTCCTAAATTAAGAGTCCGCTTTGACTTTGTCAAAATATTAAGGAAATCGTATAAAATGTCATGACTAGCCTTGACTAGCCTATTTAATGTTATGTTATTACCAAAACTAAAATTATTAGTGTTAATAAATCTAAATTGGATAGTATTATTATCTTAGGAAATATTTTAAGAAATAAAAGCAAACGTATATGCTTTTATTATGAAATCCACAATTTAAGAAATTTTTTTTTCCTCCATTTGATTTTGATTTTCCGCACTAAAATTTTGGAGTCTTTGGAATTTTTATTTGAGAGGTAAAAAAATTGAAATTGTAGATCATTTTCTCTTTAAATATACTCGACCATGAATTTGAGATTTTGTCAATTAATGTTTTTATTTAAGATTAAGTAGAAGTTTTATTAGGAATTTTATAAGTATCCATAAATGTTTTTATTTAAAAAATGAATGACAATTAATACAAAGATATTGAGTAAGTTTTTTTCTTTATATATGGTGATATTATTTTAGATTTTGATATTAAAAATGATTTTATGATTATTAAAAATAAAGGGTATATTTGATAGTTTAAGGGAAAAATATGTCTATAAACAGAGCTGACAGATAAAAATGGACAAACTAAAGTAGAAATTAGGACAGATAATTTCGGACAGAGTAAGTATATAAAAAAGTTTATTAAAGAATCGAGTATTAATTAATGAAGTTTGTAATGTATTAAGTACCTTACTCTTTCCAAAAAGCTTTGGCCTTTTTCTAGCAGGCTTGATAAAACGATGATTCAGAAGTTCCTTTCTTATGCTTGATAAAACGATGATTCAAAATAATTTACACATGCCTGTCATTTCTTATGATGATTTTGATTAATCGTTGCCTTTCCTTCTCTTATGTTCATTTCCCAAACAAATATATATATAAATAAATAAATAAACCAAAATTCAACAGACCAACCTAGGAAAGGAATCTGAAATTCACTACCTTTCTGGGAAAGTATTTCCATAAATATCAGATACATATGAGGGGGGAAAAACTAAAAATTATAGAAGCTACTGATTAAATACTGGAAATCCGAAATCAACCCATTCTTTGATTGATTACAGAAATACGATTGGGTCAAATATTTCAATTCATTTCTTTTCGGGGTCTCACATGAAATCACCCAGCAAAAAAGATGTAAACCCCCTTGATTAGATTTAGAATTAAGATTGGAAGTAAATTTGAGGTATAATCTCGAACTACATGTTCATATTCGAGGAGAATTACTTAAACCTAACATCTGAAATCTAGCACATCAAATTTTTAGATACATTAAAAATGAATACCTGTAAATCTGTGGATGCGCCGTTCCGTGATAGATTCTAAAGCAGAGGTACCGGTGAAATGAGACAGATTTCTATTCAAAGATAATTAAAAATAATGGGTACTGAATACCTGCCATTAGTGCCGCCTTACTTATCCATTTTTAAGCTAAGGCCTTCGTGCCCAGATGACCGACGGGTCTCTTCTTAGTCTCCTGCATTGCGGGCCACAAAGCTGCTCCAACAAGGCTGCTAATAATGGATACTGAATTGCTTTGGAGTACCAAAATACATAGAGGTCGTCTGCCTTTAGGGTAGAGCTGCACATGGGTCATGCGGGTCGGGTTTTAGCTAATACCAACTACCAACCCAACTGTGGCGGGTTTTTATTTTCATAACTAATCCCGCACCCACAAATATCGGACGGGTTTTTGACCCGTCCATCACGGGTCAGGCGGGTTCGGATTTAAACCCGCTCAAACCCGCTTCGATTGTAGTTCAATATTTTCTACAAGTTTTTCACCTATAGTGTTTATATATTTGTACCTGCTTTATATTCAATGATCATTCACACGCACATGTTTTAAAGTTTAAACATACTTCTTACTTAAGTTCTTAATTACTTAAAAAATCAAACCCTAAACATAAGTCTTCATTGTTAATACCACTAGGGTTTCAATAACGGACGGCTAGGATTAGTTTTATCAATGTTGTATATTTAGTGGGTTTTTTCGGGCAGGTTTTAGCTAATACCAACCACCAACCCAACTATAGCGGGTTTTATTTTCATAACCAACCCCGCACCAACAACGGGCAGGTTCGAATTAAAACCTACGGGTTTAGCGGGTACGGGCGGGTTCGGGTAAGTTGGGCGGGTCTTGTGCAGCTCTACTTTGACGTGGTACACCCCAAGCAATTTAGTCATTATTTGATAATGGCTAAATTTTTCTCCGGCTCCGGATCCCCCTGTCCCCAATCTCCCTATCCCACCCTGTCCCACCAATCAGAATATGACATCTGTCATCCATTTAATACACTAGTTAACGCTGGTTTCTAGTGTCGTTAAGTTACTTTATTCTTTTATGGTCTTCTTCACTTCCCAGTTCAAAAAATATTTACCTAATTAAGAGTTTAGAGAACAGAAATGGAATGGAAAGACAAAGAAATAAATCTCCATCGTTATTTTTGATGATCGAAGAAAAATGGACGAATTTCTTTTGTATCTTCCCGTGGATGAGTCTAACTAAAGAATTAGATCATCCAAAATAAAACTGAAATATAGTTCGTATATGATTAAATGCGATTCCTCCCTTGTTCTTTGCTTTAGAAATGGAACATCATCATCTACCTACTGATCATATTTAGTGTGTAATTTTTGATTTAATCTACATCTTACTATAACAAAGAAAAGACCCTTTTTTGGTGAAGCCTTCTTTTGGTGAAGCTTTTTCACATGACAATAATACCCCTATTAACTAAGCTTTTAGTTAATATTTGTATATTTACAGGAATGCCATTGTTTTAAAAATAGATCAAAAAAATTAAAACTTAGATATCTTTAAAAATACACATCGTATTTTTGCAAAATTGATATATTTGGAAAGCTCTTTAAATTATCTATGTAATGAGTATAAACAAGGATATTAAATTTTTATTTTAAGATTTTTTTTCCCATTATTATCAAATTTGGTGTTGTTAAAAGAATCCAATTCAAGCATGTGCATCGCACATGTGTCCTTACTAGTCATTATAAATTTTTGTTAAATTAGGGATAGAGGTTACTTGGGAAAGCGTTGTTTCTTTTTCGATCCGATCACAATCCAATAACAGTTTAACAAATACACAAACTATTATTTTTCTACAGTCAATCAATCACCTCCTTATGATGACAAAATTCGAGATGATAAGCCCATGTCAATATCACAAACAGTTAAACTAGCTACATTACATACCCAACTTACATAAAACTACAAATTAACAAACTAGTTGAAACTTGATATAGCAGTATATAAACGAAAAATGAGCAGAGGATCGTGTGATCGAAGAATGGGTATAACAAAAAGAACAAGAAAAAAATCAAGAGGACTATCGTGAATTGTAACAGACTTAATGGCAATGGAAAAAGACTTAACGGCAGTGGAAATCGGTGTTAACTAGGCTGCTATGGGTTACACGTGTCACGTTCTGGTTGGTGGGACAGGGTGGGATAGAGAGATTGGGGACAGGGGATCCGAAGCCCTATTAATTAATTATTAATATTAACTAGATTTTGTGCCCGTGCAACGCACCGGGCGGACCTGAAAACCATCATTTTTGAACCATATTTTTGGTTTGGTGTGATGTGGATTTGCCTCCCCTGTCGTGCATTTTTATTTGGTGTGGTTAGGCTTCTCCCCGCCCCATCGCTTAGGATTTTGAATTTGGTGTGGCTCGGCTTCGCCTCGCCCCATCCATCCCATGACAGAAACTAATATCATTAGCTTGTAAAATTAGCAAAATATTGTAGATTTGATCTTACTGACTACTGACGTACTTGTATATGATATCTACCTAAATGACAGCTATCATAAAGGATGGCCTAGCTACTGTCGAAGAAACCTATTAGTACCGTGAAATCTATCACTATGACGCGACTCCTAAAGCTACTGAGGATGAATCTCTGGAGCTACCCTACCTTGTGCTATCTTCAAGTACTTTTAAAGACCAGAGTGGATGAGCAGATATAACAGTCGGGCCCAGTTTACCAAATGCACGTTGTCAATGTGAGTCTGTGACAATAAAATACGAATGGTCCAGAAAACTCAATCCTAATTTGTGTGAGCAGTGACCATATATAATTGAAAAATAAATGAATCACCTCTTGACCCACGACCAAATAGCTTATGCTTCATGCTCCCTTACTCTTCTCCTCCTTTGGCATTCCATCACAAGTGCAATATCACCAAGGTTTCTAAAATATAAAATTAAGAACTTACAGACTCTCTCGGTTACACATAAACTTATCCATGGTGATGAAATTCACATGGTTACGTACACTGAAGCTCAAAACCACGATGGGAAGCATAAAATAGGCACATTAAAGGGAAACCAATCCAATGTACATTTCTGAGAATGTTACCTCCCCTTCAAATCAAATTCACTGTAATACTGTACATTACAAATTAGTTCAGTTGGTACCAATGCTATGTTACTGAATACACAAAAAAAGTCGGACATAAAAGACCCATCTTACATCACAACCATCTAGTCAACCACCAATAGAACCCATAAGCCGCGTAATATACGCGGAAGAAGCAAACTACAAAAAAGCAGAAAATGGACTAAACAATAAAAGCAGCTGACCCGAAACAAAAACCCGTCCCGAAGCTGTTTAAGGACAAACAATAGCCACCAAAGCCTGGTTTAAGTTTTCCTCGTATAATGATACCATTTCATTGAACCTCGATATTACCTGAAATAAATAAATATCAGCACCTAGATGGCCCTGCGAGCGAATACATTTAAGTAATGAAAAGGGTATGACTGTCTAATTGTAGTTAATACTCCATCAGCCCACTGTTCACTATCTAATCCGGAGATCCTCATAACTGGAAAATCCAAACATGATCATTACCACGATAAAACTATAAGAAACAATAGTACCTCTTAGGCCATCACATCCCCATTCACGATGGACTCCATTAAATTATGTAGTTTGGAAGTCTATCAAGGTGAACCAACATAAACAACATCGACTCAACATAACATAAACCAAGCCTAAAAGAGGATGGATAACATAAAAGACTGATCACCCGGCACTTGTAGTTTACAAACTTTCTACCGCTCGACATCTGAAGGGCTGCATGAACCAACAGAAATGCAAAAATCAGAATATCTGTTTCAATCAAGAATGAATTAAATATAACTCTGAAAGAATGAAAAAAGGTGTTATTTCTTATTTAAGACCTGAGTAAGTACTTACAATTGGCTTTTCACTTAACAATAAAGGGTGAATAACCATGCAATTTCCAAATTTTTATCCAAAATCCATGCCATACTCTGCAAAAACCCATAAACTAATGAGATTATTTTCAAGATGGGACAAAATAGTGAGCCAAATTAGTTAGTTATCAATTTTGAAGTAGACAGTCAAAGCCGAAATCGACTCAAGTCTCTATTAAGTGTAGAATAGTTATAAGCTTACTTGCACTTGTCAAGTTTTCTTAAAGCATTCTTAGCGAATACGAAACGGATGCACTGCAACAAAACTGAATGATCTAAAGGATAAAAAGCAAACATAAAGTATTTAAAACCAAGAAGTAAGATAGAGCTCTAGAGAGTGCAAGATGAAAAAAAGTCAACTTGAAAGACACATGAAGTTCAACAAAGGGTAGTCTATTTTCATCCCACTCCAGCCATGGATGTAGATCAACTCAGTGAAGACCAATTCGTAAAAACCTAGGTTTACTTAGCCTCATCTCTTGGCATCTGGATTCCGAAATGATCATACACCTTTTGCATTTCACTAATTTATTATTTATTTGATAAAAAACACACATTTAACGAAAACTATTATTGTTCCCTTCCCAGACAGATAGTAGTAAGTTAGTAACTACCTTGTCCATCAACCCAGATTGAAATTTCCTAAGTGAATCTTTAAATACGAGATAGTTTATGAATCATTTACAAATAATTAACTAATATATGTTAACTTCCTATTAAGAAGGTTTACCCGTAATCTTTTCCCCGGCCGCAATTGCCATGCGGGATCTTCTGATTATTTTTCAATTCGTTAAGCATGATGCACCGGTTTCATTTGCTATCTACACATAGAAAACCGACATGATTTTTTATTTTATTTTGAAGCGCCACCACCAGTTAACACTTTGTAACACAAATGAGAGGAGAGTTAATGCAATTAATCAAGTTTTTTCAATAAATCATAATTGAGCAGAAAACATACTTTTAACCTTATCTAACAAATCCAAAGTCATATTCAATTCTGATATTCTACAAAACTTCCCAATGAATACACCAAACCCAATATTATTAACATGAACACCTCTAACACACATTTTATCAAACAGCTTATGTGCCCATCAGATGACAGAGCAGCAAGCAGTGAGTTACATAATTCTACAAAACTTCCCAATAAATAGAATTGAAGAACCCTAAGAGATAATCTAAGTAATCTTTATACCTGTGCAATCAAACAACAATCAATATTTCCCAAAAGGTGGGTATCTCAGAACTTAAAACAAACCCCATTGATTCAGTCTTCTCTAAACCGAAGAATTTAAGAATAAAAAAAATCAAACAAAACCCTTCGTTGTAATGAAAAAAGCTTCTGATTTCATTTACGAAACAGATAAAACTGAAAAAACACTTTGACATATTATGCAACTGCAACAATCAACATCTAATCAAGTAGCAACAATCAACATCAAATCAAGTAAAAAAGACAAAGAAATCAAGCTAGGTTTCATAATCACCTCGAAATAACATTCTTCTTCTTATTCTTATTCTATCAAACAATTCTACGAATCAGATAACCCTAGCTAGTTGTTAACCTTTAAATCAGCAACATAGAGAGATCTAAAATTGAACATAAATAATCCGAAAACTCGCGAAGAAAATAGATAGAGGAAGAGAGGAGGAGAAATGAAGGTAGAAAAGAAAGGATGCAATTGATGGAGCTCATTGCAGCGGGAAAATGGAATAGAGAGAACTCGGTTTTCGGCTAATTTCTTCTCGAAATATGAAAATGGCATCCTAGCTAGGGTTAAATTTGGACGGTAGTATTGTCTACCTAGTAACGTCCAGTTAAGTATTTGGTGTAACCCAAGTGTAAGTAATTAGTTAGCTGTAAATTCATACATAAGTATTGTATACCCACCTTTTGGCTAACGGTGTTACAAACGCCCAGTTAAATACAGGGTGTAAATGGAGTGTAATTCTTGTTTTAATGTCTTGACCATTAGAATCCCGCCACTTGTCCTCTCCAAAATTGCTCAGTGTGAAAGCTTTTATCTAATTTAATTTGAGGGGGGTGTCATATTCACCGTGCGACGTGGGAGCTCAAATGACTTAGCATTTTAAAGGAGGGGAGATGTACTTAATTAGTTTAGCTAATTAAATTAGGAATGTACTTAATTAGTTTAGTTAATTAAATTAGGAATTATGTTAGGTCAATGAAAATGATTAATTGGTATATTTAGAGAGTTAAAAATAAAGATCCTTCTGGTTTATGATTGGGAACTCATGAACTCTCGACAGTAAACTAGAAAAAATAACAAAACTTTTCAAATTTTTATCCAAATTTCAGAATCATTTACTGCTAGCATTCAAGGTACGAGCTAGCCGTAAACAAACCTACGATTAAGAAATCCTAATATCGGTTGAGAATTTCGTATTTATTACACATTATACGGCTAGGAAAATACCTATACAGCTAGGAAGTTTATTTTCAAATTTATTTTCGAGTTAACTTGGTAATGATGGTACTGGCGGTGTTCTTGACTGTGTCTAACCTAACGTGCTATGGTGGCGGCGATATGGTAACGAAATGAAAATGAGAATGTGAAATAAGTGAGGAAAGTGTATGGCTGCAAACACACGATGTAAAATATTTAACAAAATGAAGGGTAAAATCGTAAATGCTTAATATATTAAATGGTAAAGTGAATGAAAATTAAATAAAAAGAGTCTCGCGGAAGTCAACGTAAAGTCTAGGTACTAACCACTAAGTTGGACAAGTGTTAGACTAAACACTAATTTTGGACAAAACCTAAACACCAAGCTTCAAAAAAAAAAAAAAAAAAAAAAAAAAGTGATCTTGTCAAGATACTTAGGTGGGTACAATATAAGTCCAAGGAGTGGCAGTACAATGGGTGTTGCGCAGACCCGATCACCGTCAACCGAGCGATCCATTTGTCTTCGAACAAAGTTCGAGAAACTGTTGGACTGATGCCCAAGCTTGGTCTTGCGAGCACTGGACTCAGAAAATAACAATGGGGGAGCTAGCGATGAGCGACGTTAGAGATATTGTAATTTTTAATTATGCTATATTTGTAATTTTAGCTTTAAAAGTACGACAGTCTTAGTTAAATAAAATTTCATATGTCTAAAACACTACACGAAATCAGGGGTTTTGTAACGCCCGGTTTTGTAACGGATATTTATTCAGTAACGTCGTATCGACGTTGGAAACTTTGTAACGTCATATAATCGTTGCAATAATTGGTATCTGTTACAGAGTTTCGGGAGGGTTGTGGGTAATTACCTTCCTATCCTCAACTTAAAATGCCAAGTTACATTGTTACCCTCCATTACTACTATTAGCGCCTCTATTACTACTATCAGCTCCCAATTTCATCTCACACTCAAGGGCTACCCAGCCTCCCAACGATTCTGGATTTTTTCTCCAACATTTTTTTCCCATTATAACTCTCCATTTTAATTACCGAAAATCAGAAAACAAAATTAAAATCCGAAAACAAAATTAAAATCATCTGAAATTAGTTTTTTCATTTAATATGTATGGAAGTTGGGAGGTAGATAAACAACTTAATGTGTTGATAGCAAAACGGTTGAGATATTACTACATCTTATATCTTTCACCTCCATTTATTTCACACCTCACGACTTCTTGGTATATCCGCAGCCGCCATCGATTTCACCAGAAAATTCATCAGATTCAATTTGAGATTCAGTTGCAGGAAGCTTCATCAACAAAATTGATTTAACCGATTCTTCTGTGACTCATCGATTTCATTAAAGATTTAAGCTTAATCGAGTTATCACAGAAGGATTGAGTTTGATTAAAATTTCTGAATCTATCGATTTTCCTGGGTTATCTTCAGCTAATTATTAAGGTATTTCTTTTTATTGTTTTCTTAATCGACAGTTTTTCAACATCCGGGGTTTATTAGTTTTAGAAATTGATGTTGTTGTGAATTGTATTCTATTGTGGTGTGTTGATAAATCTGTGACATTTTTAGGTTTAGTTGATAAACTTAGGTTACTAAGACATAGTACTTTACTTGTTTGTAGGATGTCAAAGTTTGTGGATAAATCTTGGATGCGTATAACAGACATTTATAGCCCAGAATACAGAGAAGAGGTTAGAAAATTCATTGATTTTGCAATGGCAAATGGTACTTCTGCAAAAACGTGTGCTTGCCCTTGTAGGAAGTGTGAAAATAGACATCCACTTGGATTCTCGATTGGTAGGACCCATCTGTTTGAGCATGGTGTCGACAAGACATACACCACCTGGAGCTTACATGGTGAGAGAAAGGATGGTGCTTCAACAAGTCGTTCTAAAGGGAAGGCCGTAGTCGAAGAAACGCCTGATAAGCAATCATATTGTTTGAATTTGAATGATTTTATTGACTATTCTTTGGTATTCATCATGACCATTATGGAACACAAATTGGAGAATCACCCTTAGAAGATCCATATGTCGAGAAGCGTTATAATAGGTACAAATCGTTAGCGGCGGAAAGTTATACCACGGGTGTGAAGACAATCTCACAATCCTCTTTGCTATGGTAGAACTACATAATGTGAAGAAAACTTATAAAATTTCGGGTAACTGTGTCAACAGTTTCTTGGATTTGTTAAGAGAGTGGCTTCTGAAACCTAACAAGTTGCCCAAAAACTATGATGCTATGATGTCAATGCTTAAGGATCTGGGGATGAAAGCGAAGGCTATTCATGCTTGTGAGAATCATTGTATTCTGTATTACGAGGAGAATGAGGATTTAATAGAATGTCCGGTATGCAAAACTCCGAGGTTTAAGTCGAAAGCTACCAAAGATGGTCCTGTGGTGACAAATGAAACTTGCAAAGTGTTGAGATACTTTCCTGTAGACGAAAAACTAAAGAAAATATATTCTCTACCTTGGATATCAGACGCAATGCTGTGGCACGATCGAGCTCAAGTTTCATCTGAATATATGCGTCATCCAATCGATTCATCTCAGTGGGCAAAAATGAAATTGAAGTTTCTGTTGTTTGCCGCGGAAGAAAGAAATATTTGGCTTGGAATATCAACAGATGGGTTTAATCCTCATGGTGTATAGACTTTGAGTTGGAGTTGTTGGCCTGTGATCCTTGTGGTTTATAATCTTCCACCTTCTATGTGTATGAAGTCTGAATTCCAAATGATGACTCTGTTGATACTTGGGCGTAAGTCACCTGGTCAAGACATTGATGTTTTTTTGCGGCCGCTGGTCAACACTCTAAAAAAACTTTGGCATCAAGGTGTACAGACTTTTGATTCTTTGAAAAGGGAGTATTTTACTCTGAAAGCAACTTTGATGTTTGGCATTCATGACTTGCCTGCTCAAGGTGTTTTAAGTGGATGTACCACTCATGGCTACTGTGCATGTGTTTACTGTGCATACGAAACTCGAAGTACTCATCTAGGTTACGACAACAAGATTGTGTACACTAACTATCGTATATTACTTAAGTCAAGGCACCCATTTAGGGATGAGACTTATTTGGGATTAGAGACACATGAGCATAAAAGTGCATCGCTGAGACTAACCGGAGCGCAGTCGCTTGAGAAGTTGGCCGATGTTCAATCCGAACCTGGTAAGTTAGTGGTCCTCAAGACAATTAAATGAAAGAGATATCGATCCGATGAAGAGGAAGATGATTCGAAAGCTTGTCACAGTGCTTTCTTCAAGAAGTGTATTCTTTGGGAACTTGAGTCGTATTGTGCCTTGACTATACGGCATTGTGTCGATGTGATGCACACGGAAAAGAACGTCATGGAACAAATTATTTACACTATCTTTGATAAGGATAATAAGGCTATTGTTGCATGGAATAATCGTGACAAATTGAAGGAGAATAAACTACACCGTGGAGAGTGGAAAGAGAAGAAAACAAAGAAAGGAGTAGAGATGGTTCCGCTGTTTGTTTTGAGCAAAAAAGAGAAAACCGATTTTTGTCAGATTCTTAAAGATATGAAAGTTCCCACAGGCTTTTCGTCGAATATAAGTAACAATTTCAATATGGAGCAATTGAACTTGAGAAACTTGAAGTTACATGACTACCATGTGATTATGGGGTACTTATTACCTGTTCTGCTTCAACATGCCTTTCCAGGAGAGAAAGACTTGCGTACTGCGCTTCAACAAGTCAGTTTGTATTTTAGTATTTTGTGCTCAAAGGTGGTTAGCAGAGAGTATCTGAACCAGGCTAAGTTGACGATTGCATAGGCCATGTGTGTGCTCGAAAAGTATTTCCCGGCTGGATTTTTTGATATAAGCGTGCACAACATGGTTCATTTGGCTGATGAGGACTTAGTTTGTGGACCTGTTAGGTATCGATGGATGTACCCATTCGAAAGGTGAATTGCTATTTTACCATTTGTCCTTTATTTTTATTTATTTTTGCTGTTTTTGTACTGAAATTTACACGTACATACTGAATCAGGGCAATGAAGGAGTGCAAAAACATCCCAAATAATAGCAGATACATTGAAGGGTCAATTATGAAGTCGACTGAAATGGATGACTGTGTTAGATTTGCCATGGAGCACATGAAAAATGCCGATCAAGGAGGTCGCAAAGCAAATTTGGAGCCCTTCTTAAAGGATAAACATGAATTCAGCGATGTGGGTTCTCTGCTTGTGTAGATGGTGGATTTTCGACAAAGGATAAAATCATAAACCCATAATTATAAATATTCATGATCCAGCAATCAGACGAATATTGAGGCTCATGTCTCTTATCGAAAAGCATGAAAGCTCATGCCACAAGAATCTCGATCGAGAATACTTGTCTCTCGTAGTATATATGGATATGTAGTCTCTCAGCTGAGGCAACGACATATCTCATGAACACAGCGATTTCAGTAACTACTTCTATATAGAATCGAAGGATTATACGGCTCCTAGACAGCTTGCCTGCTAGTATAGAGCAATAACATCTTCAGGATGTAACAATGTTTTCCCTGACTATATGAAGGAAATATGACGCTTTAACAAGCTCATAACACTAGACTCCTGAATAATTAATGATCCTCGACGATCGTACTAGTGTAGAGCCATTAATTAATTATTCTCAAAATCAATAGATTCATTAACTGAATCCCTGGAAAATATTCAATATTTTCATAATATTTCGTTACTTCAATTTATGGTTCTTCCCAGCAGAATTCCATGGGTTAGTAATAAATATTCAATACACGAGCATCTAAGTTACCTTCGAGTAAGCCCCGACCAAAATGGTGTAAATGTATTCGACAAATAATGCATTAACTAACACCTGAATGAACAAACAAGTATTTCAAAATACGACGAGACGACGAACCTATGCAAATAGGAAAGAAAATAATAAAATAATAGTCAAGGCGCTAGGGACTGGCTCACCGACCGCTACCATGCCGTGACCAGTCCCCACGCCCAAATTCTATATTTTATCATATTTTATTATTTTTCTTAATCTCATGAAAATCCTTTCATTTGAACAAATATCCTTTGTTTTGTGGAAACTCCTCAGTTTCATGGTGTTTCCTTCACACTAAGGAAATAATAAAATTAGGGAAAATATTGTGGGGCCGTGATTATTAGCCAACCGGCCATGCCTTGATCCCAGCCGGCCCCACACCTCATGGTTCCTCATTATTTTATTATTATTTCCCTAATCTTATGAAAACTCCTTAATCTCATGATATTTCCTTAATCCCATGTAAAATAATATAAAATTAGGGAAACCCGTGGGGCCGGCCCAAGCCGGCCTGGTCACGCCTAGCTAAGCCCCACACGCCCTATTTTATTATTATTATATTTCCTTAATCCCATGAAATTCCTTGATTTCATGATGTTTCCTTCAAATTATGAAATTCCTTCAAATTATGGGAAAGTACTCAAAAATACATAAAATTAAGGAAACTTGTGGGACCGGGCCCAAGCTGGCCGGTCATGCCCTAGCCGGTCCCACAAACCCCTTATTTTATTATTATTATTTTTATATTTCCTTGATTTCATGATATTTCCTTCAAATTATGAAAATTCTTTTAAAATTATGAAAATTCCTTCAAATTATGAAAGAATACATAAAATAAGGGAAAACTCACGGGATCGGGCCCTAGCCGGCCAACCATGCTCAAGCCGGTCCCACACGCCCTTATTTTATTATTAATAATATTTTTGTTTCCTTCATCTCATGGAAACTCTTTGATTTCAACAAAACTCCTTGGTTTCAACAAACTCTTTGGTTTTATCATATTTCTCTAAAATCATGAATATATTATAAAAAATTAGGGAAAACATCGTGGCACTTAGGGCTCCTTGGACAGCGGCCATGCCTTGCCATAGCCAGGTCCCACACTTCATGATTCACTCATTTTCTATTATTTTCCTTCATCTCATGAAGGTTTTGATGGTTTTAACAAAAAACCCTGATTTCTTCTTATTTTCTCAAAATGTTGCTCAAACGCATACCAGAAAATATCAAAATTCTAAGAATTGAGATACAAACACTTTGATGATGTGAGCATGTTACCTTGACCAACCAAGGTTGGATCCTTGGCTTGCAAGAAGCCGGTCCCACGTACTCTCATGATTTGACCTAATTTGCACAATTGCACGTATTAGGTCCAAAACTCTTCCAAATAACTTGGAACTTCGTGGAACGATCATCATTGGATCCCGTGAACACCCAAGGCCGGTTTCATGACCCCTTGGTCGGTTCCTCACATCTTCATAATTAATTAGGTTTTATTACCTAAGGTTCAGACGAGCATTATTTTAATAAATGATTAAACCAGCATTTAATCATCCTTTCATCAAACCAATTGGTCTTCAGGAGACCTTGAATTTTGCTCACGTGAGCATCTGGGTGCTACATGGTTGATCCATAATCCCATGTAGCCGGTCTCTCCTTGTGGTTAATTTTCAATAAACCATCAGTTAATCATTAATTGATCAAATTAGGGTTTTGAGTCCAAGGTTCATAATTCCAGATTCAAACGCTAAAAATTTTACATTGATCCCGTGATCAACATTTTATTTATCATACTCGGTTTAATTACCAGTATCTTATTTGGTCATGCTACCAATAATTCACCGAATGAGTAACATTTGCTCAAACCAAGTAATACTGGTTCAACTATCAATATTCAACAATTCATCGAATGTGCAATATTTGCTCATGTTAGCTTATTCACGCATTATATCTCTGTCTCAACAGACATGTTCAATTCATGAGTCTCAGAATATTTCCAAATCACGATTCGACTCAACAAAACAAGGACTCATCGTCCCATGAAGTCATGAAGTCAGCAACTGACTAACTAAATACACGTCTGCCTTGCAGACTCCACAATCACACGAGATCAATCGTGTTACATGGGGGGATATTAACTAGGGTTTTGGTCTGGTGGTCTACGACACGTGTGTTCATACACACGATGAGAATGTGAGCAAGTCGTGCAATCAGTTGAAGGAGTTAACAAAGTAGTGGATGGAAAATCAACCAAGTCTCCGCACGTTGAGAAACTGGTTTTAACACGATTTCCACTTCCCCATTCTTTGATTCCATTAACTGTCACACTTCATGAGATCGTGGTGTTTTCAATCCCAGCAATATAAATAAATCTCTGAATCATGATTGAAAAAAGGAGAATCTCACGTCAAACAGACAACACGAGATTAATAATCCAACTCTCAACAGAGCAAATTCAATCATTCGTAATTTATCTTATTTTAAATACACAACACACCTACAATCTTCGATCACCATTGATCTCACACATTTCTCAACTTCCCTCTTGCTGCACTCGACCCATCCTCTCTCTTGTGACCGAATTTACTCTGAACGGCCATTGTCTTGGTTTAGGCCGAGTACTATAGATTGATCTCTCGAATTCAAAGCAATCCCTTCTTGCAGAAAGCATCTCAATGCGAGGTTAGGCATTTCGCTCGGTTCAAGGAGTCTCCTCACGTGCGATCGTCTCTCAATTCCGTAAAAACCCGGTAATCGTTTTTCCCCATCTACAGCTTGATGAAAAGCGCCGGGTGAGCCCTATTCAGTGGATGCGGATACGCTGGTTGGTAATTTTTCTAATGATCTGAAGGTCTCGATGTTTATTACGGGTATTGGTTGGCCGTGGTTCTCAGTTTGTATGTGGACAATGGGTTATTTTATTTAGATTTTAATACTATGTATGCTAAATGTGGGGATTATTGCGAGAACTGTGAAGTTGATGGGGTTGCAATGGAGGAAGTCGAGATGCAAACCAAGTTCCTTAGTTGGCTGTATGAAAAGGTTTGTATTGGCGCTCCTGTTTGTTACCGTAATATTGATTCAGTATGCTGATGTGTTGATTTTCTTTTCGCTTTCATAGCTTAGATCAGAAGACAAAATGGATACAGATTTGTGGCATTACGTTAGAGGTCCAGTGTCTCAGAAAGAGTACAAAAGATACCGTGTGAATGGATTTAGTTTTTGTTCCCAAGCAAACCAGGAAAAGGCTAAAACCCAGGGATGGTGGTGTCACTTGGTTGCATTGACCACTTTAGAGCTCGAAAAGGGACAAAAGTATGGTTACTAACCTAACCTGGTGGTATGGGGTGATTAGACAAATCCTAGAGTTGAACTATGGGATATTTAAAGAAACTGTCTTCTACTTTGATTGGGTGAAGGTAGAGAATGGAACAAAGATTTGTTAGGATTCAAATTTTCCTTTGGTAAATCTTTTAAGATTGAAAAGTCGTACCAAAATTTCTGGACGAGCCCCGTGATTCTCGATGAAGAGGCTGCCCAAGTTTTCTACTCCAGAGACGTGAAACATCCATATTGGTGGGTTGTTATTCATACGCCAAGAGGAATGACTGCAGATGTGGACAAAGAAGAGATACCAGGTCGCGACAGTTTCAAGATATTTTACAAGAGGAACCATATCTACGTAAATTGCTAGAGCAAAAGTGTATCCCTAGAACAAAGAAATGAAAAATCTCTCATATATATGCGATCGCAAGTTTCCTTTATAATGTCGGTCATGAATATATGCATTCCAATTGCAAGTTACTTTGCATTTTATCGATTAATCTTTGGTCTTGAATAACAATTTGTTGTTTTTTTCACCCTCCAATTTTAGACATACTTGCTTACATATCCTTGTGTAAGTTACTTTATTGTTTCTGCCCCACTTTTTATCAGCCCTTAAGTTAGAAGAAGTTGTTTCCACCCAACATCTCCTTTTATCACTACCAAACAAACATTCCCTTTCCCAACAAAATCATCTTATTTGGGAAAGTAGTTTATGTTTTCTACTCGAGAGACAAAAAGCCGGCAGTTATTAGTTGCTCTTTAATAGTTCGAGGAGTTTGAAGTAAATGGAAACAACGGTAAAATCATCAATTTTAGTTGCTTCAATCTTTGAATAAACCATACTCTTCAATCTTCATCTACACAGTATGGGTTTGTATTCTTTTAAGTGTTGTTTTCTTCATCTTCCTCTCGCATGATTGCATAAAAATGAATTCTCTTTTTAATGATCCCTTTTTCTTTGTTGCAAAAGAGAATGCGGGAGCGATTAATAATAGCACTTAATGTATTTTTTTTAATTTTTTTTGTTACTCTGTTTTATGGTACACTATCTAGTGGGAACACTTTGTTTGTGGTGGTGTGTGGTTGCTTTAAGAATTAAGTGTAATCATGATATTGGTTTTGTTTGAATTACATTATTCTACTATGCATATGTGTTTGATTTAAGTTTTGTGGTAGTTGTTAACTTTTTCTTCTTCTAGGTTTGACCTATTTTTGTGTGAAAATGCAGATTATTTCTGTTGTTGTTTCTAGGATTTGATGTGCTTTTGAATGAAAATGCAAATTGTTATCTCTCTTGCAATGTATTTAGTTTTGTTTAACACCAAATTAATTATTTTGCAGCAATTACTTTTTATACACCGTCGTATGGCGTCCAAGGAGGAGCCGCAATCCGATTCGTCACATGAGAGGGAGATAGACATGAAAGGAAAGAATCCTAAGGTCTCATTGTTCGGAGACGAACCAAAAAGAGGCGAGGCGCCAAGGATCCTCTTGCTTAGTCTTATAAACCGATTGAGCTCATGACCCCCGAAGAGTTGGAACAGCCTCCGTAAGCGTGTGAACGACTTCATCGTATGTCATGAAATAGGGCTCAAAGTTAAAGAGGATGATGCGCACGCCGAGGAAGGTCAAGAAGTCATGCTTTGCAAGAGGAGTATGACAAGTTCGGAGACGAATCGCTTGCCGTGCATAGGCATTACTTGCAGCAATATGCCGCGATATCCTCCACAAGTAAATTTGCTGGCATCTGATGCACATGTCAATCGAAGGTCAACCGTATTGGGAACCTTTTTCAAAGATGTGCTGAGCCATACTCACAAGGATGAGGAGGGAGAGCAGCTCGCGCAGGCTGATTTGGAGGAAGAAATAGAAGCAGAAATTGGAATGACTTTCTCATGGGGCCTATTGATCCAGAAGAGGAGGAGTATGCTCAAGCACTAGTGGATGCTGAAGATGAAGAAGACGATGATGAAGACTATGAGGAATATGAGACAAGTGAAGTCATCGACGAAGATGAAGATGAGGAAGAAGAGGATAAAGATGAGGAAGAAGAGGATGATGAAGATGAAGAAGATGAATCTGAGGAAATCAATGGATATGACGAGTATAGAGAAGATTCCACAGATGATGATGAATGAGGGATGATGGATTCTAACTCCGTCATTGGATGATCTAACTTTTTGCGGTATGTTTTGGTATATATATACTTAGTGGTGATGCCTAGGGGTATATTTTTTGGTTTACTTTTTGGTATATGGTTAACAAAACAGAACAATTGTTATGTGGATGATACGACGACGGTATATTTTTGTTCGAGACGTATACGGACGTGATCTCTTTTTTCTATTTTCCGTAGCACACCCTTTGAAGACATTTTGTGTGCCATGTAAACAAATTATATACATGTGTGTGTATGTGTGATTGTGATTGTTAAAAAATGGAATGTACTTGTTTCATTGTGGTATTTTCGGATTTTGAAATCATGGAAAATTTTATGCGCTTATTCTAGCAGGGGTATTTCGTAATTTTGAAATCACCTAAAAATGTACATTTCCAGTATGGGTATTTTGTTATTTTTGAAATCTCCATTTTATGCACCTGTTCTACATAGGTATTATTGTATTTTTGGCAATCACCAAAAATGTACCCCTTCGGTATGGGTATTTTCGTTATTTTTGAAATCACCATTTTATGCGCCTGTTCCGGCAGGGGCATTTTCGTAATTTTTGGCAATCTTGCAAGCTGAGTTCCGTATTAAGATGCAGAGTCCACTCAGGATCTATCCAATCTGATATTTGACTTCTCAAACCTCACCTGGACGAGAACACTGGGTATGGTAATCTTGCAAACTGAGTTCAATAATAGGTTGCGATTTCATCAACTCGATATTTGACTTCTCAAAACTCACCTGGAGGAGAACACTGGGTCTGCATATGGTAATCTTGCAACCCGAGTTCAATAATAGTTTGCAGTTTCATCCAATCTGATATTTGACTTTTCAAACCTCACCCTGGACGAGTATTCTGGTACGTATATGGTAATCTTGCAACCTAAGTTCAATAATAAGTTGCGTTTCATCCATTCGATGTTTGACTCTCAAACCTCACCCGGACGAGAACACTAGGTCTCAGATATGGTAATCTTGCAACTTGAGTTCAATAATGGGGTTCCGCCATCCATTCTCGATATTTGACTTCGCAAACCTCACCCGGACGAGAACACCTGCATGTATATGGTAATCTAGCTTGCAACACGAGTTCAATAATAGGTTGCGCCATCCAATCGATATTTGACTTCAAACCTCATCACCCGGACGAAACACTTGGTATTTATATGGTAATCTTGCAAACCGAGTTCAATAATAGGTTGTAGTTTCATCCAATCCGATATTTGACTTTCAAACCTCACCTAGACGAAACACTAGGTCCGTATATGGTAATCTTGCAACCGAGTTCAATAATAGGTTGCGCTTTATTCATTCGATATTTGACTTCTCAAACCTCACCCGGACGAGAACACCGGTCTATGTGCGGTAATCTTGCAAACTTAGTATGCCTTGTTTTGTATCCGATTATGTGTTTGACCACAATTTTGACCAACTTGACCAAAAAATCGGCCAATTTGACCACAAATTTGATCAACTTGACCACAAAATTGACCAACTTGACCATAAATTTGATCAACTTGGACCCCAAAATCACTTGACCACAAATTTATCAACTTGACCACATTTTGACCAACTTTACCTCGATCCGACGCCTTTGACCTGAATATTTTGAGAGAAAAGCAAATCTCTCCTCTATTATTGTACTCTTCTCTCTTGTCCGAAAAAGTAAGGTTTCAATTTTGGTCTCAAATTTCGTTCCTCTCAAATCCTCACTCGATACATCTTTTAGATTTGATTCCCTCTCAAATTTGAGAAACGTTTTCCGATTCCCTCTCAAATTTGAGAAACCTTTTCTTATTCCCTTTCGAATTTCATTTCCCCCCTTCTCAAATTTTCAGAATGATTTCAAACCTAATCCTTCTTTATAAAAAGAGGGAGATGAAGATCTTAATTTCTTCCCCTTCATTCTCACCATCCTCCTTCGCGATTCTCACTTATACCCCTTTCTTCTTTCCGTACTAAAAAATAAATTACTTTCTCACTACTCAAAAATATAAAATATAGCAAGGGTAAGAAAGGATCGCTCCCCTACAGAGAGGACTAGGTTGTCAATATGTTTTGCCTTATATAAACAAAGGGGGATTTTTCTCTCGATTTTTAAATAATAAACTAAATAAAAGCAAACAATAAAGGTAAACAAATCAAATCAAGGATGAGAAAGTGATATTGGTCAAGGATTTCGTTTTTACGACCACAAACATGTTCTTGTCTTAATAACTAGAATTGATATTTAATCTCAACTTTTATCAAAGTCCCTAGATACCTTGATCGCAAGAATATCCCGTTAATTCCCTCTATCATCAACAAACACATTAAAAGATGCGAATATGAATTCCTATCTAAGAGAACAACCTAACGTAAAAGCACTAATCAAGTTTAATTCCCCAGATGCATTAAGTTCTATGAAATCAGATCAATCAAAGCAATCAACGTGGTAAAAGCACTAATCCGATTTAACAAAGGTTATAATTACCTTGTGACTACTAGGATGTATCACTACAAGCAATACTCACAATTATGCTACTTGAAATCGTAAATTTATCACTTTTTGGCGAGAATAAACTCTAATCTAGCAATAAAGATGAGCAAACTCAAATCGATTCTATTAACCGATTAAACAAGCATTCAAATCATGTAATGGGGATAATGGTGAATCATAAACGATAATATTGAGACAAAAACTAATATATCAAACAAGGATTCATGTTATGTGAAATCCAACTAATCCATAACCAATGATAAGATTATTATGTTAAAGGAGTTCATAACAAGAAGGGGAAGAGAAAACCTTTTTTACTGTTTCTAAACCCTAGAAATGAAGTAGAAGTTAAAGATGTGATTCATAAGAATTGAGAAAGGTTCTGTTTTATATCTATTTCTTTCTCACCGATTTGTCGTATTTAAAGTCACGCCAAAATCAGACAACATTTATGAATGAAGCCAAATCGAAACAAATTCAAGTCCTTCCTGATCGAAATCCCGGTCGTGAGTTCGAATCGATCACCAGCAACTCAGAGTGCAAAATCAAAGAGAGAAGTTTCCACCGCTTTATGTACACCCCAGGTTGCATTCCAGGCTCTTCGGGACATCCATGCATTTGCTACACATGTATCTCTCCATTCGCAATGTAACATGCCTGTAACACTTTTTCATCAACTAACCAACCTTCATTCCCTTTACTTCATTGCGTAAAATAAACACCAAGAGCTCATTTCTTTGCCTTCTCAACCATTGTAGCAACAAATCACCACAACCAACCTCCATTGACAAGGACCCAAATTGTAACCTCTTGTCGCTAATTCATTCATTCACACACAACCTCACTTCCAGCTTAACTCCAAAGGCAACAACACACTTCATACTGTGTCGATTGAAGTCTCTGCATCATGTTCGACCGCAACATTTCTTCAATAGCAAGCAGATTAGTCTTCCTAGCTTTCCACCGATTTCTCGGCTCACCAGTTATCAGATATATCCCCCCGTAAACTCGAAACAACCTCAAGTCCATTCCAGCCTTCCATCTTTAAATTATTTCAATAAACCCGCAACACAAGTATTCTCCTTCCTTGAGCCACTTTTGTCGCTTCTATCTCCATCTCAGAGTGATCCTCCTAACCACCAACTATCGCCATTCCCGGCCGTACAACCACCGATCTTTACTGTATAGCAATTCCACGGCTCCATCACCATTGACTATACTTTACTTACTCCCGTCTCTGTTAATCCACCGG
>JAJJWW010003756.1:0-76099 GCA_023531295.1 Papaver armeniacum | reverse complement strand
ATAGGTAGTTCCACGAATCCACGATTCATTATCCTGTCGTACATGACATCAACAGATAGATTAAATAAGGAAACCAGAATAAACTTTCAAATGCCAAAGAGCAGAAAACAAATTTGGTCTTTACCTCCCCACCAACCTTAACAAAAACATAAAGCTCAACTTCATAATAGACAGTTGAACCAGAGGAACAAAACAAGCTCCTAGTGAGACTCTGAAGAGCCAAAAGCATACTCAGGCATAATAGTCACCAGCGCCACCTCACCTTTTTTCACAGTCATTACAGCTTTATCAAATCCATCCATCAATAACTTTACCTGATCAACAAAACAAATTTGTAAGTCATCTCTATGCCAAGCACAGCACACAAAGAGAAAATGACTGAGCAGTACCGTTATCTGTCTTGAACTCGAACAGCTCTTCTTCCTTGTGGCTTTTTTTCAAAACTACCGTTCTATCTTGTAGCTTGCCAATCAACTTCACCGGAAAAACAAAAACACAGGAGTTCGGAATATTTCTCACTTTCAACATCACAGGAGATCAAACCTACTACATACACCATGTATTCTTCATCTTGTCAACATGTATGAGGCAAGTGACTGGTAGACACATAATTTTCGTTTTGGATGGCATAAAACAAGCATACATACAGATAACATGCTAAGAAGCAATAATAAACAAAAGGGCCAGGTAAAGACTGTAATATCAGTTGTAAATTCAGATAATCTACAGCACATTTCATGCCTCTAACCGAATAATGGCATACTAACTAGTGAACGATTTTGTACCTGCCCCAGGTCAGGAGTTTCTACATCATACTTGATCGCAAACGTCTTCTTACGCCTTTTGACTTTCTTCTAGTTTTCCACTTAACTGGAAGCAAGTTTCCTCATGAGGCACACTTGCTTGGAAATCTTCTGATACATTCTCAACCGTAGGAACAGCAGGAATCTCATCTTTCCCCTTAGACTTATCCTCTTCTTCCATCTTCGTAGCATCACCTTGCACTTCCTTTACTTTTTTCTTAGACTTCTTCAAAACCTTCTTAAGCTTTTTGACTTTCTTCAAATCATCCTCCTTATCTAAAGCAACTTTCTTTTTAATCGGACTTACTTGAGTACCTTCTGATACTTTCCCCGCCATAGGGACAGCAATAATCTCTTTTTCATCCTCAAACTTATTCTTCTCTTCTTCATCAAATTCTGTATTTGGATGACAACTTTTCTCCTTTATTGCAGCACCCCCTTGCACTTCCTCCACTTTTTTCTTTGACCTTTTCAGAATCTTCGTAGGGTTTTTGGATGTCCTCGATTCTTCTCCCTTCTCCAACTCTTCCTCTTGTTCCACAAGATCCCTTGATGAAGCTTTCTTCTTGTGTTTGCCAGCTTCACTTTTGTCAACAACTTTTTTTACCTTTGGTAGAGCAACTATACTCTCTGTAGCCCTTTCTGGACACAAAGTTACTTCTTCACTTTGTGAGTCCTCCTTGGCACGCATATTAGATGCCTGGTTATAAATCAAATAATCAAATTGAAAGTATATAAGAACCTACACTGAGAGAAGGAAAAACACACCCCATTTATGTAAATAATTGAAAAATATGTTTGAATAAGTAATCAAAATACAGCGGTGATCTATCGTCAATTAAACAACATTGGCTCGAAACTCTTTTCTAGCATAAAACAAAAGATCAAGTGAAGAACATTTAATTTCTGATAAACAAGACTTTAAAAACTCTAAATAATACGTACGATAGATGTCAGGGTTAAACTAATCAGCAAACACAAGTTTGTGGAATGGACAAAGACCACAGCAGAGTTAAGCGGTCCATAGCCCTTAGTTAATAAGATCTGATTCTTATGAATAAGTAGTGGTTATCTATTAAAGTCATCCATAATAGTAACTAAGCATCCAGGTCGCAGGAAATCCATGGAAGAAACCCGTACAACAGAGAATGATCTGACGCAGTTTTAACTTAAGCTGACAATTTCCTCAACAGCTTAACCAAGTGCCAAGTGGAAAAATAAGCATAAGAGCTTTCCAGCTAAAAAAAAAAAAAAAAAAAAAAACAGAAGTAACTGAACACACACCTATCTTGATTCTTGCTATTGGAAATACAAAGACAGCTTGATGGCAGACAGCACACAGTACTAAACTGCTTAAGACTGAACAGCAAACCACACATACCTTTCCTAAGATGTTCTTTTGTTTAACAACCAACGTCTGGTCATCCCATACAAATATTCTAGATAAACATATTAGACACCAGAAAATTACTTCCTACACTCTGTATTCGTCTTGTAAACATGTACGAGGCAAGTAACTGATACACATAATTTTGCTTTAGAAAGAATAAACCAAGCTTACATAAAGCTAACATGCTAAGGAGAGGCAGGAATAAACAAAATGGCTAGGGTAGATTGTGTAATCTAAGTTGTTAATTTGGATAATCCACAGCATATATCATTCATTAACTGAACAAAGGAATACTAAATAGTGAGCTATCATATACCTGCAACAGTTCAGGAGTTTCTGCATCATGCTTGATAACAAGCTTCTTCTTAAGCCTTTTGGCATTCTTCAACTCGTCCACCGTATCTGAAGGAACATTCTTCACCAAAGGGATATCAGCAATCTCTTTTACTTCCTTGCCCTTATCCATCTCTTCCATCTTTGCACTACCTATCACTTCCTCTATTTTTCTTTGCCTTTTTTAAAACCTTCTTAGGCATTTTGACTTTATGAGACTCTTGCACCTTATCTAAAACAACTTCCCTCATGAGCAGACTTGCTTGACTGTCTTCTGATGCATTTTCAGCCATAGGAATAACAACAATCTCCTCTTCCTCCTTAGACTTATCTTCTTCTTCCTTCTTCCCAGCATCACCTAGCACTTCCTCTGATTTTTTCTTGGACTTTTTCAAAACCTTCCTTGGCTTTTTGATTTTCTTAAAATCTTCCCCTGTATCTAAAGTTATTTTCTTCTTAAACGCACTTACTTGACTACCTTCTAATACTCTCCCGCCCATAGGGACAGTAACAATCTCTTTTCTTCCTCACACTTATCCTTCTCTTCCCCATCAAATTCTATATTTAAGTGGCCTCTTTTCTCCGTCATCAAAGTACCATCTTGCAGTTCCTCCACTTTTTGCTTTGACCTTTTCAGAATCTTCCTAGGCTTTTTGGCTGTCTTCGATTCTTCTGCCTTCTCCAACCCTTCTTCTTGTTCCACAAGATCACTTGATGAAGCTTTATTCTTTAGTTTGCTAACTTGATTTTTGTCAACAACTTCTGCTACCTTGGCAGAGGCGCTACACTCTCTGTAGCCCTTTTTGGACAGAAAGTTGCTTCTTCGCTTTGTGAGTCCACATTGGCACGCATATTGGATACCTGGAAATCAAAAAAATCAAATTTTAAGTATATAAGAACCTCTACTGAGAGAAGGAAAATAAACCCCCATTTATGCAGATATAAATAATAGAGAAATAAGTTGTATTAAGTAATCAAAACACAATTAACAGTATTCGCTCGAAACCTTTTTCTAGCATAAAACTAAAAGATCAAGTAAAGAACATTTAATTTCTGATAAACAGGACTTTCAAAAACTTTAAATACAACGGATGTCAGGGTTAGACTAATCTTAATAAGATTTGATTCGTTTGAATAAGTAGCGGTTATCTATTAAAGTAATCCATAAATGAATAGTAACTAAGCATCCAGGTCACAGGAACAACAAGTCCAAGTGGAATGATCTGACACAGTTTTTAAGTTATGATGACAACTTCCTCAACAATTTACCAAGTGCCAAGTCAAAAATAAGCATAAGAGCTTCCAGCTAATAAAAACATAAGTACATGAACTAATACCTATCTTGATTCTTGCCATTGCAGACACAAAGACAGCTTGATTGCAGCCTACACACATTACTAAGCTGCATATGACCGAACAACAGACAGCACATACCTTTCCTAAAATGTACTTCTTTTGGTTCACAACCAAAGTCTGGTCATCCAACACAAATGTTCTGGAAAACGTATTAGACACCAGAAAACTACTTCCTACACCCTGTATTCTTCTTTTTGTCAACATGTATGAGGCAAGTAACCGTACAAACATAATTTTCATTGTAGAGAGAATAAAACAAGCATACATGAAGCTAACATGTTAAGAAGAGGGAATGAACAAAAGGGCCAGGTAGACTATGTAATCTAAGTTGTAAATTTGGATAATCTACAGCATATATCATTCATTAATTGAGCAAAGGATTACTAAATAGTGAGCTATAGTATACCTGCAACAGTTCAGGAGTCTCCACATCATCCTTGTTCAGAAACTTCTTCTTAGGCCTTTTAGCAATCTTCGACTCTTCCACCATAGGAACAACAACAATCTCCTCTTCCTCCTTAGACTTATCCTCTTCTTCCTTCTTCGCAGCATCACCTTGCATCTCCTCTACTTTTTTCTTAGACTTTTTCAAAACCTTCCTAGGCTTTTTGACTTTCTTCGGATCTTCCTCCTTATCTAAAGCAACTTTCCTCTTGAGCCCACTTGCAAGATTACCTTCTAATACTTCCCCAACAATATGGCCAACAACAATTTCTTCTTCTTCCTTAGACTTATCATTCTCTTCCTCATCATATTCTATGCTATGGTGATCTCCTTTCTCCTTCTTCGTAGCACCACCTTGTTCATTATCACCCTTTTTCTCTGACTTTCTCAAAATCTTTCTTGGCTTTCTGGCTTTGATCGATTCTTTTTCCTTCTCCAACTCTTCCTCTGGTTCCACAAGATCACTTGATGAAGCTTTCTTCTTAGGTTTGCCAGCGTCATTTTCATGAACCATCTTTGTTACCTTCGGTGGAGCTGCTACACTCTCTGCCGCCCTTTCTGGACAATTTGTTACTTCTTCACTCTGTGAGTCCTCCATGACACATGTAATAGATGCCTGGTTATGAACCTAATGTAGAAGAGAGAAATTGTTTCAGGCCAACTTTATAAAGAATGTAATAACCTAAACTGGGACAAGAAGAATACACCCACATTTATGAAAGTCGTTGCAAAATATGTTTGATGTATTTAAGCAACAGCGGTGTCTACTAACAGTATCCACTCAAAACTCTTTCGAGCATAAAGCTAAATATAGTAAACAAGAGAACATTCAATTTATAATACAACAAGATTTGTTATAACTCTAAAACCTTCATAAGATGGATTCCATGGTTAAACTAATCGGCAAACATGAATCTGTGAAACAAAAAGAGTCCACATGAGAGCTGAGCAGTCCACATCCTTTCATTATGAGAGTAATAGACATTAGATTTAATAAGTAGAGGGTTATCTATTAAAGTTATCCTGGATGCAAACATAGTAGCTGAGCTTCCAGCATCTACAAATCCATGGATGACACCTATACCACAGAGAATGACCGATGGAATTTTTATTTAAGCTGCCAATTTCTTCAACAATTTACCAGGTGGAAAGTCCTCGTGTTTACTTTCTAGCCTATTCCAACTTGTTTGGGAGTAAAGGCTTCGAAGAAGATTCAAACAAGCAGATATCATAATTACAAACCGATTAGACACCAGAAAATTACTTCCTATATCCTGTTTTTTTTAGTCAACATGTAAGAGGCAAGTAACCGATACACATAAATTTCATTTAGAGAGAATAAAACAAGCATACATGAAGCTAACATGCTAAGAAGAGGGAATACACAAAAGGGCCAGGTAGACTGTAATCTACGTTGTATATTCGGATAATCAACAGCATATATCATTCATTAACTGAACTGAACAAAGGAAAAATAAATAGTGAGCTATGGTATACCTGCAACAGTTCAGGAGTTTCTGCATTATCCTTGTTCACAAACTTCTTCTTAGACCTTTTGGCGTTCATCGATTCTTTCACCATGGGAACAACAACAATCTCCTCTTCCACCTTAGACTTATCCTCTTCTTCCTTCTTAGCAGTATCACCTTGCACTTCCTCCATTTTTTCCTTAGACTTTTTCAAAACCTTCCTAGGCTTTTTGACTTTCTTCGGATCTTCCTCCTTATCTAAAGCAACTTTCCTCTTGAGCCCACTTGCAAGATTACCTTCTAATACTTCCCCAACAATATGGCCAACAACAATTTCTTCTTCTTCCTTAGACTTATCATTCTCTTCCTCATCATATTCTATGCTATGGTGATCTCCTTTCTCCTTCTTCGTAGCACCACCTTGTTCATTATCACCCTTTTTCTCTGACTTTCTCAAAATCTTTCTTGGCTTTCTGGCTTTGATCGATTCTTTTTCCTTCTCCAACTCTTCCTCTGGTTCCACAAGATCACTTGCTGAAGCTTTCTTCTTAGGTTTGCCAGCGTCATTTTCATGAACCAGCTTTGTTACCTTCGGTGGAGCTGCTACACTCTCTGCCGCCCCTTTCTGGACAATTTGTTACTTCTTCACTCTGTGAGTCCTCCATGACACATGTAATAGATGCCTGGTTATGAACCTAATGTAGAAGAGAGAAATTGTTTCAGGCCAACTTTATAAAGAATGTAATAACCTAAACTGGGACAAGAAGAATACACCCACATTTATGAAAGTCGTTGCAAAATATGTTTGATGTATTTAAGCAACAGCGGTGTCTACTAACAGTATCCACTCAAAACTCTTTCGAGCATAAAGCTAAATATAGTAAACAAGAGAACATTCAATTTATAATACAACAAGATTTGTTATAACTCTAAAACCTTCATAAGATGGATTCCATAGTTAAACTAATCGGCAAACATGAATCTGTGAAACAAAAAAGAGTCCACATGAGAGCTGAGCAGTCCACATCCTTTCATTATGAGAGTAATAGACATTAGATTTAATAAGTAGAGGGTTATCTATTAAAGTTATCCTGGATGCAAACATAGTAGCTGAGAGTCCAGCATCTACAAATCCATGGATGACACCTATACCACAGAGAATGACCGATGGGATTTTTATTTAAGCTGCCAATTTCTTCAACAATTTACCAGGTGGAAAGTCCTCGTGTTTACTTTCTAGCCTATTCCAACTTGTTTGGGAGTAAAGGCTTCGAAGAAGATTCAAACAAGCAGATATCATAATTACAAACCGATTAGACACCAGAAAATTACTTCCTATATCCTGTTTTTTTTTAGTCAACATGTAAGAGGCAAGTAACCGATACACATAAATTTCATTTAGAGAAATAAAACAAGCATACATGAAGCTAACATGCTAAGAAGAGGGAATACACAAAAGGGCCAGGTAGACTGTAATCTACGTTGTATATTCGGATAATCAACAGCATATATCATTCATTAACTGAACTGAACAAAGGAAAAATAAATAGTGAGCTATGGTATACCTGCAACAGTTCAGGAGTTTCTGCATTATCCTTGTTCACAAACTTCTTCTTAGACCTTTTGGCGTTCATCGATTCTTTCACCATGGGAACAACAACAATCTCCTCTTCCACCTTAGACTTATCCTCTTCTTCCTTCTTAGCAGTATCACCTTGCACTTCCTCCACTTTTTCCTTAGACTTTTTCAAAACCTTCCTAGGCTTTTTGACTTTCTTCTGATCTTCCTCCTTATCTAAAGCAACTTTCCTCTTGAGCCCACTTGCAAGATTACCTTCTAATACTTCCCCAACAATATGGCCAACAACAATTTCTTCTTCTTCCTTAGACTTATCATTCTCTTCCTCATCATATTCTATGCTATGGTGATCTCCTTTCTCCTTCTTCGTAGCACCACCTTGTTCATTATCAACCTTTTTCTCTGACTTTCTCAAAATCTTTCTTGGCTTTCTGGCTTTGATCGATTCTTTTCCTTCTCCAACTCTTCCTCTGGTTCCACAAGATCACTTGATGAAGCTTTCTTCTTAGGTTTGCCAGCGTCATTTTCATGAACCAGCTTTGTTACCTTCGGTGGAGCTGCTACACTCTCTGCCGCCCTTTCTGGACAATTTGTTACTTCTTCACTCTGTGAGTCCTCCATGACACATGTAATAGATGCCTGGTTATGAACCTAATGTAGAAGAGAGAAATTGTTTCAGGCCAACTTTATAAAGAATGTAATAACCTAAACTGGGACAAGAAGAATACACCCACATTTATGAAAGTCGTTGCAAAATATGTTTGATGTATTTAAGCAACAGCGGTGTCTACTAACAGTATCCACTCAAAACTCTTTCGAGCATAAAGCTAAATAGAGTCAACAAGAGAACATTCAATTTAAAATACAACAAGATTTGTTATAACTCTAAAACCTTCATAAGATGGATGCCATGGTTAAACTAATCGGCAAACATGATTCTGTGAAACAAAAGAGTCCACATGAGAGCTGAGCAGTCCACATCCTTTCATTATGAGAGTAATAGACATTAGATTTAATAAGTAGAGGGTTATCTATTAAAGTTATCCTGGATGCAAACATAGTAGCTGAGCATCCAGCATCTACAAATCCATGGATGACACCTATACCACAGAGAATGACCGATAATTTTTTTTTTAAGCTGCCAATTTCATCAACAATTTACCAGGTGGAAAGTCCTCGTGTTTCCTTTCTAGCCTATTCCAACTTGTTTGGGAGTAAAGGCTTCGAAGAAGATTCAAACAAGCAGATATCATGATTACAAACCGATTAGACACCAGAAAATTACTTCCTATACCCTGTTTTTTTTTTAGTCAACATGTAAGAGGCAAGTAACCGATACACATAAATTTCATTTAGAGAGAATAAAACAAGCATACATGAAGCTAACATGCTAAGAAGAGGGAATAAACAAAAGGGCCAGGTAGACTGTAATCTACGTTGTATATTCGGATAATCAACAGCATATATCATTCATTAACTGAACTGAACAAAGGAAAAATAAATAGTGAGCTATGGTATACCTGCAACAGTTCAGGAGTTTCTGCATTATCCTTGTTCACAAACTTCTTCTTAGACCTTTTGGCGTTCATCGATTCTTTCACCATGGGAACAACAACAATCTCCTCTTCCACCTTAGACTTATCCTCTTCTTCCTTCTTAGCAGTATCACCTTGCACTTCCTCCATTTTTCCTTAGACTTTTTCAAAACCTTCCTAGGCTTTTTGACTTTCTTCGGATCTTCCTCCTTATCTAAAGCAACTTTCCTCTTGAGCCCACTTGCAAGATTACCTTCTAATACTTCGCCAACAATATGGCCAACAACAATTTCTTCTTCTTCCTTAGACTTATCATTCTCTTCCTCATCATATTCTATGCTATGGTGATCTCCTTTCTCCTTCTTCGTAGCACCACCTTGTTCATTATCAACCTTTTTCTCTGACTTTCTCAAAATCTTTCTTGGCTTTCTGGCTTTGATCGATTCTTTTTCCTTCTCCAACTCTTCCTCTGGTTCCACAAGATCACTTGCTGAAGCTTTCTTCTTAGGTTTGCCAGCGTCATTTTCATGAACCAGCTTTGTTACCTTCGGTGGAGCTGCTACACTCTCTGCCGCCCTTTCTGGACAATTTGTTACTTCTTCACTCTGTGAGTCCTCCATGACACATGTAATAGATGCCTGGTTATGAACCTAATGTAGAAGAGAGAAATTATTTCAGGCTAACTTTATAAAGAATATAATAACCTAAACTGGGACAAGAAGAATACACCCACATTTATGAAAGTCGTTGCAAAATATGTTTGATGTATTTAAGCAACAGCGGTGTCTACTAACAGTATCCACTCAAAACTCTTTCGAGCATAAAGCTAAATATAGTAAACAAGAGAACATTCAATTTATAATACAACAAGATTTGTTATAACTCTAAAACCTTCATAAGATGGATGCCATGGTTAAACTAATCGGCAAACATGAATCTGTGAAACAAAAAGAGTCCACATGAGAGCTGAGCAGTCCACATCCTTTCATTATGAGAGTAATAGACATTAGATTTAATAAGTAGAGGTTATCTATTAAAGTTATCCTGGATGCAAACATAGTAGCTGAGCGTCCAGCATCTACAAATCCATGGATGACACCTATACCACAGAGAATGACCGATGGAATTTTTATTTAAGCTGCCAATTTCTTCAACAATTTACCAGGTGGAAAGTCCTCGTGTTTACTTTCTAGCCTATTCCAACTTGTTTGGGAGTAAAGGCTTCGAAGAAGATTCAAACAAGCAGATATCATGATTACAAACCGATTAGACACCAGAAAATTACTTCCTATACCCTGTTTTTTTTTAGTCAACATGTAAGAGGCAAGTAACCGATACACATAAATTTCATTTAGAGAGAATAAAACAAGCATACATGAAGCTAACATGCTAAGAAGAGGGAATAAACAAAAGGGCCAGGTAGACTGTAATCTACGTTGTATATTCGGATAATCAACAGCATATATCATTCATTAACTGAACTGAACAAAGGAAAAATAAATAGTGAGCTATGGTATACCTGCAACAGTACAGGAGTTTCTGCATCATCCTTGTTCACAAACTTCTTCTTAGACCTTTTGGCGTTCTTCGATTGTTTCACCATGGGAACAACAACAATCTCCTCTTCCTCCTTAGACTTATCCTCTTCTTCCTTCTTAGCAGCATCACCTTGCACTTCCTCCACTTTTTCCTTAGACTTTTTCAAAACCTTCCTAGGCTTTTTGACTTTCTTCGGAGATTCCTCCTTATCTAAAGTAACTTTCCTCTTAAGCCCACTTGAAAGACTACCTTCTACAATAGGGACAACAACAATTTCTTCTTCTTCCTTGGACTTATCCTTCTTTTCCTCATCAAATTCTATTTTATGGTGACCTTCTTTCTCCTTCGCAGCACCACCTTGTACATTATCCACCTTTTTCTCTGACTTTTTCAAAATCTTCTTAGGCTTTCTGGCTTTCGTTGGTTCTTTTTCCTTATCCAACTCTTCCTCTGGTTCCACAAGATCACTTGACGAAGCTTTCTTCATAGGTTTGCAAGCGTCATTTTCGTCAACCAGTTTTACTACCTCTGGTAGAGCTCCTACACTCTCTGTCTCCCTTTCTTTTAAAATTGTTACTTCTTTACTCTGTGAGTCGCCCATGACACGCCCAATAGAGGGCTGGTTATAAATCTAATGTAAAAGAGAGAAAATATTTCAGACCAACTTTACAGAATATAAGAACCTAAACTGATAGAAGAGGAATACACCCACATTTATGAAAGTAACAGAAAGATATGTTTGATTAAGTAATTAAAATACAGCAGTAATCAACTACCAGTATCCGCTGAAAACTCTTTCGAGCATAAAACTAAATGTAATCAACAGGAGAACATTCATTTTGTAATAAAACAAGACTTGTTATAACTCTAAATCATTCATAAGATGGATGCCATGGTTAGACTAATCTTCTAAAATAAAAAGAGTCCACATGGGAGCTGACAGCCTTTCATTGTGAGAGTAATATACATAAGAACTAATAAGTAGTGGGTTATCCATTAAAGTTATCCCTGTATGCAAACATAGTAGCTAAGCATTCAACATCTACAAATCCATGGATGGCACCTATACCACAGTGAATGATCGAATGGAGTTTTGATTTAAGCTACCAATTTCCTCCTCAACAATTTACCAAGTGGAAAGTCCTCGCGTTTCATTTCTAGCCTACCCAACTTGTTTGGGACTAAAGGCTTCTTGCCAGAAGATTCAAAGAAGCACCTTTCATGATTACTATGTCTTATCTTGATTCTTGTCATTGCAAACACAAAGAGAGCTTGATGACAGCCTACTCACAGTACTGAAGTTCTTAAAATTGGGACAACAAACTACACACATACCATTCCTAATTTGTACTTCTATTTTACAACCAAAATTTGGTCATCCCATACAAATATCCTAGATAAACTAGACAACCTACACTATTCTTCTTGTTGTCAACATGTATGAGGCAAGTGGCTAACACGCTTGTTTCAACTGTGTAACTAAGTTTTCAATTCAGATAATCATCTACAGCACATTTCAAGTCGGTAAATGAAGGAATAGTAAATAGTTAAGTATGGCAATACCTGCAACAGCTCAGGAGCTTCTACTTTATACGGCATCACAAACTTCTTCAAGAAAACCTCCTCCTTGATACTTAAAACTGCCCCCAGCTTACCGTCACGCTTGATCAAACCTTTTGAGATTAAAATTCGGTGAACAGAAATCCTTGGTATAACTCTCTTCTCCAAGTTAAAACTAAAAACTCCTAGATGCTTAAGAAAACTCGATATACTATAACCCATCTGAGTCACAAGGTAATCAAGTGTAGCCTCAATTTTGGCGATAGATCTAGACATATATCCAGGATATTTTAGAACTGCATCCTGAAGTTGGTCTTCCGGCCAACCCCATTCCCTGAGTACATTCATTTTAGCTTCCAACGTGGTTTTCGAGCATAATACCAACATACGAATCCAACTAACAAATCCATATGGAGTTTTATGTGGATTGACACCCATATCTTTAACATTTTGTACACGCTCTTTAAATTTATCAGTGCTAATCAAACATACCTTTGGTATTTGGGTCAAAAAATTGAGTATAACCCTTTCTGGGATACCTTCATCTCTCAAAACCTGTACATTGCCGGATATCCTTTCCTGAATTAATTCTACCTGTAAACACCTCATATCGTTAAATGTGTTTCCGATGACCTTAAATGTGTCTCTATCGGTACCAACGATGCTCCTGATGAAATCGAACAACGGAATGATTTTGTCCTTCAACCCTCTGATTAGGATTTCTGGGCTACTTGTTAAGTACTTGACAAATTCAACACCAGAGATCTCTTTCGACTTGAAATAATCGAGTTTGGGTTGGAGATGACCACATCTACCAGATTCAAGAAATCGTGGTGTCTTGATGATGATTTTGGAGATATGGGATTTAGTGAATCCGTGGGATTCAAGTGTGGCAACTATAGTCTCTAGATATGATATGGTGGTTGTCAATGGTAATTTCTTACTAATACTCACAGCTCGATCTTCTGATAATCCACAAGAATTGATGAGGTATGACACTACCGGTGATGATGAAGACGAAGGAGGAGGGGTGTCGGGATCCATGGAGGAGGAACAGAGTTGCAGCAGTCACGGCAGAGGAAATTAGGGTTTTAGTGAGGATTTGGAAACATTCTTCGCTCGGCTCGAGATTTGAGAGTCTAAGTTGGTTAACGATCATGGATGGGGCTTTAGATGTGGTATGACCTATTACATTTTTGAGGTTGGACGGATTATTTTCCCAAGGCACTATGGTGAGCCCAGGCTGAGCTTGATTTATGTTTTTGGCTTGGACAACGGAGTGGGAAAAAGAAATTACTATGGTGCAGCAGTAACCATACCGAACCGAACCATGTGCAGCCCATTGATGCTAGGTTATTATGGGGGAATCCAATATTTTATCCAAGTTACATAAGCAAAAACAGTGTTTCTGGGAACGAGGTGTGTACAGAAAGCATATGGATTTTCTTCATTTATTCTATTTTCTACATTTTCTTCAGACTTAAAGAAAATGAGCAAATTAACCCATTTTGGTCTTGAAGGTGTACCAAGTGGAATTTTTGTACGACATTGCAATGGTTTCTTCTCTACTCAGAGATGGTTACATTGCATCTTTCATTTATGATTTGCATCCTCAGATAAATAAAATGTTAGTAATTCTAGTTCTAGTTGTAAGATTTAAAATGCAATTCTTTTTGATAATCATGACATTCTTGATCTTAAGTTACATAATTACATTGTATACAATTCGGTTAATCATTTGATCATAAAGGTAGTTACAACCCAATGATTATTTCTAGTTATATGAAGTATTGGTGATTAATAATTGTGGTGTTGAATTTGAATGCATTGAATTGGAATTAAAATTGTTCTTGTAAGGTACAACGAAGCTTATGCGTAGGAATTTAAGAGTAACTTACGAAAACAATTTTAATTCATCGCGTGATGATGAAGAAGAATCTCTTATACTTCAAAAATTATTAAAACTGGAAGATCGTAAACACGTGATTCATCAACCAATGCCTAAGGAAATGCGAATACGCCAACGATTTAATCGTAATCGAAAGATGCATGATGATCAAATGATGTATAATAGTTTTACACCCAAAGTAACTTAAACTCCAAGAAAATTCAAAAAATGTCTAGTTATTAAGCAAGATTTGTTCATAAAAATTTTAAGAAAAAATATTGAGATTTGTTCTAAACTAATTATCATTGAAAAGTGAAGTACTTTATATTGCAAGACTGGTTTGTTCCACACCTTGTTCTAGTAACATTGTGAAGTTATAATTGCTAATTTGGTTTCAATTGCTTGTTGAGAACCTTGTACCAACTAACATTGTGTTGATATGGTATTTAGTGAATCTGTGTTTCAGTTGAAGTAACAATATGCTCTAGCCATGATGTGTTTATCGATGGTAATCTTTCACAAGTACTCACAACTCGATCTTCTGATAATCCACAAGAAATGATGAGGTATGACACTAACGATGATGACGAAGATGAAGAAGAAGGGGTGTTGAAACCCATTGAGGAGGAATAGAGCAACAACACCTACGGGTAGAGAAAACTAGGATTTTGGTGAGGATTTGGGGAAAGGATTTAGATATATTATGAATTAGGCGCGATCCCTTCACAGATTCTGTCTCATGACTTTGTCACAAACTCGTATAGCCATTGGATCTTGGAATTTTCGACGGTTAAGATTTTATACAAAATCACTCGGGTTTTAATAAGTGGTCCATGACCCGGTTGAATAGTTTAGTTTCATCCTTCCCATTTTGTCTTCTCTCTCGTGCTCTCCTTTACACAAGAAATGTAAAATCCAAAACCTATTTTAATGGCAGTTTCAATAGTTCGTAATATGTTAAGTCATTTCTTGTTCAAGTGGGTGCTTATTGAGGTTTTTGTTACTCGGACTCTGTTTGGCAAAACTATTTTCTTCTATGAACGTTGAAACATTTATACTAAAGAAAAATAGCTAGTCAAATCATACATTCCTGAAAAGGTAAAGAAAAGAACTTACGGTGCACTGAAAATTCAATTGATTATTTACATCATCTCAATCCCTAAATTAAAACCCTAGAGATGAAAAAATTTGATAATTTGATAACCCATACAAAAAATTCAATTGATTATTTACATCATCTCAATCCCCAAATTAAAACCCTAGACATGAGAAATTTGATAATTCAACACAGAATATTGGGCTCACTTAACAATCATTTTGAGATTTTAAGACTCCATAGATCCATCGATTGATAAACTTTTAATTTCATGGAAAGTAGAAGACAAATTCGAGAGGAGGATATCTGTTAAGAGGAGATAAAGAAAAAGAGGAAATAGAGAACATTTAGAATCGGGTCGTGGGTTAACCTATAAATCCGCGTCTTCTATTAAATTAATCTTAGCCATTCAAAGTAGAAGGGGTCGACGGTTCAGGGAGTTTGTGACAAAGTCTGTGAGCAGATCACGCCCCATTATGAATTAGACCTATATCATGGTTATGAGGTTGCCCATAATTTAAAAAAAAAAAAAGGTTTTCTAGTTATCTTGTATTTTAGTTGGACAGGTTTTTCTTCCTTCAATGATTAGAGAAAGCACTATGGTGAGCCAATGCTGAGCTAAATTTATGGTTCTGGTTTTGTCTAGGGAGGGTAAAAGACACCCACTATGGCGCAAGATTATTGGGTCTGAAATCTAGTTTTATCTAAATTAAATAAGTGGAAACTCGATTTTCTCCAAGTCAAATCTTGACTTTGACTCGGCTAAAGCGAGGTTCCGCCCAGGAGGACTATGTATACAAAAACCACGCACGTTTTCCTTACTCTCTCTCTCACACACACACACACATATATATATATATATATATATATATATATATATATATATATATATATATATATTTTTTTCTTATCATTCAAAGTGTAGTTCTTTATATTGCAAGACCGATTAATATCACGAAACACGAATACATAAACCAGGTCCACGTCGATAGTACTTTGTGTGAATATCATTGTGAAGTTTTAATTGTTAATCTGGTTTGAGCTTGTTGGGAACCTTGTGCCAATTACTAATATTATTTCAATTACTTAGCATAATTTACGCGTTGGATGATGAAGGGAGAAAATTGGTTGGTGTGTTCAACTTTTATTTCCTAAGGTTGAACTTGCATATCTCTAGAAGTTCGAACCTTGGTGGACTACTTTTTACATCTAGTGTTGCTTTCCCTTGAGATTTTGCTCGCCTTGACTCGACTTTAAAGTTTTCTCAACATGAGGTTATGTAAACTTATTTCCTTTGTGTGTGAGTATTAACTAGTTTTAATAAGGTATTAAATTCTATTCAACATCTAGGTTACTCATCGGAAAGTGAGTCCGTTGCTAAGCTACACATAGTTAATCATCTAAAGGTTTTGGAATCCAATGCAAAACAAAAATAGTTATAAAAAACATTACTTGACAGTACAATTAAAACCCCATATTTCAGAATATCATTGGGACCATATAAAATTATTGTTATATAAATTTTATTCTTATATAGAGGTAACTTTTACAAAGATTAAGCCCCACAATTTTTTATTCTTATATGAAGTTTATTTCATATATGTTGGTCAAAGAGAACAAGTAGAGCAAGGTTGTGAAAACGTAAAGTGTGGGTGACTTGTATTCTATTTTTCTTGTATCGAAGAAGTGAAAACACTATCATTTGTCTTGGTTTAATGCAAGTTTGAACATATCTTTTAGTAGACTCTTGAGTGATTTGATCGTTCTATACCATTTGCAATCAAGTTTATGATTGTTATGATAAAGGTAGAAAATGTGGCAAACTACTAAATTTATGTTTCCATACATTTTGACAATGAGAAAGCAAGAAGTCACTATGACCACAAATTGTGTATACTTCTATAAAAAAAATCTACCTTTTTATGACAAACGCTAATGTGATGGGTCTTTCAAATTTTTCTCCATTGTATTCTTTGAATAACAAAAACACGAAAGAGATTGAAAGAATTTGAAACACAAATTGTCAACGAGTTTGATAAACCATGAAATATCAACATGATGCTGAAAACACGGAGGTGGAATAACATTCAACAAAAAGACTAAGAATATTCTTGGCATGGAGATTCAACGTTAACTTTGAATTTTAGTTTTGCAAGCCTAGGAAATAAAAGCTGAATTTGTTCCAATTTCACTTGAATCACTAACATAATGCCCAAGTATAAATTTTTTTAAAAGTTCATTATTTTGTTTTCTTCTCGTGGATTCTTATGGGTCTTGCCTCCCATGAAGAATCAACATTATGAACTAAATAGAAGAAATGAGAAAACTAGAAAAGAAAGATTAACTAACTTTGGTTGAGAAATTTGAAATCAAATAAAGAACAAATTTCACTCCTTGTAAATGATGAGTTAATATTGTTTTCAGAGCTTGGACAACCAAATTGTAATCCTAGTGTTATGTTAAAGGTTTAGATTACCTTTGTATCTTTAAAATGACTAAATTAACCTCACCTCATCCTTTAAAAAGTTTTATAATAAATTTAAACCTAATCAATACTAAAATAATAATATCAAAATCGGGTCTCCACGTGAACCCGGAAGGACTACTTTGCTTTTTGTGTCTAATTAGGTTAGATGCATTCAAATTTAAGTTAAATTAGGGTTGCGATTGGGGTTACATTGGTTAATCTTGATTTCACGAGGTGATTGAAGAACTACCAACCTGTAAATCCTAAAAACTATTTGGAATATCCGAAGTACTTTGTAATTGTAAAATGTTCATGGTTGAGTATCGATTTTAACAATACAATCGTAAAAATTCAGAGTAAAAACATTATGCCCCAAAATCAAGTGCAATCTTGGGGATATGTCCCGTGTAATTCCAATTTTGAATATGCCCAGATATTCTCATGAGAATCATTTAACCTTCGACAATCGAAACTAAAATTACTCTCCCTTCACTACATCTACCCAACCAAAAATCAGTTCTTCTTCACTTATCTCATCTCCATTTCCATCTGTTATCATCAAATAGAGACTCAAATTTAGAAAAATTGATGTTTTGTTTGGGTTTGTGATCTTTGGTGAAATAGGGTAATCATTAGATTTTCTCTGGGTATCGTATGTTGATGATATTGATTGAGCATTTGATGATTATTGATCTGACTAGCAATCAAATGAATAAAAGGTAGATCAATATGAAACTACAAATTCATGTTTTGATTTTTTGATCAATGAGTGTATATTTGAAAATAATCACAAATTTATTCAACTAAAATGTTCATGATATCACCTTAACTTCTTGGAATCATTACGAAGAACAACATTTTCATAAAAAAGAAAGCTGAAATAAATTTTTAATTTATTGAAGGATAAATGCGTTAAAGAATTTGGGATTCCCCAAGATTACAATGGATTTTTGTATCCCCAATTTTCCCAAAAACATTTTAAGATTTTTGAGTTTAATTATGGTTGGTTTTGACTTAAGGTTATCAATAGTAAATAGTTGTGGGAATGCTAACCATATTTTATTTACAATTCGATAAGATAACAATCCAATCAGAAATGGTTTTATAATCAGTTTTCCCAATTTTAACCACTTATGTTGGATGTTCATTGTAAATGGCTCCTACGGTTGTTTCATGTGTTTCATTCCAATCGAAATTGCCACGAAATGGAAAATTGGAGCTAAAAGATTAGCCATGCATGGGATTCTAAGTGGTTTTCTCTAATAAATTTGGTGTCTGCAAAGGAACTAAATTAGTAAGTACTCCCCAGTGGTCCCCATTTTAAGTTGAGTTTTGATATGTCTCCTACTAATGAGGAAGAGCGTGGGTATATGACTTAAGTCCCATATGCTAGTGTTCTTGATAGCTTGGTGTCTTCAAAGGAACTAAATTAGTAAGTACTCCCCTTGGTCCTCATTTTAAGTTGAGTTTTGATATGTATCCTACAAATGAGGAAGAGCGTGGGTATATGACTTAAGTCCCATATGCTAGTGTTATTGATAGCTTGATGTATGCGATGGTATGTATAGGGAATCAAGTTTCGCCATTGCTCAAATGGATCCACATTCTTCCGGTTTGGTAAGACCCCTTGGGGTAGAGGTTCTTAGGAAGGAGGACTTCTAGCAAGAACATCAATTGAACTACGGTCGGTTTGATTCCTTGCAGAGGATACGTAGGAAACCTTTGGTGCAATCGACATTGGAAGACGAATGTGATTTTGTTATTAATCGTCTCATGCATGAATGCATGATCTGAAGTGGATAACTGTTGGATATATATAGGTCAACGGTTTTGAGTTTTAGATAACTCAAAACAAACTTATTCAGTTGAGAAAAAGTTGGGATAAACCAACTTTGGTCGGTCACCTATTAGGGTTTGGATTAAGAGATCTGTGATAACTCTTAATTGGTTTACTTGATCCTAAATTCTAGGAACTTTGTAGACAAGTTATGAAACCCTAGTTCTATAGGCTAAGTAATTTACCTATACAAATATCCAAGCAGAGAATCTAGAAATCACACCAAAAAATTCTTCTTTCTCTCTTAGGGTTTATATGTTTTCTTCCATAAGATAATATATAAAGTCTCATATTTTCCCAAGGATTCAACCTCGTTAAATTCTTGTCTCTTTTGATTTCTAGTTTGTGTTCTATGCAATATTTAGAGTACCATTGTGTAGCTGTGAAAATCGCTTCTGCAGGGTTTTAACGCAACAGATAATCTGAATTTACCACTTGATTTAAAAGACCTAAAAGATTTTTGGTTACCAAAGTTAGGACATATCATTTTGACCTCCAAGAAAACGGTCCGTGAAGTTCATGGTTAAATAAAGATGGTTAACTTAGTTATCTAACCATTTTGATTAAGCTACGATGATGCCTAGAAACTGTGAAAGATGTTTGTTTAGATTCTATTCCGAAGCTTGATTTTGCCATGAGTTAGTCGATGAAGATGGCGGATTCGCTCTAGATTTCTCAAACTCTACTTTGTCCTAGATGAATGTCTTTTTGAACTCTTCTTGAGTCTCTTTGTACCTCCTCTCTCTTAGTTGCCGCTCCGGATTGTCAATATCTTTTCCAAGATGGGCAAGATCTATTGAACCTTTTGCATCCACAGTTTTAGCGTGTGCTTCAGAACAAGGAAAAAATCGTCTTCCAAATTCCACTGATCAACAAAATGATAATGTAGAGATTGAACAATTTTTGGGTCACCAAAAATAACAATGCATCGACAAAAATTGCACATTGAACTCTTTATACTTTTTCTAGGATCAGATCAATGAGCATAAACCGTTTTGCTAAACACTCAATATAAACTGGATTCATGGAATCTTTTCATCTCCCCTCTCTCTCCACTTCTCCAGAGAGAAAAAAAAAACCCAACTTCATCTTCTTGCTCAGATCTAAGTCTATTTGGGGCTAGATCTGAGCAAGGATCTTAGCTTTTTTGTGTTTTAGTTTTAGAATAAAAGGATTCTTTCCTATTAGGGTTCAAATTTTGCTTTGTTTGCCGGTTTCGGCTTCTTTTCTTCACCTTCATGGTGATTTATGTCTTCACCTTCATGGTGATTCTTTTTTATTTTAATGATTACTTGATCTTGATTATATGTTTGTTCAAGAACATCGCCGGATTCAGGTTACTCTCGATTCTCCGATCAACAAATTTGCAGATTACTCCTCAACCATTGGAGGAGCAGTACTTCATCAGGAAGACGATTTATCAAATGGTCCATAAATATTATGAAGCCCATCTTCTCTCCGATTCAATCGGTTCTTGCATTCTTGTATTAGGTTAGTATTTGGAATTCCTTCTCTTTTCCTTGTCGGAATTTTTCAATCATGTACCGCTATAAGCGTGTTGTTTCTTGTTACTTTTTGAATTTGATATACTTGAGATCCATATAAGCATGACGGTCAGAACCGGCGAAGGTTGCGACCACAAACAACAAAAATATTACAACAAAGTGCGACCACAGTGGGAGTCGAACCCACGACCTTTTGATCCGAAGTCAAACGCGCTAATCCACTGCGCTATGCGGTCTCAGTTGGCCATTAATGATGTTCTCTGGTAAGGAGGTATTTGACTTTCATCTACATTTATGAATAAATTTATGGCGCAAAATCTTTTCAGAGCACATCTCAAAAACAGGTGACACTCTGAGAACCAGACATTACAAAATATAACCAATAACAACAAAATGAGATCGAATCATACCAATCCGGAATTTGGAATACAAATGTTTTTTTTTCGGTTTACCTTAAGCTACATACATTTTGTCTGGGATGCACAATACTAGTTTTCTTGTCTAGTACCATCCTGTAGCGCCAGACTTGGGATGCACTGGGTTTAAACTGACACCGCAACAGTAATGTTTTAGAAGATAATGGTCAAGATGAAAAGGCTTCCATGAATTCAGCATCATTCTCCATAACCTTAAAAACCTCAAGTGGAAGGCAAATTTCAATGTCAACACTTCCTTCAACTGATCCTGGACTGACAGTAGTTATTCCATAAGATTTGCCATTTGCGCCAGTCCTTACAGCAATAGGTAGTCCCCAACCGAAATTGTTTCCATACATGTTGAACCACTGGGAACTCCTAGCCAAAAATCTATTGCCGATAATTCCTGTATAGCCACCAGGACTCGACATTAAATGTTTCTCTATCCATGATTCCGTAAAACTTCTACTCTTTTCATAATTGTTGGTTTACACTAACCGCCTCATTCAACATTGAAGTCAGGAAACCGAATCCCGGCCTCTTGACCAGCTCATCCTCCTTCAGAGTTACAATTCCGGTTGCTATTGCGTTCCCAAAGTATGTTTCAGGCGATGGTGGAATCAACTTAGTTCTGTTATTCATCAGTATCTTAATTTTAAGTTCTCGACTTTCATCCCAATTATCATTCAAACTGCTCCTAGAGCGTATTACTGCTGTCCATACAAAAGCTAATATTGCTTGTAACGAAGAGATTACTATATTTTGTTTTGTTTCGGAAATGATTTCTAAACTGGCCCTCTATTTTAATGCTGCAATGTTCGGCTTAGTGAAACGGAAACACCTCTCTACAACACCGTCAAGCGGCGGAACTTCATTACTACTAATGGGGTTACTTGTCCCCAGTAATTTGTCAACGGAAGAGAGCTGTAGACGGACAGGGCAATCTGTTTTGTTGATAAACCAACGCTCAAAAACCGGAGGAGGATATGCATAAGCATGATAATCAGAAGAACTAGTGATCTCTGACCATGAATTAATAAATTGCCAAAATGATGTTCCATCACATACACAATGGTTTACACTGCACCCTATAAAGACGCCGTCGGTTAATTCAGATACTTGAATTGAAAGTAAAGGATGTGACTGACCTTGGCAGTTTCTAACCACAGTGAGCAAAAAAAATCGATCTATTATGGTTTGAGGAACATACGTCGGGGAGAGGATGTCCTCCACAGATACGTCTGCAGCGGCATGGACAAATTCTGCACCTTCAGAGTTGCAGTCGATATAGATGGAGATCATCTTACCATCTTCATATTTTTCGATTCCAAGGCGACCGGCTAGTGGAAAGAAATGATCGAGAGTACGTGACAAAGAAGTTTTAAGATGACTAATCTTGTCGTTAATACACTCATCGTTTGTTCCGTCTTCATGTTGCTTAGTGAAGAGAAAGCCCCTTTGCATATATGTATCGTTTAGAAATAATAGATCCATGGGATTCAAATCAATCCGTTTGTATGTGTCGGAGGCCTGTTGATCGATGTAACTCGCTGGCCGGACATTAGTTGTAGAGACACGACGAACGTCAACGGAACTCATTCTCTGATCTTTACTCTGGGCTAGCTAGTTAACTAGAACTGCTTCAAAAACTTAAAGATTTGACACAACAAGTAAATATGAAGAGAAAAATGATCCTCAGAAACACTTAAAACCATTAGTCTCTGTTAACCGTTGAATTAGATTAGCTGGTTAGGTAGAGAGGAGACTTCCTTAAAGTTTACAAACAAATCAACTAAAGGTTGTTTAGTGGATTTGGTCGGCCACACGGTGTGGTATAAGATAAGAATGCGATCGAAATTGTGATAGAATGGTGCGTTTTTTTTTAGTACATTTATTTGTTTATTGGACATAAACCGTGTGGGCACTGTCTACTATCGACTCTAACTGTGATTAATCACTGTGACTTCACCTTGATTTAGTTTATTAATATGTGCTAATCACTATGACGCGCTGATTAAACTTGATTCTTTAAACAAATACCTGAACTTCACCTGCTCTACATTTTCTGCATCTCACCTTGCCTGCCTTTGAGCCGTGGTGCACACCAAAGCAAGGTTCCCTCGCCTTGCCTGCCTTTGAGGCCGTAGTGCACCAAAGCAAGGCTCTCTCGCCTCAGGGGCAGGTCTGTATTTAATTTAAAAATAAGGGTTACACAAAAATGATTCATATCTGGATATACCAGTATTGGCTAATTTAAGTACAAGGATACTCATCTATATTCAACGTATAGGTCACTCGTTACATAAAAACAGTACAACATAAATGACTCTCTCCATGTATATATTGATAACATGATATGATAGTTTCATTATCTGTTATTGCGGTGCACGAATCTTAGATTGAATTCGACGATGAAGATGAAATGGTCACTTCTTTGTCTTGGTTAAATGCCATTTCGAACATCTCTTGTAGCTCCATGAACTTCTTCTTCTTCATTACTTGCTCTTCAGGGAGGTTAGAGTTATAACTGGCAAGCTCTAATAAGTCATCCGAGTCCATTATTTTGTCGAGTACTTCATTGCATCGAGGGAAGTAACGCTTTCCAAGCTCAACTGTGTTCCAGGTTAGAAATAAATAACCAGCTATGGTTTGACATGAAATTTTCACAAACTTAGTTATTCTAGATTTCTATTTCCGTACTGATAAAAAATTATGGTCAGATGAGGACAGAGGCAGAGCCATTTACAGGCCTGGGTGGCCAGGGTGGCAACGCCATCCTATGATTCTAGAGGTTTTAGATTAGGCCTTATCAGATACAAAAATACGATTATAATGGCCACCCCGATGAATTTTTGGCATATTTGGCAATTTGCGCCTTGTGTGTGGCGCATTTAAAAGCCATCAAGATGAGTTTGGACATGAAATTTTAAGAATTTATTTGCCATGCAATAGAAAGTTTCATCTGCTAATCTATCATGAATATTACAACTTATGCATGTAAATGAGGAATGTAAATACCAGATTTTGAGACCGTAGTTATCCTGTGAATTAGAGCAACTTGTTCTTCCTTAGAAACAGATAATGGAGTTTCGTTTAAGGTCATGGCATACAATGGGAGAAGCTTCGAAGTGTCATCGACTTCTGCAATGCCCATTATAACTTGTGCTTCATTTGGGAACAAAAGTCTAGCTAGACTTTCTGCAAAAACACAAATGAAGGAAGGGCAAATTAACAAAGTGGCCAGCTTCCTACCATATATTTAATAAACCGGCCAAAACATTTAAATCTTTTATAAAGTGGCCTTTCTGTTAGATATAACACATGGTCCCACCAAAATGGTCCACCAAGCTGACTTAGTCAATCACGAGCCTTAAAATTACTTCTATATCCTCACCCTTCTATTATCGATTCTTCTTTTCATTTTTTTCTTCTTGTTTATGTTCGTCTCTCTCTGTATCTCAATTCTTCTCGTCGAATTCAGGTGATTGATGACAATAGAAGTGATCAAGCGTGAAGAAGTGATTATTAATGAAGAAGAAGAATGGTTTATTAGTGATATTTAGCAATTTTGAAGTTTTTAGGGATTTACTGGATGCAGCAGCGAAGCTGAAGTACAAATCGAAGATGAAGTTGAAATCGGGGATGAAGAAATCAGAATCCAGGTAAAAAATTTAGAACCCACACGTTAATTAACTTAGTATTTGATGAAAACTCATGTTTAGATGGTGAAATCAATTGATTTCGATTGATTTGAATTCTAGGGTTTGGGCTCTTTCTTTCTTTTTTTGTTTAATCAATTGACTTGATTTGCAGCTGTGATTGAGGCATTGATGTAGAGAAGAATAAAGTGGGAGAAATACTGATGGGTTTGAATTATTTGAACTCAAGAAGAGAAAAGTACATGATCAAGTTTGAAGAGAAAAGTGCAGTTCAAGTAGTTGTTGAGTATGTCTGACAGATTTGAAGGAATTGGATTGTTCTTGAATTCAAATTGACAAGTATTAGGAGATTTTGATGCTCTGCTGCTTTTGATAATGATGAGCAGGTGTTGGTAGTCACTGGCAAGGATGTAAAATGTATGGTTGTTAACTAAACAATAACCAGGTTATGAGAAGTTGCTTGAGTTGAGCTCAAGTTATGGGTGGTTTTGAGCTGAGATGATAGCTCAAGTGGTGTTGTTGTTTTTCAGAAAGGAAGATGCGGTTGATTGGCTAAGAAGATGTTGTTGCAGCTGAAATGAAATTGCAGGTGCAGTTGCAATTGGCGGTTGCTACAGGGATAAAATGAGAAGTGACTGCAGTGGTTGGCTCATGTTGCAAGTGTTTATAGATGGTTGTGATCATAAAGTTGTTGCAGGTGTTCTAAGTTCAACAAAATGCAAGGATTAATGGGTTTGATTTTTTTCTGCTGTTGCTTACAGGAAGAATAAGATTAAGAGATCTTCTTGAAGCTGAGATGACATTTGTGTTATAATTAGGTTTGATGTCAGTTAAGATGATAAGGAGAGTAAGAGGATGGCTTTGTTTGAATGAGTCTTGGCTGAAGAGAAATGGAGTATTTCTGGTGGTGTTGGAATTGCAGTATATGGGTTTGTGGTGCTATTGAAGGTTGTTGTGGTTTTTAGTGGAGCTGATAGGTGTCGATGCAATTGAAATGAAAGTGCAATGGGTTGCGGAGTCCAAGATAACAAGAATAATATGTTGGTATTGTCTTTGCGGAGAAGCTACATAAATGATTTAGATGTATGTTAGGACAAAGGCGGGGTAGTGAAGAGTATAATGGCTTGAATATGGCTCGGGCGAGTTGACTCACCAATCCGGACCGACTCACCGAGGGTTTAATTGTCTTTTACTAAGGAGGTTAACCGACATGTGTGCATTTAATCTAAATTGTTACCCGTTTTTTGAAAAACGGATGGAAAATGTCAATATCGGCCACTTTATATAAACATTTGAAAAAACGGCCATTTTCTGAAATACATTACAAAAACATGGCCACTTTATTAAAAAGCCCATGAAGGAACTCATCAAAAGCAAGCAAGGTGTAGTGGGAGTGTAAGAAAAATCAGAAACTCTAATGAAACTAGAACAACCCATTAGATTGACTCAAAAATGCCACAATTAATGACTATTAGGATCACCATCTTCTCTGGAAATTCACTTTGTTAACAAGAACAAACTATTGGGATGATAATTTCTTCCACGCGATTTAAGTTTAAAATTTGTCTCTTCATAAATATTATGCAAAATATCATAGAAGGTAAATGAGGAAAACAGTAAGAATAAGTGAAGAACTCACCTCTATTTTCAAGGAACAACAGTTTCATTCTTAGATCATCCCCATTCCCATCCATATTCAGAAGAAGAAGTACGAAGCTTCAGGTGTGTGTTAATGGAGATTTTGTTGACTTTTTTGCTGTGTTTGGAATGATTGAGGGAGAGGGAGAACTTTTTTTTCCAGTCCTTCACAACCGAGAAAAGCAAACCAGTTCAAAACTGCCAGACACAATTTTTTTTTTTCTTTTTTGTGGGTCCCTATGAACCTATGCCTTCGGGAGACGTGTAGGGTGGGTTTGTGTTCGTAAATAAATTTTTTTTTTTTAAAGAACATTTTGAATTTTTGCATTTCTCTCTCTCAAATAAAATAAAACTATAAAATCCATTTCTTTCTTATTATTTATATGCTTTTGTTTTTGTATTCCTACATTTATTCCTTTTAAGCAAATAGGGGTATTTATATGCTTTATACAAACTTGCATGTCACATTTTTGTTTTTGTATTCCTACATTTATTCCTTTTAAGCAAAATGGATGTAGGCTGTAAGATTATAAACCGCGTGATCTTGGTTTATCCAGAACGATGTGGGAACCAATAGTTGGTTCTCAACATGTGGGACTAATAGTCTCAACAATAAGATGCTGCGGAGGCGCAAATATTAATTGGCATCCGTGGTAATAATTGAGATTTAAAACACGTACACTTGGAATGCACCTGGGTTAAGGCTCACCAAATCCTTAATCTTGAACTTGGAAGAGAATGGTCAAGATGATGAAAAGGCTTCCATGAATTCAGCATCATTCTCCATAACCTTAAAAACCTCAATTGGAAGGCAAATTTCAATGTCGACACTTCCTTCAACTGGTCCTGGATTGACAGTAGTCATTCCATTAAACTTGCCATTTGCACCGGTCTTTACAGCAATAGGTCGTCCCCATCCGAAATCGTTTCCATACATGTCGAACCGCTGGGAACTCCTAGCGACAAATGCGTTGCTAACACCAGGACTCATTATTAAAGGTTTCTCTGTCCATGATTCTATAAAACTTCTGCTCTTTTCAAAATCGTTGGAATTAACAAATGAAGCGTTGCCCCTCTCGACCAGCTCACCCTCCTTCAGAGTTACAATTCCCCTTACTATTGAGTTGCCAAAGTATGTTTCTGGTAATGGCGGAACCAACTTAGTTCTGTTATTCATCAATAGCCTAAGTTCTAGTTTTCGGCTTTCATTATCACAGTTATTATTCAAAAAGCTCCTCGAGCGTATTACCGCTGTCCAAACAAAAGCTAATATTGCTTGTAATGAAGATATTACCATATTTTGTTTTGTTTCAGAAATGGCCCTCTCCTTTAACGCTGCAATGTTTGGTTTAGTGAAACGGAAACATCTCTCTACAAGACCATCAATCGGTGGTGGTACTTCATCAGTGCTGTTCGAATTTCTCTGTGCCGATAATTTGTTAAAGGAAGAGAGCTGTAGACGGATAGGGCAATCTGTTTCCTTGAAAAACCAACGCTCAAAAACCGGACAAGGACGTGAAGTATGATAACCGGAAGAATTCGTGATCTCTGACCATGAGTTAATGAATTGATAAAATGATGTACCATCACATATACAATGGTTGGCACTGCACCCTATAAAGATGCCGTCGATTAATTCAGTTATTTGAATGGAAAGTAAAGGTTGTGACTGACCTTGGTAGCTTCTTACCCCATTGAGCAAAAACAATCGATCAATGATAGTTTGAGGAACATAGGTTGGGGAGAGGATGTCCTCCAAGTATATGTCTGCAGTGGCATGGACAAATTCTGCACCTTCAGAGTTGCAGTTGATATAAACGGAGATCATATTACCATCTTCATGCTTATCAATTCCAAGGCGACCGGCTAGAGGAAAGAAATGATCAAGGGTATGTGACAAAGAAGTTTTAAGATGACTAATCTTGTCATTGACACTATTTTCTTCATCATGTTGCTTAGTAAAGAGAAAACCCCTTTGCATATATGGAATGTTTAGAAATATTAGATCCATGGGATTCAAATCAATCCGTTTATATGTGTCGGAGGCTTGTTTATCCATGTAACTCGCTGGTCGGATACTAGTTGTAGAGACATGACGAACAGCATCAGAACTCATTCTCTGATCTTTACTCTGGGCGACCGAGTACTAGCTTCAAGAACTTAAGGATTTGATCCAAAAAACTAAATATGTAGAAGTAAATTGTTGATTGTCTTTAGACACAAACACTCTTTAGAGGTATGTGAACCATGGAATTAGAGAAAGATTAGCTAATCACTCGTAATTTATCTTATCATATTTTGTTGATTATGTTCGCTGATTAATTAAGGTTGGCAAAGTTTAGTGGATCTGGTCGGCCACATGCTGCTATATATAATTAAGATGCAAAAGTGTGATGGAGGCATGCATGGTGTGTTTTTTTTCTTTTTTCTTTTATCAATAAAATATTTGGTTCTGCAGAGTTCAGGTTGTAAGTTGTAACTTGTAATTTGGGGCCTTGGCTTAATACAGAGGTTTGAACAGATTACAACCATTAAAACTTTATTTATTTATTTAAGTGCAGAAGGGTTTAAATGTTCATAGTCCGTAGATTTTCGCAGCTTCGCAAAGCAGCCTCTCAGTAGATGTCTACGATGAACAACAAGAAAGATTGTTTACCACTAATTAAGTGTAAGAGTAAGTGAGTAAAGCAAAAATAACATTTGAGACAGCGAAAGTACAAATTCTAGATAAATACGTACCTTGGAATGGTGGGTTTTCCATTTTTTATTTACCAGAACTTCACTTCTCTGCAACTTTTGCATGTCCCTAGAAGTTCAAAGCTTCTTTTTGCATGTCGCCTTGCCTGCCTCTGAGGCTTTGAGCCGTGCTGCACCAAAGTAAGGCTCGCCTTGCCTTAGGGGCGGCTCTGTATTTGCTTTAAAAATATGGGTTACACAAAAATGATTCCTCCGTGCATATCAGTCTTGGCTACAAGGATACTCAATTATATTCAACATATACATCACTCGTTGCATATAAATAGTACAACATAAATGATTTTATCCACATAATCTGAGAGTTTTCATTAATTATTATTGTGGGTGCATGCGTAAATATATATTAATTAGATGGAATTCGATGATGAAGATGAAATGGTCTGTTCTTTGTCTTGGTTAAATGCCATTTCGAACATCTCTTGTAGCTCCATGAACTTCTTCCTCTTCATTACTCTCTCTTCAGGGAGGTTAGAGTTATAACCAGCGAGTTCTAATAATTCATCCGAGTCCATTATTTTGTCAAGTACTTCATTGCACCGAGGAAAATAACGCTTTCCAAGCTCAACTGTGTTCCAAGTTAAAAATAAATATCCAGCTATGGTTTGACATGAAATTTTCACAAACTTAATTATTAAGATATCTATTTCCATACTGATGAAAGATTATGGTCAGCTGAGGACAGAGGCAGAGCCATTTACAGGCCTGGGTGGACAGGGCAGCAAGGCCATCCTATGATTCTAGAGATTTTAGATTAAACTTTATCAAATACAAGAATACGATTATATAATTGGCCACACCAAAGAATTTTTTTGTCATGTTGGCAATTTTCGCCTTGTGTTTGGCGCATTTAAAAGCCATCAAAATGATTTTGGACATGAACTTTTAAGGATTTATTTTCGATGCAATAGAAAGTTTCATCTGCGCCTATCATAAATTTTACAACTTATGCATGTAAATGAGGAATGTAAATACCAGATTTTGAGACCGTAGTTATCCTATGAATTAGAGCAACTTGTTCTTCTTTGGAAACAGATAATGGAGTTTCGTTCAAGTTCATGGCATATAAGGGGAGAAGCTTCAAAGTGTCATCGACTTCTGCAATGCCCATTATAACTTGTGCTTCATTTGGGAACAAAAGTCTTGCTAGACTTTCTGCAAAGACACAAATGAAGGAACTCATCAAAAGCAAGCAAAGTGTAGTATAAGAAAAACCGGAAACTCTTATTAAACTAGTACCCATAAGATTGACTTCAAAAAAAGCCACTACTAACTATTGCCATCGCCATGTTCTCTACAAATTCACTTTATTAACATGAACAAACGATTTGGGATGATAATTTATTCTACACGATTTGAGGTTAAAATTCGTCACCAAGAAGGTAATCTGTAGAGTAAAACAGTAAGATCGAGTAAGTGAAGAACTCACCTCTATTTTCAAGGAACAACAATTTCATTCTCAGATCATCCATTTCTAGAAAAACAAGTATGAAGCTTGAAGTACGAATCAATGGGGGATTAAGTTGACTTTCTGTTGTGTTTTGAATGATTGAGAGAGAGAGAGGGAGATATTTTTGAAGGAACAGATTTGAGCTTGAAGGATCTACCACTAAGGCAACTTCCTCACAGGCTGCCTTTCGTTGTCCCTCAAATATAAAAACAAAATATCTTTTTTCTTTGTATTATTTTGCATGGTTTATACAAACTTACATATCACAGTTTTGTTTTATATTCATACATTTATTCCTTTTAAGCAAGTGGGGGTGTCCCATGGCTTAACACACCATTCATGATTTGAATTGTGGCCAAATGATAGAAAAACAACTCACTTGTTTGTGGACGTGGTATGTTTTTAACATTTCGTTTTTCGAGTCCAGAACTAGTCACACTTTTTTTTTTTGGTTCCAACGGGTGATTATAACGTCCACAAAGAAGAAGAATGATGCATATGCACCTTCTCGTGGAGCCATCAGCCATGACTTTTGACCAGCTCTCTTTTTCTCAAGGGTATTTTGGTTGGGCGCCTTGGGGACTCTATGTAGCAAGCCAGCCATACCACCAGAAAACTCAAGTGCTCGAATCCCGTATTAGAGGATTTCCTTTTTGTTTGTGTCAACTCATGATGAAGTCAGATGTTCAGGTCTTAGTATTGGAATTTGTTAATCTCTCACAAACTGTACTTTCAAAGTGTCAAGAAAGAAAAAGTTTTAAGATAGCTGCTGCTAGGGTTTTAAAGAAGTAAGAACGCGCAAGCTTTAAGTATCTCTAGGTCTAGGGTTTAGGGCTCTTAGGGCTCTTTTCTTGACACCAACAACGATGAAATCATTAGGAAGAGAAAAGATGATGTTAATGGCTTTGAAGAAGCATAAAAATAAGAAGAAAATCAGCAAGAAGGCGAGGAAGCAGCAAAAGAAGAAGAAAAGTAGAGGCGGTGATTTTTCAATATCTCTGCAAGATGAGATAGTTTGTGAAATATTAAGCCGACTCCCGGTGAAAACACTCATGCGATTCAAATGCGTATGTAAACGTTGGTTGTCTTTAGTCAAAGATGATACGTACTTCATTGATTTACACCTTACTCGATCAAAGCTACGTCCATGTTTCACTTTAGCCATCCCAAGGGAAACAACTCCAGAACCAGGTTTCGTTGCCCCACGTCGAGGAGCTCGTTACTGTTACATCGATAGTAGGCCGCACAAGGCTGAAATATTGATAGCGGATTTGTCAGAGAAAGCAGGCAAAATAGCTGCGGGGAAAACGCCAGTTGTTCACAATGTTATTAAGACAGTTTCGTTAAATTATGACGGAATTCTTAAACCTGTTAATGGATTGATTTGTTTCACGGATACAAGTATACATTATGGCGTTTGTGTGTACAATCTCAGCACCCGAGAATTGTCACCATGGATTAGAACAACATTTCAGAAAAAGAGACAGAAAAAATTCTCTAGTACCTACTTTTTAACCTATCAATTTGGATTTGATCCAGCCAGTAAGGAACACAAGGTGATTTGCATTTGGAGGGAATTTTACGATGGTTATGTAGGTACTGAAGTGATGACAGTAGGCACAAATACATGGAGAATTATTGATGAAGTGCCCCCACAAAGAGATCTCGAAGAAACATCTGTATATGCGAATGGTTCTATATACTGGATCACCTATGATCATTTTTACCATTTGAGTGAGCGTAAAGAAGTACTTATAGTGGCATTTGATGTTGGAAGGGAGAAGTATAAAACAATTCTAGTACCTACATTCATTACTGATCAGTTTTGTGAAGATTGCGAGGACGTAACTCATTTGTTGGAAGTGAACGACCGTGTTGCTCTATCACATATATTACCTCATGGTAATATTGCCAAGCTATGGATACTTGATGACACTACTAACTGGAGAGAAGTGACTCTTAAATTACCTTTTCGGTGGGATAAAGAACAAGTAACACCCGAGAAATGGGTTGAGTTTCATGGCATTGCTGGAACAGATCAGGTACTCTTAAAAACCTATGATAACCAGAATGATATGAAACCTGTTTCCCTTTATTCTTACAACTGGAAAAGCAAAACTTTCACAGAGGTGCAAACTGGTAACCTGTACTCTTCAATCGGAGATTCGAACTTGATTACAGTGCCTGCATTTTATACGAGGAAAGCTTCCTTGAGTGAAACATTCACCGAAAGCCTTTTGAGTGTTTAGGAGAAGTAAGCTCAAGAAAGAGTTGGTTAGAAACTTAGAGGTGCGAAGCTCAGATAACTTACAAATATTGGGTACAACTCCCATTAGTTGTTTTATATCTTATTATGATGAATTTTTATTGTTATGTCTAGAATCACTCTATCATTTCACTGGTTACTTTGCATTCGGATGAACGGTTTTTTTTGTTCAAAGATGATTACAATGTCCACATAAAACTGAATAGAACATGCGTCGAATAACTTATGCATCCTTATCACAGCTCTTCAATGTTGCTGTCCCGACAATTCCTTGAATGGTAACTTGAAAATCTCTAGAATTTACATGTGAGGCATATAGTTAGGATTTAACGGACAGTGATTGAAGAATTGCTAAGTGTGTCTAAAATTTGGATTCTGGAGATTTTCAAGTTCTTGTAGGCAGTTAGTGCATGGGGACTTTCGAGTCCAATTTTGTGCACACTCCTCTAAAGAGTGTGCACAAAACAAAACAAAACAAAACAACGCCATTGGTTGTTCCAAAACCACCGTTTTCTAATTAATAAATTTTGTTTTCCTTTTACATTAATATAATCATAGTGATAAAAAAGTATGAGGTTTGTGTCCATGATAGCCAGGCCTATCAGACGGACACACTAGTACAATTATAGTCTTTGGTCACGGTTGACCTCGCCACGGTTGTATCCATAAACGGGACTAAAGCTTTGTTTGTCCCGGGTAAATGTGTTTCCGGGAGCATTTCACATCTCTTTGGACACGGATGCATTTGACGCGTTTCTAATTCACTCGATCCCCACGATTAAAAGTTTTGAACTGCTTCGGTTCTTAACCTAACTTCTACACTTCCAGAATCCCAGTCTCCCACGATCTACTACAACTCCGTCCACCTTCTTACGTTTTTGGGTAATCATTCCTCTTTACCTCTTCGTCTCTCTGTCATTCAATCGCAAATGAAAACCTTCTTCTATCTGGATGTTCGATCTGATATCACGGTCCCATGAGTAAATCAATCGGAAGTTCCGAATCAGAATCAATCGGTCAATGTTTCTGTTTCTATAGATCAGAATTACATAGTTCAGGAAGTTTATGGTTCAAATTAGACGAATACGGAGTAATGAACGGTTTTGCTATTTGATGGTGGAACTGGTGTTCCACTAAGCTTGGGTTTTTTCTGGTAAGCGTCTGATGTCGTCAATTTTTGGACTCACTTTTGGTTAATAGATGCAATAATTTGCTCAAGTGTTGAACTAGTGAATTCTTTGTATATCAGGGTTTTCTGAGATCCTGATGACACATTATTTTTTTTCCGATTTTGATTGTGTTTGAGTTTGAAAATACAAGATGAGCATTGCTATTTTTTTTTCCAAGTCTTTCCTCAATTTTTTCTATTTCACCCAATTATTTTGAAGATAGATGATTTATCTATCGATTTGGTTGTTTTTTAAATTATTAGGGATTGCTATGTGTACTTTTGTTATAGTTATGTCTGAATGTTGATGTGAAATTCGAGGCCCTTCGCCCTTGCTGCAATGGGATGTTCAATTGTCGTTATTACCATGATAGAGAAACAGTTGAACAAAAATCCATTCTTTTTATGTTTTAGATTTACAATTGTTCTTATTTTGTTTGCCTGTAATGAATTATTTTTGTTTAATTTAGGGAAATTTATCTACCAGGCCGTCATGGTTTTGGCTAGATATTAGTTTTAATCTGGTTTATATAAGTGCTCAAAAATATTTCTTTCTAAATACGTACCCATTCTAAATAAGATGAGCATTGCTACAGTGGGAAATCCATGCCTTTTCTTTGTAGGAATAGAAAAGATATCAAAAAATGGCGGTGTATTTTATGTGAAAGGTAAACAAGTCTTTTCCTCAATTGTTAAAGAATACCCAATTTCTATTTCACCCAATTATTTTGAAGATAGATGATTTATCTATCGATTTATTAACTTGCATAAGTTTTTTTAAATTATTAGGGATTGCTATGTGTACTTTTGTTATAGTTATGTCTGAATGTTGATGTGAAATTCGAGGCCCTTCGCCCTTGCTGCAATGGGATGTTCAATTGTCGTTATTACCATGATAGAGAAACAGTTGAACAAAATCCATTCTTTTATGTTTTAGATTTACAATTGTTTTGTTCTTATTTTGTTTGCCTTTAAGATGCATGTAATGAATTATTTTGTTTAATTTAGGAAATTTATCTACCAGCTAATTGCCGTCAATTTAGGAAATTTGGCTAGATATTAGTTTTAATCTAGTTTATATAAGTGATTTCTGAAGTTGATAGTGAATCTTGCGTCTTTGTTAGGACAATGGTGGCAGGCTGATCAATGATGGTAGTGTTGGTATCTATTCACTCTATTGTTAACTTAAAATTTGTGTTCAGTCAGTGTAATGTCATGATGGATGCAACTAACTCTGGTGCGTTTGTGCCAACTCAGGTAACTTGTTACATTCATTATCACAATTCCTTGTTTTTACGTACATTGATTAAATCCTTTGGATGATACAATGTATAAGAAATTTGAGAAGTTTAGTAATTTGTTACATTTATTTGCCCAGTTATTGAATATCTTTCTTTTGCCCTGTATCTGTAGACACTTTAAGCAAGTTAGGAAATGCATGCAGTAAGTGGGTTTCCTGAGCCAATCTCCTCCTTTACTAAGGATATATTCCTTTACGTTCAATCTCCCTGGTATACAGTTGTTGAAATTGAATACTTAGTGTCACGAAATTAAGTTGGGAAGAGTATGCTGGTTATAGGCTACTATTTGCTCGTTCTACTACTGTAAATTTAGTAGTGTTGGGTGTGTCTGATTTAATTAAAGGATCTTGATTTTTTGCTTTTTGAAATTTTTTTGTTTGGTTAAGGGATGTAGTTCAGAGAGGAGGCATTTTTTGTTGGTAGGATGCAACATCTTTAAGATTCGAGAGGTTCTATTCCTTCGCACATAATGGTTTGGCTTTTACTCCTAAAGCTATAAAACTGACTTCAAATACTTGACGAGCTTGTAATTTCCCATCGATCAGAGAAAAAAAGAGATTACTCCGTTAAAAACAAATGACGAGTGCAGCATGTTTTTTTTTTTTGTACTAGTTTTTTTAGTAAGTTATTGTATGTTCTTCTAAGTGCCTTTTTGACTTGGGAAGATAAATGAATGAATTAGTGTTTATTTTTACTGCCAGGTTTTGGATATGTAAAGGCGGGCATATACCTCAAAGATTCAACTTATGTCTTCTTTGATTTTGGTCACTTGGTCTCGAGTTCAGTTACTGGTTTGATCTGTTCCATGTTGGTCTATCACTGCCCATTGATTCAGGTTTGAAAGCCATAATGTACTCTTCTTCTTTTCTTTTTTCTATTCGCCTTTAGAATTTGTCAATCTGCACCCGGGGTTAATTTGGAGCCTTAGAATTAGATGTAAAATGGTTTTTTTGTAATGATATTATCATATTTACGCAAAGATTTGGTATTTCACTGTTTGATATTCGAATGCTTTTCCGCCATCTCACAGAGTTAATCACCTGACTTCATTTTATAAACGGGAAGTCGTGGCACTTGTAAAAATGAAGGAACATAAAGTTACAAAATCTTGCTTTGTGACTTGGGAGTAAAACCTTGCACGTACTGTACAAATTGTTCGATTTGCAATATAAATTTAGGATATTTTTCTGTTAATTCCTTGCCTATTTTATATTGTTGGTGTACGGATGTCTCTGGCAACAATGAAATGTATTTGGTTGTAACTTGATGAATATACTTGGTTATCTCACTACGTCAAGCTAACATGAAGCCTTGGTAATATAATCCTTGGTAATATAATCCTGTCCAGTTTTCTGATGCTAGACTAGTATCCTATTGTTGAACCTTGGTAATATAATCCTATCTCACTACGTGTTCTGTGACGTAGTGCATCAACTGACAGATTCCCACTTTGAGCCAAATAAATGAGTTGTTACCTTGCTTGCGAAGCTAGAAAAGAAGATATTAGCCTGCTTATTAAACTGGTAAAGCGGTTTCTCGGTGATACTATATCTTCCTTCTCTGCTTCTAACGCCTTCAGTCAAAACAAACTACTCTCTCTCTGGGTACCTCTTTATATGTCTGTGTCTATCTCATCATTTATTACTTCATTTTGGATTTCAGGAGTTTCAGCCTTCAGGAAATAATCTCAAAGATGTAGCAAGCATTTGTAACTGGTGAACTGGAAATGGGGCATGAACTAGGTAAAGCCCTACTAGAACATTAGAAGTTACAGTGAACCCGAAACACAAAACTGATTTTGTTTCTCGCCACTGCCTACTACGAGAAAGATAAGAAAAGTGAAAAATGAATAGCTGTCTTCTTGTTTTTGTCACTACGAAGAGATTCTGCTCCTCAGTTTTGTTTTGTGTTGTGTTGTTGACCTATACACTTGATAGTTGACAGGAAATCTGCTCTCTAATTTCTTTCAAGATATTTCTTTTTTTCAATGTTGATATATGGATGCTTTTCCGCCATCTCACAGGGTTAATCACCTGACTTCATTTTATAATCGGGAAGTCGCGGCACTTGGAAAAATGGAGGAACATAAAGCTATGACTTGGGAGTAAAACCTTGCACGTACTGTATAAAATGTTTGATTTGCAATATAAATTAGGATATTTTCCTGTTAATTCCTTGCCTGTTTTATATTTTTGGTGTATGGATGTCTCTGGCACCAATGCAATGTATTTAGTTGTAACTTGATGAATAAACTTGGTTTTGCTTTTATCTTTTGCAGCCAAGCGACTCCTGGCGGCAGAGTTTGGAGGAGCTTTGCAGTGTGAGTGTTCACAGACATCTTCAGAAAACAAGACCTGGATGAGGCACGCAAAGGAAGTGCAGTTGTCCAGTTGTCCTTCCGAAACTTTGTTGGAGGCTTTGTACTCTTCTATACAAATGCGTTTACATGCTTTGAAACTTGCTGATTTTATTGATGTGTCCTTGATATCAACTCTGGTACATCCATGTATCAAGCTAAGTGTAAAATATGTTGATTTCAATGCAATATCAAGAATTTCTATTAAAAAAATTTCACTGTACGTTCTGCCATTTTCTTTTTTGCTAGGCATAAAGATTATCCAAAATGTCCAAGTATCCTAGATAATTTGGACACACTGAATATTGCAAATTGGTCCCGGTGTATTTCAGCATCCCGTGACTAAAGAGTGAGCTTGTCACGGTGTACAATAAGGGTCCGTGGCTGTTGAAGTTGTGGTCACGGTGGATTTGATGAATTAGTCACGAAAATGACCGTGACTAAATGTGTAGACCTTTGGCCTCGAGCCTTTAGTCACGGTTTTTCAAAAATTGTTTACCGTGACCATAAACTTTTGGACACGGTAAAATACCGTGACCAAAGGACCTTTTTGTACTAGTGACATCATTTAATGGGGACCCTGATCCGAAGGTCGGGAAGCTCCGGATGGAGTTTTTGCTTGGACGGCTGAGAAGCTTACGGTACTCTTAAGTGGTTTGGTGTGCGTCGATAAAATACGGTGTTGGATGTTGATTTCAGGCCCTAAAACAGTGTTTTCCATTCTGTTTATATCTGACTCACATAAAACCTACTTTTCTTTTTTCGATCCTCTCCTCTCCTCTCCAAAATCGAGTTCAAATTCTCAACAGTCTGCTTTTTAAGAAACACAGAAGAAAATATATGTCAGGTCTTAAAATTTCAACCCTAATATTTCACCTTTCATCTCGGTGTTAATTTAATCCAAAAAATCCCATCTTAGGTTGAATTTTAATTCAATGATAGCGTTCTTCCTGAATTTCTGAAGAAACCTATTTGTAAAAGTGAAATTGGATTTATCCTTTTAATCTTCCAATAGAAGAAACCCTAAAATTGGTTTGTTTCTTAGCCCTCTGTTCTCCGAGGACTCTAACCCTATGGTATGTTCTTCTTCTTCTTTTTTTTTTTCAATTTGATTTCTTCTTCACCCTCTTAACTAATTCATCTCAGCAATTGATTTTCACGATTTGGTTGTTAAATTGGAGAGGGTAAGTCGAGCGTATTCTCGCATTCTACATACCCTTGGTACTGATCAGTTTGCTTCGAAAATTCCTAATAAGCTTGAAGCTCAGATCTTTTAGGAAATTGGGTTTATTAAAATTTAATTTGTGGTATAAATTAAAAAACTCAGCTACCCTGATCAAGCAATGTTGCGCAGAAAGCTGATAGTATTCCCTCATTCTTCATACACGATGGTGCTTATCTGATTGATTTGACAATTCCTAATAAGCTAACTCGGGTTTTCCTTAGACTTGCTGTTGAGCATGTTTATCGTTGCAATATATATATTACTATTGAATCGTTTATGTGCCAGCTATTGAGAAGGTGATATGGGAAAGAGAGATTCAACTCTTGCCATCACCTAAGTTTACCCTCTTAACTAATCTCTACTAGGAAACGGGTTAACCACATTTTCTACCAGTTTTAATATTCTCTAATTATCCTTTCTTATCATTAATTGCCTCATCGTTGCCATATATATGATTCTAAAATAGCCATGCTCACCCTTCATTTTTGGGTAGAAAACTACACCACGGATTAGTGGGAGATCACACGTCATTTCCACTTTTAATTGTTGTGGTTGATTCAAGTTTACACATAATACAAAATCTTAACTAGGTGAGGAAATTGGAACCATGAGTTTCTTTCGTTACAAGAATCACCAAGGAGGAAATTGGAACCATATTCCTTCATGCATATTCCCCTGGAGTTCACTTACTCCCCTACATTTGTGGTTCAAACTGTCGGCAACAAGCATGTTGCTCTATTTGTGCCAATCCTTATTTATTACGTATATATGCATGGTTATTTGTTGTTATATTCTCTATTTGTTGTAAGGCAATGTAGGAAATAGCTGGAAACCAGTATAGTTTTTTTTATTGGGATGCACTCTACTTAGCCAGTGTCATGTTCTACTTTATTGGTTCACTAGATTTTTTTTTCTCTTGAAATGCTTTTGGGAATCTAAAGGTTTATAAACATAAACTAACATTTGAATATTCTTATGACAGGGATACGATAAGTAACTGTAGTGATGCACAGACTGTTCACTCTCCTCCAGACTTCTACATGAAGGTATATTTTAGTCTTAATGTTATACAATCGTGATATTACTTCGGATTCCAAACTAAAATCCTAATCCTAATATTTGTTTAATTTTTAATGGATTTGGAATTTTTAAAAAAGATTAATGTTTGTTGTAGGGGATAATAATGTAGAATTGTTTTAGTTTTTGGAATAAACCAGGGAATTGAGTTAAAACCTTAATTTTTTGGTGCTTATTGGGTGTTATGTTGTATGAGTAAGAGTCTGGCTAACAAAAGTCATCACATACTTTCAATATTTCTAAATCATCAATTTTATGTAAACAGATCTTTTTTGTTGAGATGGATATATGTAGATGTTGATTTCTGATTGTTCTCTTTGAATATATGGTCTCCTTTATTTTGATCGGTGGTTACCATTTTTTTTTTTTTTTGTGGATAAAAGGGTAAGCATAGGACTAAAGCAAAAGATGGAATCAGAAACTCTAAAAATTGTAGAGATGATAAAAAAAAATACAGTCTGTATGTGCTCAAGTTGGTCCATGTCTAAGTTATTATGTTTAAAAGTAATGCATGAAGATATGAATCCAAAAGACCCGTTGAAATTTGTTTGAGGACATCGTTCATGTGAATCTGAGTTCTCTCTAAAATAATACATGATCAGGAAATATATATCTAATAACATTTGTTGCAAACTACAATTCGGCATCTTACAAACTACATTTGTAAGCTTTTGTCCCTAAAGCAGAGTTGAAGAATAGAGGTAACATATTATGGGATTCGAAAGAAAATGTGGATCAAAGAACCAACGTTACTTGATCTCAATCTATTGTTAGTTCTCTATGTTTCTATATATCTTTCATTTGGATACTTTGAGAAATGTATATTTGTCTTGAACTTGACTACCTTCCCTGATGACCTCTTCTTTGAAAATACTATTAGAATACTGAAGTGTAAGGGATATTCTTTGGTAAGTATGTGCTTCAGCTTCTATGTGTACAGAAGGTATGAAGGAAGGAGAATTAACATTTATACACAAGCTAGTAAAAAAGGTATGATCTTTGGATCCTGTTATTCTCTCAATTGTTAGAGGTGCGGATTTCTTAGATACCAGTTAATGAAATGAACTAATTGGTATTTCTTTTATTTCAAGTGGAACAGTTGCTCTAAAATTTTGTAATTAATCTTTTAGCCCTTCTCATCGAGATCTCTTTTATATATTTTCTCTTTTTTCTGTCATTCATCAAGATTAATTGTGACGTGTGGTTAGTTAAATACTAATGTGGGTCGATTGTTGTTGTTGTTGACATGTGGTATGTTGTTAGTATCATGAGCGTAATTTTGCGACTGAAATACAGCTGCAATACAACTGTTATTGCATAAATTATGGTTCCCATTTTTGCACTTCCTTTGTTTTTATTGAAAAGACTAACAGCAAAGGTAAATCCTGCTTTTGTCCCATTTTAAGACAAGTCTCTTAAACCACGTATCTGTGGCGCAATGGTAGCGCATCGACTCTACGCTCAGAAGGTTACGTGTTCGATTCACGTCAGGTCCTTCCCCAGTATTTAACCGCGTTCTACAAACACTATTGGATGCAAGTATTTATTGGCGATTCTTTTTGTGTTGCATCCCTGCATTTTTAATATGAAACTAACTCAGTAGACTAGATGAAATCTATAAGAAGAGACATGTTTAATGTCCATAGGTAATATCACATGGTTTGCCTATTTTGGTCCATAATACATCTAAATTTTACTGTTATTTTCCCTCTCCATTCCCAACTAATAGGATTCCCGTTATTATCTTGAGATGGATTGGCGGAGTTGGCCGTGGAGGAAGAAATTTTCTTCTGATAAGATTCTGGTGAAACAAAAAATTCAGGATCAATATCTCCTTATTATGAAAGATATTATGATGAAGAGGTAGGTGGTTTATGAGAAGTGGAAATTGAATTATTGTCCCTCCTTCTGATGGGCCTTCACAAATATCCCTAACAGACTTTACAAATGTCCCTGATGGCATAATTGAAATTTTTTCTAAAAACCTAATTATTATAATTCCTTATTTAGCCTTTCCCATCTCTTCTTTTTCTTCAGAGAACAAAATCTCGTTCTTCTTCGCATCGCTCCGCCACCATCTTCTCCATCTATAAGTGCTAGAAATTTAAATAGACACATAAGATTTTTTACGTGGTTCGATCAATGTGATCTACATCCACGGTTCTTCACTATGATTGTTGAGGTTACATAAGAATTACATTTACAATCTCCATTAATGGATATTTTGGAGAGCTCGATCTAATTATTTGGGGAAGAAGATGATAAAGAAAATAAATCTCTCCCTAAAAATATCTCTCTCCAAAATATCTCTCTCTCTCCTAAAAGTGTCCTCCCAAAATTATTCCCCTTTCTCTCTCCTGCTCTCCTCTTTATATAGGTGTTTACATAGTGGATGACAGCTCACATACAGCTCATATTCTCGCGAGCCCTTTAATGATTTCGCAGGCTCTTGCTAACTTCTCTCGAGACATTCTCTCGAGTCTTGCTACCTTCTCTCGAGACACTCTCTCGAGCCTTGCTACCTTCTCTCGAGACACTCGCGCGAGTCTTGCTACCTTCTCTCGAGACACTCTCGCGAGTCTTGCTACCTTCTCTCGAGACACTCTCGCGAGTCTTACTACCTTCTCGCGAGTTATGGAAAATAATGAATCTCGAAACTCTTCTCGCGAATTAAGGAAATAATTGAATCTCGCACGCTAAGAAAATATGTTGTAATATTTGAATCCTACATCTTGCCTCTTTTTCCTTGAATATTGCTTGAAGAGCGATCTTTAAGGAAAAATCCATTGTTGATGTAATCTTTGATCTTTGTTGATAAAGGAACGAGCGGAAGAATACTGACTTGAAAAGTACGTACTTGCCTCTATTCTTTTGCTAAGTTCAAGTTTTGCCGAAGTGAATAAGAAGTATCTATCTCTTGAAGTATGCGAAGTATGAAGTATCCTTGAAGAAGTACATGAAGTACTTAATCCTCGAAATATATAAGAAGTATGAAGTATCCTTTGAGAGTATAAGAAGTACTTAATCCTCTAAATATAAGAAGTATTGCGAATCCATCATGCGAAACTCTCGCTCCATGTTCTTTGCCTCATGCTATGCTTCTATTCTTTTCCAAGTTCAAACTTTGCGAAGTGGATAAGAGATATTAATCCTTGAAGTATAAGAAGTATTGCCTCTGTTAAATGCGAAGTCATTATTCCATTTTTGGTGAGGATTCTTGTTGTTCATTGGTAAACATCTTCTTTGAAAATGATTCTTGCCGAGAAAATAAAGAACATAAAATGTTTTTTCGGTAATCCATTGTTGCCTTCTTTTCTTATCTACGAAGGTAGAATCGTTGAAAAAGTGTTGAATAAGTGAGTTATTTCTTCGCTACTGTGCTCATGCGATAGTATAATCTCTTCATTGCTTTACGTTGAATTTTATCATTGTAGACAAGATCGCAGGATGTCTTTACATTTTCACGTAATGACCCATTGATCTTGCCTTATCATCTTTGTGTGGTCTTCCAAGTTAGACCTCCCTAATTAGAGGTCCTCCTCTGCCACCTTTCATCGCGACAAAATCACAGGACGTCTTTACACTTGCATGTAAAGACCCATTGATCTTGCCTTATCATTTTCCAAGTATTTTTGCCTCTGCAGGATGTTTTAGTTGCGACAATATGACAGGCCTAGATATCCTTGCGAACATAAAGTCCCGTGACATTGCCGTCTTGCGACGAAATCGCAGACGTCCGTACACTTTCGTGTAAAGACCCATTGATCTCGTCTTACCCTCGCGTTAGTATTATTGCCTCTGCAGGATCATTGCACAAATATGACAAGCCTAAGTCTCCTTGCGAAAACAAAGCCTCATGACATTTATGCGTTTTTTTGACACTCCCCCAATGGAGAGCGCCGCCTTATCATCTCCCTGTTGCCCCTTCAAGGAGGCGAAACATCGGCCATACAAGACTAGCTCCTCCCATCCGGTCTTAACAACAACTGTTTTTGCAGCCTCTTATCCCTTATACCTATAGGGTTTATGGTTACGAGACTGCACCCTAAGTGGAGTTTTCTTGGTAGTGCAACATATGCCAAGACTTGCCAAGAATGGCCGGGGTAGGTTCATCCATCCCGGCACTCGTTCAACCGTGTACCTCGGCGCCTTGAGCATACACCGACTCCTTGAAAGAGACCCTCGGTCGCCCAACCAGGGTATAACCTTATATATATAGTTGAGAATCCAAGGTACCTCTTCCGGATAGGCTTTCCATGGGCCCCAAATTTTCATGACTCTCAGCTCAGAGCGGTAACCTTCCCCCGAGCCATGTCGAGAGATACCCCTTATATGACCACTTTAGGTCTTACATTTGCCTCTTACGAAATGTTATTCGCGAACTAGGGTGTACGCTATAAAGGTTCGTCCCATTCTGAGCCGATTCTTCTTCATATTAACTCTTTTGTAATTTCGCTAATCTTTGATAATCTCTTGTCATTTTTTGTGCGATATTTTCGCATGTCTTCATTCTTTTTTTTCATTCTTTCATCCTCCTATTTAACTTTTGTAGTTTGCTGTTGTTGTCTCTTGCGAAGTATATGATTTGCTTGCGAAGCTAGCATCCTTGAAATGTATGAACGTCGCATAAAATATAATTATCTCGCAGCAAAAAGAATTGTGAGAAATGAGATTTGAACCCTTGACCTGCCTCTTGCATATTCTCGCACCATACCAACTGCTCTAACCCTCTTGCGAAAGAATCAAAGACTTCGCGAGCTTAACATCTGCGAAGAACACCTCTGCGAAGGGCAAATTGTGCGAACCTTACCACAACAACATGAATTAAGCTTGCAGATGGTTGAGGGAGAAGCTAAGAAAGTCGATGCCGCGAGTTCGATTCTCATCTTTTTTTCATTTTTTGTCATCTTTTTTCTTGAATACAAGTCACGTATTAGAAGTCTGCGATCACTTCGCACACAGTGAACTAGCACAGTTGGTCACCAGTACAGGGACTGGGTCTGAAGATGCAGGTTCGAACCTTCCCAGCCGCAAGTTTTTTTTTTTTTTTTTTTTTTTTTTTTTACCCCCGGATCTCACTTCTCTTTTATTACTCATTGCCCTTCTCGCCGCCTTAATTTCTTCCTTTTTTTTTTTTTTTTTAGCCCTGCTCGTGATTTGCCATTGTTGATGTTGTTAAGAACCTGTGGCTTCGCAAGTTCACTTCTTCGAAACTAATCCTCTTCTCGCCAGCTTATTCTTTAAGATGTAGACTTTCCTTCATAGCCGGTAAGTTTTTTGTGTATTCCTTTATAAAATCTTTGGCTGAAATTCGCAATCAATTGGCGAAGTAACACACTTTTGGATTGTTGTTGACGAAGAGAAACAATCTGTCAGCTTCTCGCTATGAGCTATCGCTGGTCTCTTAGAACTACCAATTGTCGATGATCGTTTAGCAAGTGAATTCATGGGATTCTTCCGAGACGATACTATATTCAGTTTGTCGTTTATATGAAATCAATCTTAGAAGTAGTTTGGTGATAAAGTAGTCTGTTTTCTAGTTTCTTCTCTCCTACCGATGACCGCAGTTAATTCCGTAATGTGAGCTAAGCTAGTTGCCTTCCAGCATATGAACTGAACTGAGATATTCCAGCATTTGCCTTCGTTTGAGTTGCTGTTTTCTTCATCACATTCTCTTCTTCATAGAAAACTCCTCCTCCCTTAGCTGAATTGAACAGTTTTAATATCGTTATTTGTTGATGATGTTCCAACCAATTTAGTCTTGGAATTTAACTCCGTCATAACCATTCTAATGTTCAAACCGTAATATCGACTCTCATTCTCGGCAAGAATCATTGATAAACTCAACCACAGATGATTATTGCGAGCTGCTCTCTTCTTCGTTATGTTCTCATTACTATGCTCCTCTCTGCGAGCCGATCATTGCGATCTTACGTCGAATTCGTTAACTTCTTGTTTTATTTTTCAAAGTAATCGAACTTTGGTTCTTTTCTTTTCCTGGGTTGCTTCTCCTTCTCTCTTTTTGCTTGTTTCCTCAATAATTGAACTTTGCGTTAAAATGCAGTTGATGATGTTTGGCTGATGATATTTGCTGGCTTTGCGAGTTATCTCTCTTCCTTAGTTATCTCCCTTCTTGTAACTCGTTCTTCGTTGATGATGTCTTGGCGAAGTTAGAAATTGCTTTGCTATACTCGTGGTTTCTGCGGCTTTAATAGCTGGTTGTACTGAAGTAATTGCCTTTGTCGAGAATCTCGGTTGGCGATGAGTTCCTTTTGATGATTCTCTTGCGAGAATATGAAATATGTGTCTTTATCTGTTCCTGCATCAACCCGTGCAAATGGCTGGTACTTCATTCCTTCGCATAAATGTTTTAACCTCAATCTCTTCGCACTGATACCTCATGTGATATCTTGTTCGTATAGCTTTATTCTTTAATTATCCAACTTCCGTCCTTTGTCTTCGCATGGAGCAAGTCCTTGCTTTGCTCTTAAATGGCTTACTTCGTTGGTGAGCAAATGCTGATGGTTCTATTATTTTCTCCCTCGCTCTTATTGAGAACAAGCACTACACCATATCCTGGTTTTAGCAACGCTTCATTTAAGGAAGTGCGCAACGGATATACACGTTGCACAGTTAACAACGTTAATATCCGTTGCGCACCAGATTATCCGTTGCACCAAAACCAAATTATTTTAAAGGAAAAAAAAAACCAGGACACGCTAGTCTTTATTAATATAGTTGAGGGCTTAAATGGCTTTTGCAACCTTATTATCGTATCTCTCTTCTAATTTTTTTTTTCATTTTCCCTTATTTTCTCTTCTTTTCTTATCTCTCTCAACAGGATTCACATCGACTTCTCCTCCTCCCATTTTTTTCTGCTCTTCTAATCCCAAATCGAATCTACGAAATCAACACCAATTTCTCCAAAACCCTAATCTCACAAATCAAAAATCGTCTTTTGGAAATCAAATCTAATCTTTCAATAACTCAAACCCTATAATCGTTTTTTATGTAAAGTTAAATATGTGAGATGCTTGGTACCAAATTGAAGTTTCTTTCTCTAATTGTGAATTAATATATTCTGCAAGGTATAAACCTAGTATATTTACTTGTTTTTTCTATTATTGTTTTATCTTTATTTTGACCTAATTCTATGAATAACATATTTTGGTAGTTATCATTTTGTAAAGATTTTGCAATTTTTGTTTCTCGTTCACCGTACTTGATGGAGTTTTAAAGTATGGGTTTCCTTTTTATTTAAGTTTTGTGGTCATGTGGTGTTCTAAAATGCTGCTTGTATTTGGTATTGATGGTTTTGCTGGTGAAAGTGGTGTGTATTGCTTAGAGAAGGTGATGTGGGTTTTGTCATTGATGGTAGTAGTGGTGTTGGTGGTATGGTTAGATCTCGCAGATTTTTGGGCTTGTTGTTGCTGGTGGTGCCTCATTGGCTAGAGTGTTTGTGATGTACATCTGGATCTACTATGAGAATGGGTGGTGGTGTTGAAAGGTGTGATGCAGGTAAAGGTTGGAGGAGAGAATCTCACTTTTCAAGGTATGCGCATGTTAATATATGCTTTTCATACCTCCCTTACCTCGTAAGAAATAAAATAATGTTATAGTCCTTTGTTGTTTTAGTTGTGAAGAAACATATATACTGTTTTTTCAATGCTAATTTTTTTTTATCATCATCATAAATCTTGTGCTTGCAGGTACTATAGTTACTTCAATTGTATATGGGGTTAGCTCTCAATGGAACTTACCCTGTCATAGAGAAGTTTCATCTTTATGCAAATCTAATCCACTTAGTTTCTTCTTTTGGAATGTGCCTTAACTCAACAGGAAATTTTGCATGGGATGTGATGCGGGGAGCTTGGTTGCTTACTTGAAAATAGTCAAAGATTCACAGGGTGGATTAGGCCATTCTCTTCGATAATGGTGCGATGTTTAAATACTCCTCTTGGTAGTTATTCTTTTGATATATAATTTTTACTCATACATTTTTCGAGCAAGGTGTAATATGGATGTCTTCTACTTCTGTTAGTTTGAAGGTGACATTGTTGATGTCATTGTTCCTTTCATGGGAGAATCCATTACGGATGGTACTCTAGCGACTTTATTGAAAAGTATGTCATAATTTCTCATCATCATCTTTCTTTTGTTATATTTTACGTTCTATGTGTTTGATTAATATATTTGGGCAATGAAATATTTATTGCTTTTATATGTAATATATATTTAGTGTAGAACCTCGGTGATAGTGTTCAAATCGATGACAGAAAACAGGAAGATCCATGTCTCGCATAACGATTGGGTCGGTGTGGTCGGTGGTTCTAATCCAGGGTAAGTGTGTGGATGTTTAATGCACGAACATACTCTACTCTATAATGTGGTCTGAATTTTTTTCTTACAATCATTTTGTAGCAGACCAGAAAGATGTACTCTCATATTTATTAGAACATTAACTCTGAGATATTTACTCTTGTACAACAAAATAATTTGTTGCTCCAATATTATGCACTGATAAGTCTTTTACATTTGGCTGCATCATTTTGGATCATTATTGGTATACTAACTTTGATTAGTTCCTTATGGCAGGTTTATTTTTTGACAGGGGTGCTATGACGGTTTTGGAAGGTATATTTTTCCCTCTATAATGAGTTTATATTTCTCATTTTCGGGAGCGTCTTGTCTTTTACTTTGGAGTTGTAAAACTCGTTGTTCGTAAGCTTTTAAGTTTTTTTGAAGTTAATCGTGGAAGGATACCAAGGTCCTCAGCTTGAAATTAGTTGTGAACCTTGAGCCCCCTACGAATCAGAGAACAAAAAACCATACTTGTACTTACTACCATGTCAAACCGTATTACTACAAAATGTAGTTTGGGTGTCAAGAATCGTACATGATAAATTTTTTTTGAATATGGTTGATTTGGTTTGTTTTTTTTTCCATGAAAAAGTCAACAAAAAACAGACATGACGATCCGATTTCTAACTTTATTAGGGTGTGGAAAGGTGGATCACGTATCTTATACTTGAGGGACATGGGGATGCTATTACGTCTGTTAGTATCATCAATCGGAAAGGTGATTGTCGTGTAATTTTCCTTCTTGCAAGTGTCTCTTTCGCGGCTCTCCGAATTGCTTATCGAGTTACTTGTGATTTACATTTGTTCACTTATATGTGTTTTGAAGAATCCTCATCTTTTCTTGTCAAAATATTTAACAATGCTTTTCTCCTACAGTGCTAAGAGCAGTTTTGACCACAGATGTTGCTCGCTTCTAAAGAAAGGACAGTTGAGGTCATGGATGGTATAATTGAATTACATATTAGACTTTGATCTGCAAATTCTGATTTCCCTATTTAATATCTTCTATCCTATACGAGCTTGACGCAGAGGAGCCCACTAATAACGTTAGAGCTTTTAAAATCCTGAGGGCACTCATCGTCGTGCAAAGTGTTGCACCACAACCTACTAGAGAAATGGTATAGCTTATTTTCTCCACTTTCTAGGGGCATGTTAAAGTTAAGTTCATCTCCGTCTAATCAAGCCGAACACCTGATTTATTGTTTCATGAATACAACTTGTGGCGGACAAATGAGTCCGATTCAGATTATGACTTGGTCTCAAGAAGAAGAGAAAAGTGAACTCTAAGGGCCGAGGAATCCCATCTTGAGGTATGCGGTCTTCATCTTCTCCCACGAAATAAGTGGTCGACAATTACCTATAATAAGCTTGTTATCAAGTAGAGTCCCACTTAGTCATAACTATTTCTTGTTATAACCTATTTCCTCGTTTTATTTCATCAAAACTCACAGGATAGCTTAACACTAATTTCCGCCTCTTGGTATTCGGGGGAATCTGAGCTCACTTGTTGGCCATACACAATGTGTTTCTTCCGTTGTCCGAAGAATGAACTATATATTCGCATCATGGGATCATTCCATCGTAATTTGGGATGTTGAAACAGATAGATGTCTTGAGCTTGGTATGGAAGCCCCAATCTTATGATATCGGTTATATATCGCCTTTTTTGCAAAAAGAAAAAAAGAATTTATATGTGCTTAAATTTTATCAACATTGCTTCCTCGAGAAGCCAAGTGTTACCCTGTTAGTTGCTAGTGAGGTTTGGGTATCTCGTTATAATAAAAGGAATGTAGCAAATATGACTATTACATGTGTTATAATAACCATATGTTGTGCATTCTATAGTTCTCAGGGAAGGTTCTCAACGACCTTGATGTTGGAGGTGATAACTCACGCTCATTGCTGCTATGGTTCTCGATCTTGTTTTAAGAATATGGGATCCTCGAAAAATCGTGATTTGAATAAAGCTAAACATAAAGTGTGTATCATGCAGTTTTATTAAAGATTTCACCCTCTCTCTAGACTGTTAAACTTAATATTCATGATACATACAGGTTCCTTTAGCGCTTGTCCTCAGCTTTTGCATCTCATTCTTCCCGGATCACCGCTTGGAAATGGCATGATGCCTCGCGCAACATATACTCTCATCAAATCGATGAGCCAATTGCTCAAGTTGAAACTTGATAAGGTACATATCGTGATTTATTTCCAATCATTCAAATAGCTTCTATTTCGGTAAACCTTGTGTTTCCCGAATCTTTGATTATGCAATTATTAGGTAACCATTGATGTCGCTAGCCTCGAAGCTAGAGTTATCCGAATAAAAATTATTTTTTGTTGTTGTATCTTGTCTACAAAAATATTTTCTACACTAATAGCCTAGAGCCGGAGCATGTCTTTGGAATAATGGCCATGTCAGCAACTTACCCAGGATCTTTAGCAAAGGCTAACCTTTACTTGTCCCGTTTACATTAAAACTAGATAATCCTCACTATCTTGGCGTATATATTTGTATTGTATAATCTTTAATATATCCATGTTTTTCCACACTAATGCATGATTTATTGCCTCAGGGCTCTTATCTGCATCACAAAGAACTCAAAAGACATGGTGTGAATATCAATGCTCGGGTAATGTTCCGTTTTCCATTTGATTTGGTTGGCGCACATTGGTAGATCTATACTTATATCACAACGACATTCTAAATGGGTTTCGTCTTAAATCTCAATCCACTTTTTCAGACCTTGATCATGCTATCGCTAGTCACACATTCGTATGGTGTCCCGATGAGGATGTTGAAAACATCAAGGAAGCAACTATGCAAGACATGAAGTCCATCATGAGAAGGATTGAGAAGAGGGTACATGTGTTTGTGTTCAAGCATCAATACCCCCGTCGAGTGTATAAACATAGGTCCTGTACACAAGAGTGATGTCAGTGGATAAACCCTGCATTAGGATTAACTACGCAAGAAAATTGGTAGGTTTTTACCTTGAACCAAGGTTGAAGGCCCTTGGCTCTTTATTTCAGTTTTCTTAGTTGAAGTTGTTTTAAATTTAGTTTACTCATTGTAAAAATGAAACTTGAATTTGTTTCTAGTAATGATTGAAACATGAAAAGAGAACATTATAAGGATTGTAATGATCAAGAACATCAATTTTTAATTCAAAGCGGTTTGCTTGAGTTTTAGCCGGCGATAATTTTTTAACCGGAAATTATTTTGCAACGGATATAATTGCAACAAAATAAATAAAACGTTGACAGAAAACTAAAATGGGACCCACAAAAGTGTTATTTTATTTATGCTAACCGTTGTAGAAATTAATATATACGTTGCACAAATAAGAAAATCAAACCGTTGCACCAACAATTGTACAACGTTTATAAGGGTTGCTCAATATAATTTGTGCAACGGATAATATGCGTTGCGTAAAAATGCGCAACGCGCTTTGCCAACATTATTACCGTTGCACAAATTATGCGCAACGTTTATAAACGCCACAAAATGGCTGTTTTGGTGTAGTGAAGATCCATAAGTTTGTACTTCAGCAAAAGTTCTATTATTCTTCTTAATTAGAATTTTTCTTGGCGATTGTACACAAAACTACAAATATGCTAAGAAGTTTATCCTTTTAAACAAGTTATCGACGAAGATGACCTGTTCGATTTTTACTCCCATTTTCATCCCTTAATTTTGTAGATCTAACGGATTCATTACTAAAAGTAGCCAATTTTTTTTTTTTTAAAACTTTCTTGAACCAACAAGATTAGGTCCCTGTTTCTAGCGCATATGTAGTTGCGGGAATTCCCACACTACACCCCTCATAATAATTTCTAGATCTAAACTTATTAATCACCTAAATCTCAAAATATAAGTGCTAGAAATTTAAATAGACACATAAGATTTTTTACGTGGTTCGATCAATGTGATCTACATCCACGGTTCTTCACTATGATTATTGAGGTTACATAAGAATTACATTTACAATCTCCATTAATGGATATTTTGTAGAGCTCCTGACTAATTATTTGGGGAAGAAGATGATAAAGAAAATAAATCTCTCCCTAAAAATATCTCTCTCAAAATATCTCTCTCTCCTAAAAGTGTCCTCCCAAAATTATTCCCTTTCTCTCTCCTCGCTCTCCTCTTTATATAGTGTGTTTACATAAGTGGATGATACTCACATATAAATTTCTCATATTCTCGCGAGCCCTTTAATGATTTCGCAGGTTTCATAACTTCTCTCGAGACATTTCGCGAGTCTTGCTACCTTCTCTCGAGACATTCTCTCGAGTCTTGCTACCTTCTCTCGAGACACTCTCTCGAGCCTTGCTACCTTCCTCTCCTAGACACTCTCGCGAGTCTTGCTACCTTCTCTCGAGACACTCTCGCGAGTCTTACTACCTTCTCGCACTCTGAGTTTACTACCTTCTCGAGTTATGGAAATAATGAATCTCGCAAACTCTTCGCGAATTAAGGAAATAATTGAATCTCGCACGCTAAGAAAATATGTTGTGCGATATTTGAATCCTACATCTTGCCTCTTTTTCCTTGAATATTGCTTGAAGAGCGATCTTTTAAGGAAAAATCCATTGTTGATGTAATCTTTGGATCTTTGTTGATAAAGGAACGAGCGGAAGAATACCTGACTTGAAAAGTACGTACTCTGCCTCTATTCTTTTGCGAAGTTCCGAAGTTTTGCGAAGTGAATAAGAAGTATTATCTCTGAAGTATGCGAAGTATGAAGTATCCTTGAAGAAGTACATGAAGTACTTAATCCTCGAAATATATAAGAAGTATGAAGTATCCTTCGAGAAGTATAAGAAGTACTTAATCCTCTAAATATAAGAAGTATTGCGAATCCATCATGCGAAACTCTCTAAGCTCCATGTTCTTTGCCTCATGCTATGTTCTATTCTTTAAGTTCTGAAACTTTGCGAAGTGGATAAGAGATATTAATCCTTGAAGTATAAGAAGTATTGCCTCTGTTCACGCCAAGTCATTATTCCATTTTTGGTGAGGATACTTGTTGTTCATTGGTAAACATCTTCTTTGGAAATGATTCTACCTTCGCAAATAAAGAACATAAAATGTTTTTTCGGTAATCCATTGTTGCCTCTGTTCTTTATCTGCGAAGGTAGAATCGTTGAAAAAGTGTTGAATAAGTGAGTTATTTCTTCATACTGCTCATGCGATAGTATAATCCTTCTTTCGTTGCTTTACGTTGAATTTTATTTATGCGACAGGAAATCGATATGTCTTCATTTTCACGTAATGACCCATTGATCTTGCCTTATCATCTTTGTGTGGTCTTCAAAGTTAGACCTCCCTAATTAGAGGTCTTCTCCACCACCTTTAATCGTGACAAAGGCATCCGCAGGACGTCTTTACACTTGCATGTGAAGACCCATTGATCTTGCCTTATCATTTTCCAAGTATTTTTGCCTCTGCAGGATGTTTTAGTTAGACAATATGACAGGCCTAGATATCCTTGCGAACATAAAGCCCATGACATTAACAGTCTTGCGACGTAAAATCGCAGGACGTCCGTACACTAAGTGTAAAGACCCATTGATCTCGTCTTACCTCGCGTTAGTATTATTGCCTCTGCAGGATCATTGCACAAATATGACAAGCCTAAGTCTCCTTGCGAAAACAAAGCCTCATGACATTTGCGTCTTTTTGACACTCCCCCTAATGGAGAGCGTCGCCCTTATCATCTCCCGGTTGCCCCTTCCAAGGCGAAACATCGGCCATACAAGACTAGCTCTCCCATCGGGTCTTAACAACAACCAGTTGTTTTCGCAGCCTCTTATCCCTTATACCCATAGGGTTTATGGTTACGAGACTCACCTAAGTGGAGTTTTCTTAAGCAGTGCAACATATGCCAAGACTTGCCAAGAATGGCCAGGGTAGGTTCATCCATCCGGGCACTGCGCTCAACCGTGTACCTCGGCGCCTTGAGCATACACTGACTCCTTGAAAGAGACCTGGTCGCCCAACCAGGGTATAAATCATATATATAGTTGAGAATCCAAGGTACCTCTTCCTGATAGGCTTTCGTGGGGCCTCTGCAATTTTCATGACTCGAGCTCAGGAGCGGTGTAACCTTCCCCTGAGCCATGTCGAGATACCCCCTTATATGACGCACTTTTGGTCTTACATTTGCCTCTTACGAAATGTTATTCGCGAACTAGGGTGTACGCCATAAAGGTTCGCCCCATTCTGGTTATTTTATTGATTCTTCTTCATATTAACTCTTTTGTACTTTCGCTAATCTTTGATAATCTCTTGTCATTTTTTAAAGCGATATTTTAGCATGTCTTCATTCTTTTATTCATTCTTTCATCCTCCTATTTAACTTTTGTAGTTTGCTGTTGTTGTCTCTTAAAGTATATGATTTGCTTGGTGAAGCTAGCATCCTTGAAATAATATGAACGTGACAAATATAATTATCTCTTAGCAAAAAGAATTGTGAGAAATGAGATTTGAACCCTTGACCTGCCTCTCTTGCATATTCTCGCACCATACCAACTATTCTAACCTGCTCTTCGAAAGAATCAAAGACTTCGGCGAGCTAACATCTCTGCGATGAACACACCCTCTGCGAAGGGCAAATTGTGCGAACCTTACCACAACAACATGAACAAGCTTGCACAGATGGTTGAGGGAGAAGCTAAGAAAGTCGATGCCGGCGAGTTCGATTCTCATCTTTTTCATTTTTTGTCATCTTTTTCTTGAATACAAGTCACGTATTAGAAGTGCGATCACTTCTCGCACACAGTGAACTAGCACAGTTGGTCACCAGTACGAGAATGGATCAAGATGCAGGTTCGAACCTTCCCTTAAGTTTTTTTTTTTTTTTTTTTTTTTACCACGGATCTCACTTCTTTTATTACTCATTGCCCTTCTCAGCCTTAATTTCTTCCTTTCGTTTATTTTTTTATTAGCCCTTCTCGTGATTTGCCATTGCTGATGTTGTTAAGAACCTGTGGCTTCGCAAGTTCACTTCTTCGAAACTAATCCTCTTCTCGCCAGTTATTCTTTAAGATGTAGACTTTCCTTCGCGCAATGGGTTCTTCGGTAAGTTTTTGTAATATTCCCTATAAAATCTTTTGAAATTCGCAATCAATTGGCGAAGTAACACACTTTTGATTGTTGTTGACGAAGAGAAACAATCAAGAGCTTCGCTATGAGCTATCACGTCTCATAGAACCAATCAATTGTCGATGATCGTTTAGCGAAGTGAATTCATGATTCTTCCGAGATCGATACTTATATTGAGCTTGTCGTTTATATGAAATCAATCTTAGAAGTAGTTTGGTGATAAAGTAGCTGTTTCTAGTTTCTTCTCTCCGCCGATGACCAATGAAAGTTAATTCGAATGTGAGCTAAGCTAGTTGCCTTCAGCAAAGATATGAACTCCAACTAGATATTCCAAACATTTGCCTTCGTTTGAGCTTCGTTTTCTTAATCACATTCTCTTCATAGAAAACTCCCTCCCTTAGCTGAATTGAACAGTTTTAATATCGTTATTTGTTGATGATGTTCCAGTCAATTTAGTCTTGGAATTTAACTCCGCTATAACCATTCTAATGTTCAAACCTAACATCGACTCTAATTCTCAAGAAGAATCATTGATAAATCCAACCACTGATGATTATTGCGAGTTTGCTCTTCTCTTGTTATGTTCTCATTACTATGCTCCTCTCTGCGAGCTGATCATTGCGATCTTCGCCGACTCCGTTAACTTCTTGTTTTATTTTCAAAGTAATCGAACTTTGGTTCTTTTCTTTTCCTGGTTGCTTCTCCTTCTCTCTTTTTTGGTTGTTTCCTCAATAATTGAACTTTGCGTTAAAATGCAGTTGATGATGTTTGCTGATGATATTTGCTGGCTTTGCGAGTTATCTCTCTTCCTTAGTTATCTCCCTTCTTGTAACTCGTTCTTTTGGATGATGTCTTGGCGAAGTTAGAAATTGCTTTGCTATAATTTCGTGGTTTCTCATGGCTTAATAGCCGGTTGTACTGAAGTAATTGCCCTGTCGAGAATCGGTCGGCGATGAGTTCCTTGCTTGATGATTCTCTTAAAGAATATGAAATATGTGTCTTTATCCATTCTCGCATCAACCCGTGGAAATTGGTACTTCATTCCTTCGCATAAATGTTTTAACCCTCAATCTCTTCGCACCGATACCTCATGTGATATCTTGTTCGATAGCTTTATTCTTTAATTATCAACTTGTCCCCTTGTCTTCGCATGGAGCAAGTCCTTGCTTTGCTCTTAAATGGCTTACTTCGTTGGTGAGCAATGTCGTGGTTCTATTATTTTCTCCCTCGCTCTTATTGAGAACAAGATCCATAAAGTTTGTACTTTCGCAAAAGTTCTATTATTCTTCTTAATTAGAATTTTTCTTGGCGATTGTACACAAAACTACAAATATGCGGAAGAAGTTTATCCTTTAAACAAGTTACTGACGAAGATGACCTGTTCGATTTTACTCCCATTTTCATCCCTTAATTTTTTGTAGATCTAACGGATTCCATTGGCTAAAAGTAGCCAATTTTTTTTTTTTTTTTTTTTTTTTTTTTTTAAAAACTTTCTTGAACCAACCAGATTAGGTCCCTGTTTCTAGCGCATATGTAGTTGCAGGATTTCCCACACTACACCCTCATAATAATTTCTAGATCTAAACTTATTAATCACCTAAATCTCAAAATATAAGTGCTGAAATTTAAATAGACACAAGATTTTTTACGTGGTTCGATCAATGTGATTCTCATCCACGTTCTTCACTATGATTGTTGAGTTACATAAGAATTACATTTACAATCTCCATTAATGGATATTTTGTAGAGCTCTAGATCTAATTATTTGGGAAGAAGATGATAAAGAAAATAAATCTCTCCCTAAAAATATCTCTCTCCAAAATATCTCTCTCTATCCTAAAAGTGTCCTCCCAAAAATTATTCCCCTTTCTCTCTCCCGCTCTCCTCTTATATAGGTGTTTACATAGTGGATGACTCACATACAAAATCTATATTCTCGCGAGCCCTTTAATGATTTCGTGCTCTGCTAACTTCTCTCGAGACATTCTCTGAGTCTTGCTACCTTCTCTCGAGACACTCTCTCGAGCCTTGCTACCTCCTTCTCGAGACACTCTACGCGAGTCTTGCTACCTCTTCTCTCTCTAGACACTCCTCGCGAGTCTTGCTACCAGCTACTCTCGTAGACACTCTCGCGAGTCCCACTACCTTTCTCGCGAGTTATGGAAAATAATGAATCTCGCAAACTCTTTCTCGCGAATTAAGGAAATAATTGAATCTCGCACGCTAAGAAAAATATGTTGTCTGCGATATTTGAATCCTACACCATCGTCCCCCACCACCACCAAAATCCCTATCGACGCCACCACAACTAGCACCACCACATCTATTATGTCCACCACTAGTATCAACAAATCTATCACGATTTTCTTTTGATTTCAACTGATTTCATACAAATTCAAAAATCGATTTGAGTTTTTGGTTTTCGATTTTTGGTGATTTCGAGTTTGGTTCAGGATTTAATTGAACTATTGTCAACAAATGACTTCTTCTTCTTCTTCTTCTTCTTCTTCTTCTTCTTCTTCTAAAAACTAAATTTGAAATCAGATTCAAATAAATTGAGATCATAATGATGATGGTGGTAGTGTGGCGGCGACGGCGGAGGAGGTATGTATTTGAATCTATTTACGTTTTTTTTTGAGATCTGAAACTGCAGCTAGTGAAAGAATGGGTCTTTGTTTTTGTATAGCTAAATTGCTGCTAATGAATTTCAGAATGGATTAGAGATAAATAGATGTATGTTAGGGTGCAATTGAGCAGATTCACAATTAGATGAATGTTAGGGCAGTGGTGTTTGTTGAAGCTGAAATAAGAGCAAGTAGAGGATGATGTTTGTGGCTACTACAATGAAGGAGATGAAGTTGTTGTTGTTTATGAAGCTACAGGTGATTATTAATTGTTGTTGTTTATATGTTTTATGGGATCAATTGTTGTTGTTGATCTGTTTTTTTTTTTGGATCAACTACTATTGTTGATCCCATTATGAGATCAACTCTTCTTTGTTGACCCAATTTTTATGGGATCAACTATGGTTGTTGATCCATATTTTTTGGATCAACTCTGTTGTTGACCCAATTTTTATTGGATCAACTATGGTGGTTTTGGTTGGAATGATGAAATTGGTGTGGATTTTGGTTGTGGTTGTTTTGGCGGTGGTGGTGGTCTTTGGAGATGTGTGATTTGTTGGTGGTGGTAATGTTGGAGAGGTACGAATGAGAAATTAGTCATGGAAATAGTAGTATAATGGTGGTTCCGGTTGTTGTAGTTGTCGAGATTGGTTTTGAAGCTGGTCTTGGAGCTGTTGGTGTTTATGAAGCTACATTTAATGAAATATGGTGGTTATCTGGGTTGAAGCAGGCAGTGATATTGGATAAACTATGGTTGTTGATCCATATATTTTGGATCAACTATGGTTGTTTATCCATCTATATGGGATCAACTACTGTTGTTGATCCTTTGAACTCATGCTTTGTAGTTTAAATCATGTAAATTTCTTCCAATGTTGAACTTGTGGTGCAATGGTAGCATGGCTGATTCCATGTCAGATGATGCGTGTTCGACCACGCCAAGTTCACTCCATTTTACATGGATCAACTTTCATTGTTGATTCAATTTTACAAGGATCAACTTTCATTGCTGATCCAATTTTAGTGGATCAACAATAGAAGTTTATCCACTAAATTGGATCAACTTCTATTGTTGATCCTTTTTTTTTGGATCAAATATTGTTGGTTCTATTTTTATTTGGATCAACTACTGTTGTTGATTCAAAAATATCTAAACAGCGGCGGCGACGACGGTGGCGGTGGTGGTGGCGGCGGCGACGACGGACTAGTGGTGGAGGAGGAATGTTAGTGGTGTAATGGTGGTGGTGAAGGAGTGGTGGTGGAATATTAGTGGTGGTGGCGGTTGGTAGGTGGTGGTTGTTGAACGGTGGTGGTGGAATGGTACTTGACTGTTGGTGGTGGTGGTGCTAGTGGTGGTGGTGAAGTGGTAGAGGAAGAAATTTGTTGTATTTTGAAATAAAGAAAAATATTATATGGGTGAGGGTATTAAGGTAATCTAATATTAAATGGATAAGGTTATAAAAAAGTAGGGACATATTTATTGTTGTATAAGGACATATTTATTGGGTGTAAAAAGTAGGGACATATAAATAATGTACCCAGATGAGAACTATTTTGAGCCTTTTGATTGGGTCTGGTCTTGCTGATTTGCGCGTATCGTTTGACCTTTTTTGTAATAGAGTTTGGGATTGCTTAACTTTCTCTTTTTTCTATGTAAACGGTTAACTGGTGTATTACTATAAATATGGAATTTGAATATTATGTCTAGAAACCAAGCATTAAACTATTTTATGTCCATGGATATCGAAAACCAGAACCCAAGAAGGAAGATTTGTGTTAAGGAAGATTTGTGTTAAGAGTACTACTAGGAAAATTGGCCAGCATGCAGTTTAAGAAGTTTGTGTTCCTTCAATGAAACTTTCGTTATTCGGATCTGAGGTGAGAATAGAATGTTACACGGTACTTCCTTTTCTAGGTAAATTTATGTTTAGGAAGACTGTTATGAAATTCTGTATACATATGAATGCTAGCATTGAGATGGTGGTGCAAACAGGATATATGGATAGTTAAAACATGCTTATTGTTCAGAAGATTACTTTGGTTGAAGTCCAAAAGCAAAAGCTACCGTTACGAATAATGACAATCCTGTTTAACATAAAACTTCTCTTTGCCCTAACTTTTTTTTTCTTAGATCCCATAAAATGCAGTTACATTTTCCTTGAAAATTATTCTTAAACATACACATTTCAATCTGTCGGTAGCTTAATGTTCTTGAGCTTGCAATGGAGACTATATAATAAGATTTTTTCACTCAGGTCAAAACCATGTTCGTAGTTTGATGAGTAACATAGTGTTAACATGATAGTCGAGCAATATGACTGATTTATTTATATTTCATCACACTGTCACATTTCTGTATATTGAGTCATTCAAGCTTGGATTTATATTGTATTTTAACTTTTAGGTTTTACTAGTTCAGTTTTAGCTATGTTTGTAGTCTTTAATTGGTTCAATCATTGATTTCTTTGTACTTAAATGCTTCATTATCTTATTTCTTAATATTTTGCTTAATTGAGTACAAACCCTTGCATCTGCTTTGTAATCTGAATTGTTTCAGCCTTACATTCACGCAGGTGCAGCAAAAATCGTGCCACTTTGGAGGTACTGCCTACAACCGCGATGGAGATATATACTATATTTTCGGGTTTCATCTCAAGTAGGTTACAATGTCGACTTTGAATTTCAGAGTGGAAGTAAACTTAGGAAGTTAAGTCATCGATATATACGTCGTTTCATTTGGGGAACTAATTTAAGTATGTATCTCTTAAGTGGAATTTTAGCTCAACTTACGATGCTTCTGTTGAGAATTTGAACTCAAGTAAGCAAAATATTAAGGTGCATAGATGGCAAGCAACATATCTCATTGCTGGAAGCAGTGTTTGAATTCCTTCTCATTTGCGGATTTCACTATGTTAGTGACCTTGATAGCGTAGGATGTAAAGTATCTCGAACCTTCTAAACCGGTGTTGATGGTGGTTTTTAAACGAAGGGTAAACTCGTAAAACCCTAAAAATAACCTAATATCACCAGTGACACATTTATTAGGACATTTAAGGCAGGTAGTCAATATTTAATAAGGGGTATTTTTTCAAATTAGGGTTACAACGAACAAAACCCTAATTCACCTCCATGCCATTGGCACATGCCAACATGCTCGCTGGTAGCTTTTCATACCAAGGCCACGGCCCTAACGGCCACGCATGCCATTGGTACATGCCAACATGCTCGCTGGTAGCTTTTCTTACCAAGGCCACGGCCCTAATGGCCACGCATGTCATTGGCACATGCCAACATGCTCGCTGGTAGCTTTTCTTACCAAGTCCACGGCCCTAACGGCCACGCATGTCATTGGCACATGCCAACATGCTCGCTGGTAGCTTTTCTTACCAAGGCCACGGCCCTAACGGCCACGCAAGTCATTGGCATATGCCAACATGCTCGCTGGTAGCTTTTCTTACCAAGGCCACGGACCTAACGGCCACGCATGTCATTGGCACATGCCAACATGCTCGCTGGTAGCTTTTCTTACCAAGGCCACGGCCCTACTGACCCACGCATGCCATTGGCACATGCCAACATGCTCGGGCGGTAGCTTTTCTTACCAAAACCACGGCCCTAATGGCCACGCATGCCATTGGCACATGCCAACATGCTCATTTGGTAGCTTTTCTTACCAAGTCCACGGCCCTAACGGCCACGCATGCCATTGGCACATGCCAACATGCTCGCTGGTAGCTTTTCTTACCAAGACCACGGCCAACGGCCACGCATGCCATTGGCACATGCCAACATGCTCGCTGGTAGCTTTTCCTACCAAGGCCGGCCCTAACGACCACGCATGCCATTGGCACATAACAGCCACGCATGCCATTGGCACATGCCAACATACTCGCTGGTAGCTTTTCTTACCAAGGCCACGGCCCTAACATCCACGCATGCCATTGACACATGCCAACATGCTCGCTGGTAGCTTTTCTTACCAAGGCCACGGACCTAACGGCCACGCATGCCATTGGCACATGCCAACATGCTCGGCTGGTAGCTTTTCTTACCAAGGCCACGGCCTAACGGCCACGCATGCCATTGGCACATGCCAACATGCTCGCTGGTAGCTTTTCTTACCAAGGCCACGGCCCTAACGGCCACGCATGCCATTGGCACATGCCAACATGCTCACTGGTAGCCTTTCCTACCAAGGCCACGGCCCTAACGGCCACGCATGCCATTGGCACATGCCAACACGCTCGTTTGGTAGCCTTCATCACCTAGCCGTGGCCCTAATGCGCTGGTAGCCTAACTTGCAAGCCGTGCAACCTAGGCCAATTCGACCGTACGCGCCACTGGCACACGCCAAAAACCCACGCTGGTAGCCTAATTTGCAAACCATGCAACCTACCACCAAGGCATTCCGCACATGCCATTGGCACACGCCACACACGCCACTAGCATCTCTGGCATTGCCACTTACACTCAACGTACAACCTACCACCAAGGCATTCCACACATGCCATTGGCACATGCTAAACACGCCACTAGCAGCTCTGGCATTGCCACTTACACTCAACGTACAACCTACCACCAAGGCATTCCCCACATGCCATTGGCACATACCACGCACGCCACTAGCAGCTCTGGCATTGCCACTTACGCTCGAGGTACAACCCGCAACAAGGGCATTCCACACATGCCACACGCGCCACTAGCAGCGCCACTTGCACTCAAGGTGCAACCAACACTCGAGATATCAACACAAACTGGGGAATGCTTTCCAGGGTTTTGGTTTGGCGGTCACAGCTTGCAGCGTACACTACGCTCACATTAAGAAAGCGTGAAAAGGAATAAAGCGGTCAAATAAATGAGGAAATAATGGTGAAAACGTTTTCACCCATAAACACCTTGCGGTTACCACCTCCTCCCATTATTTCACCCTTTACTCTCTTACTTCATGAGGCCGGTGTACGTTTCAATCTCGACTTGTATAAATAGGTCTTACCTATTTCCACCCAGAACGACAAGTCTCGGTCGGGAGAAAAATACTACACTCTCGAAAAGGAAACTTTGCAAGCTCTCCAAAAGCTTTCATCTCTTGCAAGCTTCCGAAGCTTTCACTTTACGATACAAGTCGAGACACTACTCTCCCCGAGTGTATTATGGTCTCAACGCCTTTCTTTGCTTCCCTCCCCAAATCAACCCTTCTCCTCCACTTTGTGACCGAAGCAAGTCCTGAACGACCATTTCTTGGTTTAGGCCGGACTTGAAGAGATTGATCTCTCGAATCTATAAAGTGCTCACGTGCAGCACATTTGTTTAGGGTTTAAACCAGTTTCTCACTCACCTACTCTGAACTTACCGAAATCGGCGAAACGATTTTTACCCATAAACAATTGGCGACCACAGCGGGAGGATTGATCTATCGACTACAATGTCGACTGTCGATCTCGTTCTTCGACCCAGATGTCAAGATGGTAGGGGAAGGCGAATCAATCCGACACAACTACCAGACAACCCGGTTACCAGTTGTAAAACTACACCTGAAAACTGGGGACTCGTTGAAGATGCTACCAGCGATTGGGGACCTGCGACTCAGTCCGACTCAACTGCCAGACAACCCGGTTATCAGTTGTTAAAACTACACCAGAAAACTGGGACTCGCCAAGACGCTACCAGCAATTGGGGACTAATCATGATGCTACCAGCAAAGCCGCCTTTTACTTGGAGAGAGGTGTGTTTGCAAGTGAGTAAATTTAGATTAGGCAAGATAAACGATCTGTTTTTAGGTTCTTAATAAAACCGTCATACTCTTGTGCCTGTTGCTAGCACACACTTTCATAAAAGCAATATTTCTTTCCCAAAACATAATCAGAGTCATACTATCAAAACCATTCATCCCAGAAATAATCCAATATCCTCAAAAGCTACCACATTTGTCTACCAAAACCTCACAAATTTTGAACCCGGACATCCAATATGTCTTTCAAAAAAAAAAAAAAAGAAGAACCTAAATGAAAGTTTAACGAGAGAAACATTCAAGGAAAATCATCCAACAAGTCCCGCTTTTCTTGGAGAAAGTCAACTTTGCATCTTCAAGAGCCGCTCTCTTCATAGTCAACATCTTGGAAAGTATTTCGAGTTCCACCTCCTGTCGTGCAATCTCCTCGGAGGAAAGGCTTTCGATTGCTGCATCTTTCAACTTTTGGATCTCAGCAAGGCCTTCGACAAACCACGAAGTGTTGAACTCCTTTCTACGCACACGTCGCGATGGTGCTCCCAGTCGGCAATAACGTCTTCAGAAACGGTGTGACCCGTCACCTCACGCATATCCTCGATGGAAGATAAAGCCTCTTCCACACGCTTAACCAGCGCAAATCGACTAGTGACTTTCTTGGTTGTGGCCATATGTCCGTACTTCTCCTAGATTCTGGTGTACAACGCCTCATGCTTAGCCGGCACGCTGAAGCCGCCAACCAACACATGACCTGGATAAGGAACCAAGTACGGGGGATCAAAAATGGCGCCTGCACCTGGCCTCACGACTCGCAGAGGGTCTTCTTCCATGTCTACGGCAGCAACCATCAGAGAATCATCCACCGTTTGAGCCACATCTGTGCCCGGTAATTGGCTAACTCCCATCTCCAAGTCACCGGCGGTGGCCACCAAAGGCAAGTCTTCGTGTGGCTCTACCCCAGAATCGTCCTCCGAACCGGATTCCTCCTGCGAACTTGAGTCAGACATTTTTCAAAAGAAGAAACTGAAGAAGAAAGAGAAGAAGCGCGGAACTCACCAAACCACTTCCCGAAAAAGAACCAGTGCTGCCAGAGGAATCACTCTCACTTGTCGAACTTTCTTCTTTCTCTGACTCATCACCGCTATGAGAAGGCTCAGTGCTGCTGGAATTCTTTGAAGAAATTGCCGTCTCCTGGCAACGTGCAAGGGCAGCGAAAGCATTAACACTACCGAAGCCCTGGAAGAAACAAGACACATGTTTTCAGCAGAATTTCACGTGTTTTGAGACAAACCAATGAAGAAGCGACACATACCTGGTTATTGGAAGAACTGAAAGACACGAGAGCTGCAGGAGGATCTTTTGAAACCGTCCGGAACCCGCCAGCACGATTCTTCGTTCTCCGTTCCTTGGCCTGGGGACTTTTGATAGGTGTAGAATACACCGTATTTACTATCTAGAGTTTATGCTTTCTTTGCTATTTTTCGTGTGAATTATGTACTTTACGCATGTTTTTGAGTTATTAGGTACTCTGGAGTCGCATGGACGAAAAGATGGAGAAATCACCCAATTGGAGTAAAAGGGCAGAATTATCATTTCATGGACAAACACTATCCGGAGCCGACCGAAGGTTAAGGGGCTGCATCAAGGATGGCCCTTATCTGGGACTAGGGGTTGGCTGAATCCAATTATTACAACCCAAATTCAGAGAAAATCATTTCTCTTATCATTCATCTCTCTCTTTCTCTGTTTGTGTGTGTGGCGACTCCATTAGAGGAAATGGAGGCGACTGTGGTGGATCGAGTTGGTTGTTGCTGATTCGAAGCGAAGAAGATGAGATCTCATGAGTCTGGTGGAGATGATCGGTAGAAGAAATGAAGAAAGAACTGGTATTTTCTTAAGCTAGGGTTTGATGGAGATAAATTTGTGCTGAGTTCTCAGGTTAGGGTTTACTGAAGGCGAAGAAATTAGCGGTCTCTGTTGTTTCCAGTGAGGAATTAGAGATGGGTTTCGTTTGAGAATCAAATTCACAGCAGAAATTGGAAGGTGGCAATGAATCGGTTCGAATCTGTGGAGGGTTTGAAGAGACTACTCGATTGCAGTTGAGGTGATTGAGAATAATGAAGCAATGGGTTCTGATAGCATGACTCAGGTGAAGAACAAGGGTTTAATAGAGTAAAGAAGATGGTGATTATCATGGGAAGAGATGGAAGCCTGAGTTAAAGTTGTTCTTGGTGGTGAATATAATGGGTTTCTTCTCGGGTTCAATTTGGCAGTGGATGAGTTTATGAAATGGGTTCTTTGTGTTTGGGTTGAGAATGGGATTCAGGGCTTCATTTGAAGCTGCTGCTATTATCAAAGGTGCAATCTGGTATTGGTTAAGAAAATGAGCTTCAAATGAAGGATGTGTTCATTGTGTATCATGGCCTGAACGAATTGCGAGTGGGAATTGGTGGATTAAAAGTGCACCGAATGCGGGGAAATAGCTGTTGCAGGTGCATTGAATTAGGGTGCTATTGGTGGTCACTGCTAAGGAGCTGGGAGGTATGGAGTTTGATGTGATGTTGTGTGGGTGTGTTCGTCGGCTAAGATGGAAGAGATGAGCAATTATGTTGCTCATCAGATGGAGAATGATGCCTAAATGGGTTTTGAGTCGAATTGGTGATGAGATGCAGCTGCAGAGATGGCGCAGGATGGCACAGATATCATGGGTTGTATATGGGAGCAAAGTACTGGAATTCTGTGGAGTTTGAGTTGAGTATTGGGCTGTATTTCAGCCGGCAAAATGGCCAGTTGTTGATGGTGGTTTTTAAACAAAGGGTAAAATCGTAAAACCCCATGACCTAGTGTTACCCGCAACACCTTAACTAAGAGCATTTAACTCAGTGTAAATAATTAATAGGGGTATTTTTTCAAAATACCACATTAGGGTTTTCGACACAGAACCCTAATTCCAAAACCAACCCGCACACTGCGCACCATGGCAACAATGCCAAACCAAGACGCACAATGCGCACCATGGCAACAATGCCAAACCAAGCCGCACACTGCGCACCATGGAAACAATGCCAAACCAAGCCGCATACTGCGCACCATGGCAACAATGCCAAACCAAGCCGCAAACTGCGCACCATGGCAACAATGCCAAACCAAGCCGCACACTGCGCACCATGGCAACAATGCCAAACCAAGCCGCACACTGCGCACCATGGCAACAATGCCAAACCAAGCCGCACACTGCGCACCATGACAACGACGCCAAACCAAGCCGCACACTGCGCACCATGGCAACGACGCCAAAACCAAGCCGCACACTGCGCACCATGGCAGCGACGCCAAAACCAAACTACATATCACACTCATTGGCAACCATGCCAAACTAAGCCGCTACGCCATTGGCACATGCCAAATATAGCGCCCTAGGCTTGCAAAACGTGCAACTAGGTCAACATGGCCGTACGTGCCATTGGCACATGCCAACACGTACCACAAGCCATATTTCCAAGTTGCTATGCCATTGGCACATGCCAAATATAGCGCCCTAGGCTTCCAAACCATGCAACCTAGGCCAAGTCGGCCACGCATGCCATTGGCACATGCCAACATGCTCGCTGGTAGCTTTTCCTACCAAAACCACGGCCCTAATGGCCACGCATGCCATTGGCACATGCAAACATGCTCGCTGGTAGCTTTTCCTACCAAAGCCATGGCCCTAATGGCCACGCATGCCATTGGCACATGCCAACATGCTCGCTGGTAGCTTTTCCTACCAAAACCACGGCCCTAATGGCCACGCATGCCATTGGCACATGCCAACATGCTCGCTGGTAGCTTTTCCTACCAAAACCACGGCCCTAATGGCCACGCATGCCATTGGCACATGCCAACATGCTCGCTGGTAGCTTTTCCTACCAAAACCACGGCCCTAATGGCCACGCATGCCATTGGCACATGCCAACATGCTCGCTGGTAGCTTTTCCTACAAAACCACGGCCCTAATGGCCACGCATGCCATTGGCACATGCCAACATGCTCGCTGGTAGATTTTCCTACCAAAGCCACGGCCCTAATGGCCACGCATGCCATTGGCACATGCCAACATGCTCGCTGGTAGATTTTCCTACCAAAGCCACGGCCCTAATGGCCACGCATGCCATTGGCACATGCCAACATGCTCGCTGGTAGCTTTTCCTACCAAGGCCACAGCCCTAGCGGCCACGCATGCCATTGGCACATGCCAACATGCTCATTGTAGTTTTTCCTACCAAGGCCACGGCCCTAACGGCCACGCATGCCATTGGCACATGCCAAACACACACGCTGGTAGCCTAACTTGCAAACCGTGCAACCTACCACCATGGCATTCCGCACATGCCATTGGCACATGCCAAACACACACGCTGGTAGCCTAACTTGCAAACCGTGCAACCTACCACCAAGGCATTCCGCACATGCCAAACACACACGCTGGTAGCCTAACTTGCAAACCGTGCAACCTACCACCAAGGCATTCCGCACATGCCATTGGCACATGCCAAACACACACGCTGGTAGCCTAACTTGCAAACCGTGCAACCTACCACCAAGGCATTCCGCATGCCATTGGCACATGCCAAACACACACGCTGGTAGCCTAACTTGCAAACCGTGCAACCTACCACCAAGGCATTCCGCACATGCCATTGGCACATGCCAAACACACACGGGTAGCCTAACTTGCAAACCGTGCAACCTACCACCAAGGCATTCCGCACATGCAAAACACACACGCTGGTAGCCTAACTTGCAAACCGTGCAACCTACCACCAAGGCATTCCGCACATGCCATTGGCACATGCCACGCACGCCACTAGCAGCTCTGGCATTGCCACTTACACTCAACGTATAACCTACCACCAAGGCATTCCGCACATGCCACGCACACCACTAGTAGCTCTGGCATTGCCACTTACGCTCGAGGTACAACCCGCAACAAGGGCATTCCGCACATGCCAATGGCACATGCCACACGCGCCACTAGCAGCACCACTTGCACTCAAGGTGCAACCAACACTCGAGATATCAACACAAACCGGGGATGCTTTCCCGGGGTTTTGGTTTGGCGGTCACAGACTTGCAGCGTACACTACGCTCACATTAAGAAAGCGTGAAAAGGAATAAAGCGGTCAAATAAATGAGGAAATAATGGTGAAAACGTTTTCACCCATAAACACCTTGCGGTTACCACATCCTCCCATTATTTCACCCTTTACTCTCTTCCTTCATGAGGCCATGGTACGTTTCAATCTCGACTTGTATAAATAGGTCTTACCTATTTCCACCAGACAACAAGTCTCGGTCAGGAGAAAAATACTACACTCTCAGAAAAGGCAACTTTTGCAAGCTCTCCAAAAGCTTTCATCTCTTGCAAGCTTCCTAAGCTTTCACTTTCGATACAAGTCGAGACACTACTCTCCCCCGAACTATTCTCGGTCTCAACACCTTTCTTTGCTTCCCTCCCCAAATCAACCCTTCTCCTTCACTTTGTGACCGAAGCAAGTCTGGAACGGCCATTTCTTGGTTTAGGTCGGACTTGTACAGATTGATCTCTCGAATCTATAAAGTGCTCACGTGCAGCACATTTGTTTAGGGTTTAAACCAGTTTCTCACTCACCCACCGAATTTACTGAAATCGGCAGAAACGATTTTCACCCATAAACAATTGGCGACCACAACGGGAGGATTGATCTATCGGCTACAATGTCAGATTGTCGATCTCGTTCTTCGACCCCAGATGTCAAGATGGTAGGGGAAGGCAACTCGATCCGACTCAACTACCAGACGACCCGGTTACCAGTTGCAAAACTACACGAGAAAACTGGGGACTCGTTGAAGATGCTACCAGCGATTGGGGACTTGCGACTCAGTCCGACTCAACTGCCAGACGACCCGGTTACCAGTTGCAAAAACTACACGAGAAAACTGGGGACTCGTTGAATACGCTACCAGCAATCGGGGACTAACTGGCGATGCTACCAACAAAACCGCCTTTTTACATGAAAAGGGGCATGTTCGCAAAAACCTATGAAGTGAGGAAATTCAGACTACGCAAGATATACGATTTGTTTTAGGTTTTTAGTAAAACCATTATACTACCGAGTATTGTGCCTATTGCTAGCACACACTTTCATAAAAGCAATATTCCTTTCCCAAAACATAATCAGAGTCATATTATCAAAACCATTCATCCCAGAAATAATCCAATATCCTCAAAAGTTACCAGCTGTCTACCAAAACTGGTCAAACTTTGAACCAGATATCCGGTATGTCTTTCAAAAAAAAAAGAGAAAAAGAACCTAAATGAAAGTTTAATAGAGAAACATTCAAGGAAAATCATCCAACAGAGGTATGTTCTTCTTGGAGAAAGTCAACTTTGCATCTTCAAGAGCCGCTCTCTTCATAGTCAACATCTTGGAAAGCTTTTCGAGTTCTACCTCATGTCGTGCAATCTCCTCAGCGGAAAGGCTTTCGATTGCTGCATCTTTCAACTTTTGGATCTCAAAGAAGGCCTTCGACAAACCACGAAGTGTTGAACTCCTTTTCACGTACACGTCGCGTTGGTGCTCCCAATCGGCAATAACGTCTTGAGAAACGGTGTGACCATTCACCTCACGCATGTCCTCGATGGAAGATAAAGCCTCTTCCACACGCTAACCAGCGCAAATCGACTAGTGACCTTCTTGGTTGTGGCCATATGTCCTGTACTTCTCCCAGATATTGGTGTACAACGCCTCATACTTAGCCAGCACCGTGCCAAGCCAATGGTCCACACCATACCGAAATCCAAGTCAGCGCCCATTCCAAGACGATCCAGCGCCTACCAGACGCGTTTCCCAGATGCGCTTACCTGATGCGCTTGCCAGACGCGCATGCCGCTTGCGCTTGCCGAGCGCTTTCCGGCGCTTGCCAGACGCGCTTACCGTATTGCACACATGCACGCACGCGCATGCCGATCCTGATACCACACTTTGTGCTAACAGTTTGTATCCTTCCAGCGCTAACATCTTGCGCCTTCCAAAGACCATCCTCGCCCTTCGAAACAGTGCCATAGCTCCAAAGACTTCGTGATCAAAACCGTGTCATCTCGCACGATACACTTACGATCACCGGAACCAGAGCCACTTCCTCCACACCATAGGTTCTTCAAGCATGGAAGCTCCAACCGTCACCGGAGACGCTGCTCCATCATCAGGGCAAGATACTGGAAGATCCGGAAGAAGCCGACCTCCTTTTAGCACTGTTGATTTGATGAAAAGACAAAAGATACTTCAGCAGGACGTGCGTTTATAGATGAAGAGGCTCGCGTTGCTCTTGAACGCCAGTAGAAGGGATAAGCGATCCAATTTCGTCACACGTGAAGATCAGGAAAGACTTCTCCAAAATCGAAAGCAAGGGAAATCAACAACTCTCCTGAGTTCACGGAGACCCTTCTTCCATTAGGACCCGCATAATGGGAACTTCGCCCACAAAGTCGTACATTCTATGATGAAACAGTTATGTGAGATTTTATATTTCTCCGAGGCGTAGCATCAAGGCATATTTGCACCCCTCAACCACACTACATCAGGAAAGCAAGCATTTCCAGCCAGGGAAGCCGTTCCCAAACCCCAACCTCTCTTAGAAAGCACGATCGACAGATGTAACTGGGGACTCCTAACCTCTGTTCTCTTGAGGGATGTCGAGTTTGAAAGAACGTGACGCGGCCTCCGACTTCAAAATGGTAGCCGTCAAGGATCTGAGAGTTGCAAGATGTCGTTTCAACGTTCTCTCCATAAGTAACTACGCATAAACGTTCTCCGCCCGGCTTAAGCGTTCAACGTCAGCTTCAACGCCACTCCTTCCTGCAAGGGTCGTGCGCCACACTCCCATATCATGGAACATAGCCACAGCCAGCCAATCTTCGTAGTCATGGACACCTTTTAATCCATCTCGCCAAAACTCGTAATCATGGACAGTTTGCTCGCTTACGCATCCAGCCAATCCTTTTACTTCCACGGAAGCCCATAGAATATCATCCAACCTACTTTGTTACCACGACAATGTAGTTTCTCTTGATTACACCTCCTACCAAGAATTGTTGCCCCTCATTCGTTGATACCAGCCAGAGCTTCACCGCAGCAAAGAATTACTACAATGAACCTTAGTTAAGGAAAGGTGCTTGCAATGAGTTATAACGCCTGGGATTTTTAAAGATGGATAATGCCCCTGATTAAGCCGCGCAAGGAAGGAAAAATAAGGTAATCTTGCTATATGTAGAAACACTCTACTCCCTCCTTGTTTACACCTTCTCACATCGCGCCTGGCCTCCCACAGCACGTCGCTTCCCAACTCACTGCCAATCTTCCCAATGATCTGCTTCCAGTCAGCGCCTAGCACGCCGCCCCCACCTGATGCTCTGCCTCTGCTAGCTAGCATGATCGCCCTTTCCCACCTTGCGCCGGTCCTACTGGGGGCCTAGCACGCCAGTTTAAATCACGTCAACTTCCCACCACGCCCAAGTCACGCCGCCTAGCACGCCGCCTTCCCCACCTTGCGCCGGTCCCGCGTATAGCACGATCGCCCTTTCCCCACCTTGCGCCGGTCCCGCCGGCCTAGCATGATCAAATTTTCCCCACTCGCGCCGGTCCCGCCTAGCACGCTCGCTTCCTAACTCGCCAACTTCTCAATGCTGACATCTTCCTCGTCTTCTCAATGATGCCGACTTCCCAATTGTGCGCCCTCCCGATTGTGTAAACCGCCAGAGGCAAGGATTCCGGAATCCTATTTATAAAAGGTCGACAAGCCTCAATTTTCTCTTTACGATTTCATCAATATAGTTTGTCACCATCTTATGCTTAATTTCGCAACAAAGCCCTGCTCCGAGCTGCTGTGGGACTTACGTTTCATGGTGGTTTTTAATAAAAGCGGTAAAATCAGAAACCCCGGGTCAACCTAATGTCACAGACACATTTATTAGGACATTTAATGCATGTATCAAGAATTAATAGGGGGTATTTTTTCAAATTAGGTTACGACGAACAAAACCCTAATTCCCCTCCGTGTCAATGGCAAATCATGTCACCACACCTAGCCCAAGCTAGCTGCAACTTTCTCAGGCTGAATGGCAAATCATTGCCAGCACACGACGCATTGCAACACGCCAGCCAACAGCATGCTAACTCGTGCCGAAGCCGCACCTCTCATGCCAACGGCAAATCATGCCACACCTAGCCTGCCAGGTTAGCACGCGCCATGCCAAATGCGACTCTCGGCTTGGCCCTAGCTACGCTAATCACACCACGCCAAGCCAAACACATCTACTTTGGCTCCTATTCATTAATTTCGCGCTAATGGCAAAATCATGCTGCCCACACTCAAATGCGCTAAAGTATGCCAAACTATGCTAAGCCGCACTCGTGGCAATTCGGCAGAACATGCCAATGACACCTAGCCTAAGCTAGCGGCTGGCATGCTAAATGCACTCTACCAGCTCCTAGCTACGCTTAATCACACCACGCTAAGCCAAACACACTTACCTTTGGACCTATCCACACCTTCAGGCTACTATAAAATCATGCTGCACCACACTAAAACGCGCTAAAGCATGCCAACCATGTTACCGCACCTCCGTGCCAATGGCAAATCATGCCAGCCACACTCTAGTCAAGCAGCCGCACTCTGTAAGTACTGCAAATCATGCTTACGATACCACGCCAAAGCATGCCAACCATGCTAGCCGCACTGCGGCTAATGGTAAATCATGCCAGCCACATTTAGCCCGAGCCAGCCGCGCCACAAACGTATCGCCTTGGCCCTAGCAACGCTAGTCACGCCGCGCCATGCCAAACGCACTCGCTTGGCCTTGGGCTACATGAATACGCCTGCCAAGCACCCTTACCTTGGCCCTAACCATGCCATGCCAAAGTGGCGCCACGCCTAGGCTTGCAAATCATGCAACCTATGCTAAATTGGCTATCACATGCCATTGGCACATGCCAACACCGCCAGCCAGAAGCTACTGTGGCTTGACCCAAATTCTGGGCCACGCATGCCATACTGGCACATGCCGCCCACGCTCACGTAGCTTCTTCCTACCGTGCGCGCCGACCCAAATTGGCCACGCATGCCATTGGCACATGCCAACGTCACTACCGGTAGCTTTTTCTACCAAGGCGCGACTAAAATTGGCCACGCATGCCATTGGCACATGCCAACACGCTCGCCGGGTAGCTTTTCTACCAGACATGCGCGACCAAATCGGTCGGCGCATGCCGATCGGCACATGCCAACACGCCGACCGTAGTAGCTTTTTCTTACCGTGCCACGTGCGCCGTAATAGCCGAGCATGCCATTGGTACATGCTACCGCACGGGTCAGTAAGCTTCCACTGGGGGAAAAGGACCTTAAGTTGGGCCACGCACGCCATTGGCAGGCCATGCCAACACGTCGTCAGCTTTTTCATACTGTGCCACGGCCCTAATGTCACATGCCATTGGCATGCTAACACGCATCACAGTTTTCCCACCTGTGGCGCGAATCTGTTGGCTACGCACGCCATTGGCACATGCTAACACGTCGCCGGTAGCTTTTCTACTGTGCCACGGCCTCAATGGCCGAGCACATTGGCACAGTTGACGCATCGTCGGTAGCTTCCCACTGTGGCGCGACCTGTTGGCCACGCACGCCATTGGCACATGCCACATCGCCAGCCGGGTAGCTTTTCTTACTATGCCACTGACCATGGCTACGCGTGCTAATACATGCCAGCCCATTGCTTCCGGCAATTTCACCTGAAACCGCAACCTACCACCAAGGAATTCCACACACGCCTATCGCACTTCGCCACACACGCCACTACCGCTCGCATTGCCACTTACACTAACGTACAACCCACTCACCAAGCATTCCACACATGCCACACACGCCCACTAGCAGCTCGCATTGCCACTTGCGCCGAGGTGCAACTCGCAACAGGGTATTCCGCACATGCCATTGGCATATGCCACATGCGCCCAGAAGATCACTTGCACTTAAGATGCAACCAACACTGAGACATCAACACAACCGGGGGATGCTTTCCAGGTCTTAGTTTGGCGGTCATTAGCCATGGCCGTACACTACGCTCACATTAAGAAAGCGTGAATAGGAATAAAGCGGTCAAATAAATAGTAAATAATACAAACGTTCACCATGAAACCTAAGCAGCACAATTCCTCCCATTATTTCCCACCCTACTCTTCCTTCCATTAGAAATTAGGTACGTTTCAATTTTCGACTTGTATAACAGTCTTACGATTTCCACCCGTACAACAAGTCTCCTACGTGAGAAAATACAACACTTAAAAGGCAACTTCGTAAGCTCTCCAAAATAGCTTTACCTCTTGCAAGCTTCCGAAGCTTTCACTTTTCTCGATAAGTCGAGACACTACTCTCCCACTATTCTTGTCCCAACACCTTTCTTTGCTTCCTCCCCAAATCAACCCTTCTCCTCCACTTTGTGACCGGCGAAGTATGGAAACTACCATTTCTTGGTTTAGCCTGACCCAGGCTGCATTGATCTCTCGACCTAGAAAGTGCTCACGGCAGCACATTTTTTTTCTAGTTCCAAAGAGAAAATAAATAATTTTTAAGGAAGAAGATTAGTGATCTTATGATGACAAGATCGCACGCTTAGTCAAGGTGCCCAAGCATTTGGCGAAATTCCAAAACCTTTCTTGAAGTCTAAGTTGAACTAGATGAATCTATCCGCTCAAAATGCTACTTCACAGAGAGAACTGGAAATTCCTTCCTCTCTCATAAACAGTTTACATGAATTCGCCAGCTCGTTGAAGTGGCCCTAGATGACGCCTGTAACACCGTGAGGTGTTAACGTTAGCCTTCTGCCGAGCATACGGCCTTGATTAGGGATAGGGGGATTTCCGATAAATAAGGTTGTTAATTATTCTTCTTTATTTTATCATGTATTTTTTATGAAACTGCCATTAAGTTACTATCCATTGCCGTATGTTCGCAGAGAAGCCGAGCAAAGATTTCGCGAAAGAATTGAAGAACTTGAATCTCGAGAAAGAACAGCCGCAAAGGATTTCGAAATGACAAATATTCCAAATTGAAGAAGCACCATACTCACGGTGAGCGAATTTCAAAATGATGTTGTT
>JAJJWW010003755.1:78582-122022 GCA_023531295.1 Papaver armeniacum | reverse complement strand
TGGTTTTTTAGTTGTTAATGATGTTTAGGGAGTAGTTGTGTTGAATTGTAAAGTTGGTGGTTTGAATTGTTTATACAGCTGGAGCAAGGAAAGGTTTGAATTGAAATTCAAACACTGATGAATTAAAGTTGGAATTACAGGGGATGGGTATAACTTGGATTGAGCTACAACTGATGGTGATAAATTGGAATGGATTGAAACAACTCATGGTATGATTTTAATTGTAGGATTTCGATGTGCTAGTAAAACTGTCAGTAGGAAGAGATGAGTTGTGAAGTTAAGGGGTTTGAGCTGATTTTGATAGTGATGTTGTAATGATATTTGTAATGTTATAAATAAGGGTTGCAACTGAGGCTTGCAACTTCTGATTGCAGGTGAGCTGTGTTGTATTTGTGAATCAACTTTGAGTTATTAGGTGATTTTGAATGAATAAATGTTATTATGAAAATTATAGATTCAGACTGGTGAATTGAAACAATAGATGAAATTTATTTGGAACTAGAATTGAATTTTGCAGTTGTAACAGAACTAATGGTTTGTGCCATTAATCTTGAACAAATCAGCCTGATTAAGTCTCTCAGACTGAGTTAATCTTGTATATCAAGATTTGACTCTGTCATCTTACTCAGCTGTCTGACTCATCTGAATTGTTTTGCCTGACTTAGTTAACTCAGTCTGAATCGTTCTTGACTCACCGATTTAATCAGAGTTTAACCCAATTGATTATTTGACCTTGACTTTGACTCGAATTGACCAAGTTTGACCCCTTGACTAATGACCAAGACTTGATGTTGACTTAATGTTGACCGTTAGTTGAACCCATAGACCGATTACCGATCACTTTTGCAACGGTTTTTACGGACACCTGAGATGTCTTCCGGTGATATTTTCAGCTAGTTTCCGACACTTTTGCTACCCTTACGATGACCAATTTGAACATAGACCATCAATGGAAACTTAATAAATTAGATAACGGAATTCTAGATTGAAGATTAAGACATAGCAAAGGATATCAATGGATTCTGAGAACCATTTATGCACGATTATCATGTTGATTCAGATGGTAATCACACGTTCAAGATGATGATAATGATGAAATTGTAGATTGGGAATCTTGAAGTTGGAGTGGTTTGCCCTCAAAACAGGTGGGAACTCTGTAACCATCTTGTAGTCATTGATTTTCTTTTCCTTGAGTGTATCTGTACGAGTGTATATTATAATTGCATATACAATGTTTTCTCTGAATGTAACTGTGTAGTGTAATATGCATTGCATAATGACCCGACCCTCCACCGATACTGTAATGATCCAAAAGTGTGGGGTTTTCAACGGGCGTCGCTCCGGTCATCCTACAGCAACTTCCGGGGAGGGCACCCATCCCTGGATATTACTCCCGCCCGAGCACGCTTAACTACAAAGTTTTATGCCAACTCTGGAGCCAATTGTGCTGAAAATACCTCAATGTTAGGAAAGGACAAACCATTACCTATATTCCATTCCATCGGCACCACCTTAAATTGGAGCCGTCATTGGCTCCGGAATATATTTTCAAGCCCATATCTCCAACGTTCCCTGCCCCTCATGAGAGAAGAACATGGACTAACCTCGTGATAAGCACGTAAGTGCGACACAATTACTCATATTAGTTAGGACCCAATATTTTACTAACAATAATATTTTAGTGCTTTTGTCGAAAGTACATGCGATTTCGATCACCCGAAGTGATAAACGGCTAAATGACGAGCTTAAGACTGAAACAGTGGATTTTTGGTGCATCCGGCTTCTGTACACACATGTTGGGCGTTGGACATAAATTGGTTAAGCCCATTTTTATATATGGGAGATGTTAATGGCATCAGGTGACAAGGGGATTTGAAATTCTTATTTCCCTCCTTAACTTTATGGGTCCCATTTAAGAATTGTGAGCATCTCTTCTCTTCTCTTGTGTTGAAAGTGCACTTGTGCACAAGTAGTTTGGAATCTTCTTGGCATGTGTCGGCTGCTAGTGAGACTGTGCCATAACAATACTTCTCTGCATTTGGTAAATTTGGCGGGGATAAATAAATTGGTCAACTAATTTACCCTCTCCAAAGTCCACATGGGTTGCACACTTTACCGTGTGCCAGTCGTCATTTGCAAAATATCTTAATACAGCAGATTTGCTCGTTAGCTGGAGATGGGGCATATCTTTACTACTTGGGAAACATATTGATATTTTGGCGGATTTTGGATTATTCTCCTAATTGGAGATGAGCTCAATTTTGGATTATTGCTAAGTGAAAAAGAAGGGTGCTGGGAACGGAGGAGGAGCGATCTGGTGCATTTTTCTTCACAGCCGTGGAGGCGGAGAGGAAAATGATAAGAGAAGAAGAACAAGATTGTTTACCCGGCAAGGCCATTCAGACGTTGTAAGGTTTGGTTCAAATATCCATCTTGTAGTGAAGTTGTTGCTGCTCATTGGAACTCTCAGACTCCAGGCTCTGCAGCTTATCAGTTGGTGGCTAATTAGCTCTTAAACAATGGAAACAGGCTACTTTTGGGAACTTATCGACTTCTATCTCCCAAACACAGGCTCAACTCTCAGCTGCTTTTTAACATTCACAGGATCAGCATACTATCAAAGCTCTTCAAAGTCAGTTAGCTGAATTGTATGACATTCAAAACAGAATTATCTTCCAACAATCAAAAGAAAAAGTTCTGAAATATGAAGATCGAAATACAAAGTATTTTCACCCCAAGGCCAATTATAGAAGACGACGTAATCAAATTGATTCCATTCAAGACTCCCAAGGCACTTGGCATTCAAATAGAGAGGAGATCTCCTATTCTTATACAGCACTTCAGCTCAATTACAACTCCAATCCTCCATCAAATGAAGAAATTTTATCTCTTATTTCCACTTGTGTTCCAGATGAAGATAAAATCAGTTAATTAAAGTGCCAACTCAGAAGAAATTAAAGATGCAATTTTCAGCATCAACTCATGGGCTGTACCGGGGCCTGACGGATTTCAAGCAGCAGAGCCGGGCCTGAGGGGGTGGAGGAGGTGCGACGCACCAGGACCATCTCAGACCAAGGCCTATTTCTTAAGCCCAGTTATAACTTATTTTTAGCCAGGTCTTCTTTCTCTTCTTATTTCTTCCACGTCTTGTATCGATCTATGAGGGGAGATTTCTTAAGAATTCCCAAATTTCTCTCAAAACAAAACCACCCCAACTCTTCTCTTGTCTTTTGTTTGCCACAGATCGATTGATAAGGCTATTTTGTTTGGGAAGGCCTTAACCACTGCCAAAGATATTGCTAATCAATTGGGAGTTGAAACTGATATTCATTTGGGTCATATAATTCATAGAACACAATTTTTTGATGAGATTGGAACTTGTGAGGAAACAATCCAATCAGCTGAAGAATCTTTCCAAAATAAGTTTTTCTTGCAGATTGTTGATCAAGCAATTAGTTCACTTGAAAGACTGTTTGTCCAATATAAAGCATGTGACGACATATTTGTTTTTTTGTTTAGTTCGGATACTTTAAACTCAATGGATGATGATCAGTTGAAAGCTCGTTGTGATAATCTTGAAGATCCTCTTAGACATGAGGAAGCGTCGGATATTGATGCAAACGATTTGTTTGCCGAGTTGTTTTACGTGAAGTATTACCAAGGGAAATAACCACAACAGTTGGTATATTTAATTTCTTAAAACGTCAAGATAGCTTTCCGATTAAATATATTGCTTACAGAGTACTCTTAACAATTCCAGTTACAGTGGCATCGGCAGAAAGAAACTTTTCAAAATTAAACATATTGACATCTTTTTTGCGTACTACCATGTCCCAAGAAAGACTTAATGGACTGGCTATGATATCGATTGAGCATAGTCTTCTTGACGACGTTGATATTGATTCCTTAATTGATGATTTTGCCGCAGTGAATTCAAGAAGGCTAAATTTCCGCCGATGATCTTCTGAATGGTATATATGTCGAATTTGATATTAATCTTCTGAAGTCTTCCATTTGTATTTTTGGTTTGCTAACAACTTTAGTCTTTATATGTCTTTCAGGTACATATATTTTGGTTAACTAACTCACAGATGGGAGAACTTGAAGACTTGAAGTCATTTGCAAAGATACGGACGGTAAATGCTAGAAAAACTAGTCGACAATCTTTTTTTGGATCTTTTTTTTTGTGTGTTTGAACTAGACAATATGTATAAAAGCAATGCTTATAACTGAAAAGAACTTGTTATGTTTATGCTAGCTATATACATACATATATGTATTAATCGTCTTAGTTTCATTTTGTCATTGCTATTCGAAATTGTCGGGGAGAAAAAAAAAATTGAACGTAAAAAGGCCCTTCGATTAAGTTCACACATGGCCCTAATATGCACAGGATCGGCTCTGTCAAGCAGGATTTTATCAGCATCAGCGGCATATTGTTGGACCTGCGGTCATTAAAATGGTACAATCTTTTTTCTCTTTTGGATATTTACTTAAACAACTTAACCATACTTTTCAAGTTCTCATCCCTAAATCTGAAACGGTCCAAACTCCCTCAAATTATAGACCAATCAGTTTATGCAATATATCCTATAAAATCCTATCTAAACGCTTTACTAACAGACTCAAGCCTATTATGGGAAAACTTATTTCTCCCTGGCAAGCTGCTTATGTCCCTGGTAGAAGTATTACAGAAAACACTATAATAGCTCATGAGATTATAGCACATATGAAACGGACACAAGCTTTTCATGGAGTCGTTGGATTAAAGTTAGATATATCGAATGCTTTTGATCGTATGGAGTGGTCCTTCTTATTGCACATAATGAGACAAATGGGTTTTAGCTCTCACTGGTGCCATTTAATCCATCAATGTATTAGCACAATTTCTATTTCTCTTATGATTACTGGTTCTCCATCTTCAGTATTTTATCCCACTCGAGGTCTTAGGCTAGGTGACTTATTGTCACCTTACCTTCTTATCGGTATGGAAGGCTTCAGCAGATTAATTCAAAATGTAGAAACTCAAGGTCTTATTCAGGGAGTTAAGCCAGCTATGCATAGTCCAGCCATCACGCATTTATTCTTCATTGATGACTACATATTATTCACCGAGGCAAAAGGTACTTATATTAAAACTCTGATTGATATTATTCATAAATTCAGTTTATTTTCTGGGCAGGTCATCAATTATCATAAATCTAGTGTTTGCTTTAGCTCTCATCTTTCTCAGCCTGCATATAAAGATATTCTACAACACATATGCAACAAATGAAGCTAAATGAAAAATATTTTGGCATCAATCTGTTTACATCCAAGAATAAGTGTGCATCATTTACAACTAATGTTGACAGAATAAAGAATAATATGAAAGGTTGGCAAGGGAAAATTATTAATCAAGCCGGTAGAGCTACTCAGATCCAAAATGTGGTTAATACTATGGCGAACTATCATATGAACTACTTTTTTTATGCCGAAAAGTACCATTGAGGCTATGACTCAACTGCAAAGACAATACTGGTGGAATAAGACACAACCTAAAGGTAGGTATTTTAAATCCTGGACTTCTTTGAGTCTTCCTAAGAGCCTAGGTGGATTAGGATTTAAAAGCCCACATCTTTTCAATTCGGCAATGTTAACAAAATTAGATTGGAGAGTTTTAACTGAACTGCAAGCTAAATGGGTTCAAGTTTTACGAGGTAGATACTTCTCGGAAAAGGATTTACTAACGGAATCTCTTCCTTCTACTCGTACTTGGATATGGAGAAGCATTCTTAAAGGTTTAGAAATTGTCAAGAAAAATCACATATGGAATGTTGGGGATGGCACTTCTATTTCTCCATGGAAATATAATTGGTTATGGTTTTACCTATTTCCCATCCCCATTTTTCCTAATTCATATCCCCTCACATAAACTAGATTTTGTGAAACTCTTTTTAAATTGGGTAGACAAAACCCATTTTGATATATTTCATAGCTAACCTAAACTCACCACCGCCGCCGCCTCCACCACTAAATTGATTAGGTTGGAAATCAATTGCTAAATCATCATTTTAATTAGGTTTGGCGATTAAATTACGAAATTCACTTTGGATTCCATACATTAAGATACTGTATTGAAAATAAAAATCCATTAACACAAAATTATTAAATTTGGTGACAATTGGAAAATATAAACCTAATTGAGATGGCAAATACTACGAAAATTCTATGTTCAAGAGTGCATCGTTTACATCGCATCAATACGAAGGCCCAATGAAAGAAAATTGATTACTTATTTTGCGGTTGACTGTAGTTCTCGTTTTCTTGATTCGGTACAAACTTATTATAAGATCACTAGTTCATGTCATTTGAACAACATGTGCTTCGGAAATAAAAAGTCCATTAACAATACAACATTACCAGTATCGATGGTAATATGACATAAGGTAATATGATATAAGGTGTCACGCTTATGAAGAGAACTAACAGAGGTTCTTGGTGAGATTTAGGAATAGATTAGACAGAGAGAGAGGGAAGAAGAAGAAGACGGTGATGGATAAAGATGAAAGTTACCCTAAAAATAAATTAGGGTGAGTTATGCACCCTACCTAGAAGGAGTTAAACAAAAACCTATTTGTGTGTTATGGATGGGATATAGGGAAAGTGGGGATGGGAAATAGGTAAAACCTTGGTTATCTCTGTTAATACTATAAATCTGCTTCAATCATACAGAACCAACGCAACATATCACTTTATCTTATGGATTATAAATAGATATAGGCCTACTTTTCAACCCGAAAGACAACCGTTGGCCCGTTTTTTTCAACTTTGCAAATCTAGGCCTCCATCCATGTTTCAATCCAAATCCGTTACTTTTGTCAATTTCTTGGTCAATTCGGTCAATTTCTCCTCAGATGAGATGAGTTAATGATGCACATTTTACCCTTATACCCTTATACATGTGTATGGAGGGGGACGTTTGATCTGAAACTAGTGTAAATATCGGAAATAATCAACGGCTTAGATTAAATGAAATTGAAAGTCTCCACGTGCTGCAAGAGTATGAATCTCACCTGTGTCAATCTCAATGAAAGTCAACGGCTTAGATTAGAGAAAACTAATAGTGGCACGTGTATTTATAAGAGCACATCTCTATGATATCCAACGTAATCACCGGAGACACCATCTTATTTAGATGCATGCTCTGATAGATGTGCTCACATTTCCCTCTCTTCTTCATAAGCACCAGCAACACCATCTTCTTCTGACTGCCATTTTCTACAGATTCAGAGACTGTCTACCACGTCCCTTCAGTTCAGCACCACCCTCACTCATTCCACTACCAGTACATCGACCATCACCACCGTTTCCATCTTCTTCATCCCCTGTTACATCTAATTGGGCCGACCGAGCGAAGCGAGGGAGGACCTTTATATGACCACTTTTTTGTAAATTGTAAGTCATCAATTGACACAAAAAGATTGGATTTTGGTGTCCCAAACCATTTTCAATCAACAATGAAAGGACTAAAGAGCCCCTCTATGATTTTATTTCTCACCAAAATTGACGTAAATATAACAAAACACGATGGGTAATCACGTAAATTTTATGTGCAGAAAAAAGGACACGGAGGTTGGTAATGTAGTAATTGTGGAGGGATAGTTTAGTAAAATCCAGGGTAAAGTGACCTAAACGTTGCAGGTTCGAATTTGGACAACCTCTTTTTTTTGTTTTTTTTTTTTCCTCCCTTCTTTTCCTTTTCCCTTATTCTTTCTTCTTCAAACAGATAGAGGAGATCGAGAATATGAAGAAAGAAATTGAGCAGAGAAGTTAGGTTTTGTGTCGAAATTGAAGAATCAGAGTATGGGTTTCGAATCCTAATCTAAATTTCCGATTCTAGTTCATAGAAAGAAAGTTGTTGGTTATGAACCATTGAGTTGGTCAATTTCAGTTGGGATTTGAGAATAATCGAAAAGGGGATTTTGGGTGTTCTTGTTTTGAGATTGAAGGTAAGAATTTCTTCCTGCTCCGATATATTGAACGTTCATCATATGTTCTTAAATGATTTAATTACTCAACTGCTATCAATTTTATTGTGGAATTAAGTATGAAGAACCTAGGGCAACACTGCTTGAAACTGAAACATGATAGTTGTAAAACTACACGAGAAAACTGGGGACTTGCCGAAGATGCTACCGCTCGATCCGACTCAACTGCTAGACGCCCCAGTTACCAGTTGTAAAACTACACTTGAAAACTGGGGACTCGTTAAAGATGCTACCAGCAATTGGGGACTTGTGACTCGGTCCGACTCAACTGCCGCACAACACGGTTATCGTTGATTAAAACTACACCGAAAGCCGGGAGACTCGTTGAATACGCTACCAAAGAATTGGGGACTAACGGCGATACTACCGGAAGGCCGCCTTTACACGGAGAGGGGCGTGTTCACAAAACCTATGAAGTGAGTAAATTTAGACTGCACAAGATATACGATCTATTTTCTAGGTCCTTAGTAAAACCGTCATACTACTGAGTCTTGTGCCTATTGCTAGCACACACTTTCATAAAAGCAATATTCCTTTCCCAAAACATAATCAGAGTCATATTATCGAACCATTCATCCCGAAAATAATCCAACACCCTAAGCTACCAAATTGTCTATCGAAGGTCAAGTTTTGAACCGGACATCCAATATGTCTTTCAAAAAAAAAAAACCCTAAATGAAAGTTTAACGGAGAAACGTTCAAGGAAAATCATCCAACGAAATCTGCTCTTTTAGAGAAAGTCAACTTCGCATCTTCAAGAGCCGCTCTCTTCATAGTCAACATCTTGGAAAGCTTTTCGAGTTCCATCTCCTGTCGTGCAATCTCCTCGTCGGAAAGGCTTTCGATTGCTGCATCTTTCAACTTTCGGATCTCGGCAAGGCCTTCGACAAACCACGAAGTGTTGAACTCCTTTTCTACGCACACGTCGCGATGGTGCTCCCGATCGGCAATAACGTCTTCAGAAACGGTGTGACCAGTCACCTCACGCATGTCCTCAATGGAAGATAAGGCCTCTTCCATACGCTTAACCAGCGCAAATCGACTAGTGACTTTCTTGGTTGTGGCCATATGTCCGTGCTTCTCCCAGATTCAGGTGTATAACGCCTCATGCTTAGTCGGCACGCTGAAGCCGCCAACCAGCACATGACCTGGATAAGGAACCAAGTACGGGGATCAAAAATGGCGCTCGCACTGGCCTCACTACTCGCAGAGGGTCTTCTTCCATGTCTACGACAGCAACCATCGAGAGAATCATCCACCGTTTGAAACCGCATCCGTGCTCCTATGCAATTGGCTAACGCTCATCTCCAAGTCACCACGGTGGTCACTAAAGGCAAGTTTTCATGCGGCTCTACCCGAATCATCCTCCGAACCGGATTCCTCTGCGAACTTGAGTCGAGATATTTCCCAAAAAGAGGAAACAAAAGAAGAAAGAAAAGAAGTGCGAAACTCACCGAACCACTTCCCAAAAATGCAACCGGTGCTTCCGGAGGAATCACTCTCACTTGTTGAATCTTCTTCTCTCTCGACTCATCATCGCTATGAGAAGGCTCAATGCTTCTTTGGAGTTCTTTGAAGAAATTGCCGTCTCCGGCAACGTGCAAGAGCAAATAAAGCATTAACACTACCGGGCCACTGAAGGAAACAAGACACATATTCTCATCCAAAATTCACGTGTTTTGAGACAAACCAATGAAGAGGCGACACATACCCGTTATTGGAAGAACCGAAAGACACAAGGGCCGTGGGAGGATCTTGTGAAACCGTCGGAACCCGCCATCACGATTCTTCGTTCTCCGTTCCTTGGCACGGGGCTTTCCAATTGCTAGGCAACTTTCGCTTGGGATCTCTCAACATTGGATACTCCTTGAATCTGGGCAAGGTTTGCAACGAACGTTTTCCACCACGTTATTCACAAAATCTCGGATCATAGTAAACTTCGTCGCACCAAAACTCATTATAGCCGAAGGTCGTCGAAGTAACTCTTCCCATTTGAAAAAAGGGAAGACGGATACCCGGCTTAAGGGCAGCGCGTCAAGGGCGACACGCAATGAATCCTTAGGGATCACCGCCCTGAAACAAGAGGCACCCCTTGATCGAAACCCATGTAACGAGCAAAGACGGTCAATATTGTAAGTAGCTATCCGGAAAGACCCCACGAAGAAAGACGGCATATAACCGGGCAGCGGCTTTGAATGAACAGTTTTTCACCAACGCTCAAAGCGTCATCGAAGACAAAGACATGAGCGGAGCAGAAGCAAAAGTGTCAATTTGAGTCACTGACTTATGGACCGGCCCCCATGGACAAAAATTGATTTCATGCAACTTATCAAGAAAACTAACCAATCTCACGCCAACTCTTGGGCGCTTTGTTCACCCATCGAAGAATCGGGAGCCACCCCAACTCACGGGAAGCGAAGAGCGGCAAATGTTTCGGAGCATACTTCTCAAAGTGCTCCCATAGCAGGACTTGCGGAAAAGCAACGTGCACATATGAATCCACTTTCATGAAACCATTCGAAACTTGCATGTTCGCAACTAGGTGATCCAGATGCACATAGGGGAACCAAGGAACAACTTGCCAATGGGAAGAACTTCACCCTTTGCCAACTTCACAAAGAATCGCTAACAACTCCGGTCTTATTCCTTTCTTGCCAGGAACCGTCATCAAAAATGTCTCTGGACAACCGAGAGAGAGCCAAAAATGCGGCGACATGAAGATCATCGCTTTTGTTCGGGCTCCAACTCGTCCTAAAACCATTGAGATATCCACCAACCGTAAGGTCACCTTTCATCCTCTTTCGGGCGAGAATCCTTCGACTTCGCAATGGAGTCTTTCCGAGCAAAATCCCCCAACTTAGCGGCCGGGTCATCCCGCATCTTCACCTCACTTTCGAATAATTGGATTTTAAGATTCCCGATTCTGGGAAGATTCAAGAAGAGAGCCACACTCTCCAAGGAGAAAGTTATCTCGCCCCATCTACATATGATTGTATGGGTGTCCGAACACCATCTGGAGATGAAAGCAACCAAGCCCGGGATATCCTTCCTAATATGGAGATTTCTCAAGTCTTGACATCAATGACCTGCGCTCGAGTCAAGTTGGTATTTATATGCTCCTTGCTCACCATGAACTCAACCTATCTATCAAAAGAACGCAATGGGCTTTGACACATCCTGAAGTCAATGTTGGAAGAATAATACACCCCTTTATGAAGACAGAACCGAGTGGTGCTCTCTGGGAAAACCGAACGTGTCTTCCTTTCATCCTCACCACCGGTTAGCAAAATTGGCACGAAACCTGGGTGATTCTTCCGAGCGGGGGCGAGGGCTCTAGTGAAGAATTCATCATCTGTGTTTGGTTTGGAATTATCAGCATCCTTCGACGAAGTGAAATTTGATTCAGGTAACATCTTATCGAATTCCTTCATAACAATTTGGTAATAAGATATCTGCGCACAAAACAAACGGAGAAAGACGAAGTTATCTCCCTGACACATAATCGTACCCAACAACAACAAAAAAAAAAAAAAAAAAAAAAAAAAAAAAAAGGGAAGGAGGACGTATTTTATTCGGGTTCAAGACTATATACACAGTATTTTATTCGGGTTCAAGACTATATACACAGTATTTTATTCGGGTTCAAGACTATATACACAGTATTTTATTCGGGTTCAAGACTATACACGCAGTATTTTCTTTGGGTTCGAGACTATATACGCGGCATTCTATACGGGTACAAGTGTGTCTACGGTATCTTTCTTCGGGTTCAGAATTATATGCGGAGCATCCTCTACGGGTTCAAAATACACATGCAGTATTTTCTTCAGGGTTCAAATATTTCTTTCAGGACCAAAAATTCATATATGCAATATTTCCTACGGGTTCAAACAATATATGCAGTATTTCCCTTGGTTGCATACATACAATATTTTCTACAAGAGGCACGCCAAGAAATCATATGCAAGGATTGTGGGAGCGCCTACTCTTAAGGTTTACACCTACGTGAAAAAAAAAAAAAAAAAAAAAAAAAAAAAAAAAGAAAAGTACTCGAAGACATACCTGGAAGCTGGTTTCTCTTTGCCGCTAGTATGAAAAGAGGAAAGAATAAAGCGCGAGGATGGGGAGAAAGGGCTTTATATATATATACATATATAGGCGTGAAAGACTTTGAAATAGGGAAGGATTTCCCTTTCACCAAAATCACGCGTGTAAAAACGGGCCCACAAAGGGTGCGACTTCCCAATGCCGCCCAAGTCACGCTTGCAAGCACGGTTTCCAAGCTGCACCGGCCCACGCCAATTCCGTGCCGACATGCAAGCACGCACGGCTTCTACACTTTGCGCCGGTCCCACCATTCTAGCACACTCGGTTTCACAACTCACGCCAACTTCCCAACGTCGCCCAAGCTGCACCGTGCCCACCAATTGTGCCGGCCTCCCGATTTGTGCAAAACTACCGAGAGGCAAGGATTCCAAATCCTATTTATAAAGGTCGAGACAAGCCTCCTTCAATTTTCTTTACGGTTTCTTTGATTATAGTTTGTCACCATCTTATGCTTACCTCGCAACAAAGACCCTATTCCGAGCTAAGCAGGGGACTTAATGTTGATGGTGGTTTTTAGACAAGGGGTAAAATCGTAAAACCCCATGACCTAGTGTTACCCGCAACACATTAACTAAGAGCATTTAACTCAAGTGTAAACAATTAATAGGGGTATTTTTTCAAAATACCCGTTAGGGTTTTCAACACGTAACCCTAATTCCAAAACCAAGCCGCATCTGCGCACCATGGCAACAAAGCCAAACCAAGCCGCATATGCACGCACCATGGCAACAATGCCAAACCAAGCCGCATATCTGCGCACCATGGCAACCATGCCAAACCAAGCCGCACCACCGCACCATGGCAACAATGCCAAACCAAACCGCATCTCTTGCACCATGGCAACAATGCCAAACCAAGCCGCATCTTTGCGCACCATGGCAACAATGCCAAACCAAGCCGCACCCCTGCGCACCATGGCAACAAGGCCATATTTCCAAGCCGCTATGCCTTTGGCCCACGCCAAATATAGCGCCTTAGGCTTGCAAGACTTGCAACTAGGTCAACATGGCCGTACGTGCCATTGGCACATGCCAACACGTATCGCAGGCCATATTTCCAAGCCGCTATGCCTTTGGCCCACGCCAAATATAGCGCCCTAGGCTTGCAAGAGTTGCAACTAGGTCAACATGACCGTACGTGCCATTGGCACATGCCAACACGTATCGCAGCCATATTTCCAAGCCGCTATGCCTTTGGCCCACGCCAAATATAGCGCCCTAGGCTTGCAAGACTTGCAACTAGGTGAACATGGCCGTACGTGCCATTGGCACATGCCAACACGTATCACAGGCCATATTTCCAAGCCGCTATGCCTTTGGCCCACGCCAAATATAGCGCCCTAGGCTTGCAAGACTTGCAACTAGGTCAACATGGCCGGACGTGCCATTGGCACATGCCAACACGTATCGCAGCCATATTTCCAAGACGCTATGCCTTTGTCCCACGCCAAATATAGCGCCCTAGGCTTGCAAGACTTGCAACTAGGTCAACATGGCCGTACGTGCCATTGGCACATGCCAACACGTATCGCAGCCATATTTCCAAGCCGCTATGCCTTTGGCCCACGCCAAATATAGTGCCCTAGGCTTGCAAGACTTGCAACTAGGTCAACATGGCCGTACGTGCCATTGGCACATGCCAACACGTATCGCAGGCCATATTTCCAAGCGCTATGCCTTTGGCCACGCCAAATATAGCGCCCTAGGCTTGCAAGACTTGCAACTAGGTCAACATGGCCGTACATGCCATTGGCGCATGCCAAACACACACGCTGGTAGCCTAACTTGCAAACCGTGCAACCTACCACCAAGGCATTCCGCACATGCCAAACACACACGCTGGTAGCCTAACTTGCAAACCGTGCAACCTACCACCAAGGCATTTCGCACATGCCGTTGGCACATGCCACAAACGCCACTAGCGGCTAGGGATTACCACTTACGCTCGAGGTGCAACTCGCAACGAAGGCATTCCGCACATGCCATTGGCACATGCCACATGCGTCCCTAGCAGCACCACTTGCACGCAAGATGCAACCAACACTCGAGACATCAACATAAGCGGGGATGCTTTCTAGGGTTTTGGTTTGGCGGATCACAAAGATGCGGCGTACACTACGCTCACATTAAGAAAGCGTGAAAAGGAATAAAGCGGTCAAATAAAAGAGGAAATAATGGTGAAAACGTTTTCACCCATTAACACCATGCGGTTACCACCTCCTCCCATTATTTCACCCTTTACTCTCTTCCTTCATGAGGTCGAGAGTACGTTTCAAATCTCGACTTGTATAAATAGGTCTTACCTATTTCCACCAGACAACAAGTCTCGGTCAGGAGAAAAATATTACACTCTCAGAAAGGCAACTTTGCAAGCTTCCCAAGCTCTTACTTTCTGATACAAGTCGAGATACTACTCTCCCAGAACTATTCTGGTCTCAACACCTTTCTTTGCTTCCTCCCAAATCAACCCTTCTCCTCCACTTTGTGACCGAAGCAAGTCTGGAACGGCCATTTCTTGGTTTAGGCCGGACTTGTGCACAAGATTGATCTCTCGAATCTATAAAGTGCTCACATGCAGCACATTTGTTTAGGGTTTGAACCAGTTTCTCACTCACCTACCGAATTTACCGAAATCGGCAGAAACGATTTTTACCCATAAACAACATCCTATCAAAGATCTCCGACGTTCCCTGCCGCTCATGAGACAAATACCTGGACCAACAAACCCATCTAACGTACCCTCGGCAGGTGACCCGTTCTCATCTCTGATACCATTTGTAATGCCCCGACTCTCCATCGATATTGTCCCCACTTAGCCACTGCAACAATGCTGGGTTTTCAACAGGCGCCGCTGCGGTTATCCGGCAGCAACTTCCCGGGAGGTCACCCATCCCTGGATTACTCCCTCCCAAGCACGCTTAACTGCAAAGTTTTCTACCAATTTTGGATTCATTTGTGCTAAAAAGGCCTCAGTGTTAGTAAACGACAAACTATTACCTATATTCCATTCAAAGGCGAACAACTGCCGAAATCGGTGTTTTACACGTTGCATGATTTTCCCGCGAAGAGTGTATATGTTTCCCGACGGTTCTTAGCTAAGTTAAGTTAGGAGGTAAGACATCCGTCGACAATATTATCTTAGTAGGGCGGTAAGTCATCCGTTTTGATATTATTATAACTAATTCATTTAGTAGGGCGGTAATTCATCCGTTTTAATATTATTGCTTATTAAGATAGTAGCGGTAAGTCATCTTTCGGCAATAATATCTAGTAGCACGGTAAGTCATCCGTTTGATATTATATATACTATTTTATTTTTAAAAAATCACTCGTGTGCATATTATTCTTAATTGTCTAACTTTCTGATCTTGATGGTAACATTCTGAATCATGATTTGGGCGGACACTTCATGTGAATGATGTTATTACTATTGATTAGGGTTGTTCTCGCGTAGTCTTCTCCAATGAGTTTGGCAAGTTTGGGATAACACTTGCTTCTTAATGCATAAATTGTTGAATTCTTTAATTCATTATTGTTCTTTGAATGACTGTTATTATTTTAGAATTGTGAAACATGTTAGTGATCACTTAAGAGTTGCATGTTTCCACTTGGCACCCCTTTTGGGATGATGTGCTCAATCGTTCCTACTTCATTATTTTTCATTTATCAAAAGTGATGGCGCATTTGAAGATATACGTTTTCGTGGTTTGAAGATTTAGCAAATTAAGAATGTTACATATCTTTTATATTTATGTATTCTTTGTTTATCTATAAAATAACACATTAGTATATCCATATCGCTCGAGATATTTTCATTTAAAAATGTGATCAGAGAGTTTGGGTTTTATTATTGGCAGTTTATATATATGATTTTTAAAATCGATAATCTAGGTTTGATGCTTCAATTAAATTGTAATCTTAGTAGTTAAGCAGGGTTAAGAGTTGGGACGTCATACTATACTTGTAGTAAAAGTAATCCTTGTTAGGAAATGTTCTAGTCCTATTGATATGTATAAATCTTCATAGAGAGAACCTAGTAGAAAGACACCAGAAGTCCATATGCCCCAAAGTTTTGCCGCTACAACCACTTGAGTCCATATGCCCCAAAGTTGTTCATTTCTCCACCATTCTTCTACCTGGCATTTTTAGAGGCGACCCCAAAAAAATTAGGGGCGACTTTTTTATTCCCAACCCATATACACCGTTAAGGGATGTCCAAAAACGCGGAGAATAAGTTAATGTCCTTACATAATCGGAAGCTATTTTGTGCCCGATTATTATAAAGAAATCGGAAGCTTAATAACGATATTATACTACCGATTGATATCGATTTTGTTCCAAACACGTATCTTGCTTCTATAACAATCAAAAGGAACAAGAACCTCACTATTCCCAAAATTGGTGATTTCGTCAAGGAAGAAATTTGGGGTAACTTTATAATCGGAAGTCATATTAACTACGATTATTCTAGTTCCCAAATTCGAAAAATGACATTTCTGCAAAACAAAATTTGGGGCAAATCGCCCAATCGGAAGTCTTATTAACTACCGATTAATATAGTTCTCAAATTCAAAAAATTGAGATTTCTCAAAAACAAAATTTGGGGCAATCAGTATAATCTAAGTCTTATTAACTACCGATTAATATAGTTCTCAAATTCGAAAAAATAAGATTTCGTAAAAAACAAAATTTGGGGCAACTGTATAAACGGAAGTGAAAATACTTCATTTGACTACCGATTATGGTAGATTTCAAAATTTATCACATGAAGGATTTTAGAAAAAACTCATTTTGGGGCGACCTATAATCGGTAGGTTGTGGAACCTATTTGGCTTACGATTATGGATACATCCAAATCACAAACTACATGGTTATGCCTAGCTCTGTACACTCAAAACCTATGAAATTTGGCAAGGGTTCGATCTAGGGATCCTTATAATCGGTAGGTTGTTAAGTTGTTAACTCTACCGATTATGGTATAATTCAAATTCCCTTACATGAAGGATTTTAGAAAAAAACTCATTTTGGGGCAACCATAATCGGATGGTTTGGTAATATATTTAACTCCCGATTAACGCTGCATCCAAAACACGAACCAATTGGTTATGGTTGGTTGTGTACACTCAAAACCTATGAAATATGGCAAATGTTGGATCTGGGGCTCGTTATAATCGATGGGTTATATAATTATATACCCTACCGATTATGGTAGATTTCAAAATTCATTACGTGAAGGATTTTAAAAAAAAACTCATTTTGGGGCAACTTATAATCGGTAGTGTATGTAACCTATTAGGCTTCTGATTATGGCTACATCCACAGCTCAAGCCAAGTGGTTATGGTTGGCTCTGCACCCCTCAAAACCTATGGAATTTGGCCAAGGTTGAATATGGGGCTCCTTATAATCGATAGTCTTACAAGTTGGATAAGCTACCGCTTATAAAAGGGATTATTAGCCAAAGTATCTACACAATAATCTCTAGGTATGGTTTCAATTTAACCTACCGATTCATCTTTAACCTACCGATTATGGTGTAGGCTCCCGATTATATAAAGGCATATTGGTCATTTTGAAAAATCGAAGATAAGGAGTAGCTTAGATTTACGTTTGGGTGACCTTTTTTGTCTTTTAATGTCGCCCCTAATTCTTTTGGGGTCGCCCCTAAAAATGTCAAGTTCTTCTGATGCAATACCTGACCATTTTATTTGAAGAAGAGAGGGAAGTGCAAGATATATTGCATATGGTTAAAAGTTAAATTAGGAAAATTACATCTAAAGTATCGATAATGAAGCTAACAGAGAAAAGAGATACCGCTAGTTAGAAACAATAAGTGACAAGAAAGATAAAAGTGAAAAGTGAATGAACGAATGCCAACGTTTAAATATGCAACACGCAGTAAGAATTTTAGTCGTGAACTACCTAAAATAGCTTTTCTTTTTCTGGAAGAAAATCTCGAAATAACTAGTGTCCCATTGAAGTACTTGATAAAGTCTGTCAATTAAATTGGTGGGGGCAATTGTTTTACTCGATAATGAATCCATTGCATAAGCATTTTGCTTCTTGCAATGACATACCTTTTTTTGTTCATATGAATATGCTCAAAAATGATCTTCCAGTTCCGGGGATAATTCACAAAACTTCGTTTCCACGGAGAATTGAATGGAGTTCTCATTAATTTTAACCGGAGAATCTAAGAGCGACATGACTGTCGAGATACATACCGGAAAAATGAGACATTCCTTGCTATCTTGGATTGTTGTGCTGAGATAGGTCACTAACCAATCCTTCATCGTTCTTGAATGGATTGGACTTAAAGAATTGATGGATGACCCTCGAAACCATAATCTGTTGAAATACGGCGTAGATCCGGATGATTGATGGAAGAAACACCAAACACATTCCATACTTCTTGCTCCCACCGAGCAACCCTACCAGCGAGCTCCCAGAAGGATATATCCCAGCTATGGGTCGGCTGATCCACATGATTTAAATGGTTTAAATGGCTTAAAATGCCCATTTCACCATATTTTCTTTATCGTAAAAGGTACTCCCTTAGAAAATCATCAGACTAAGCGATGCAATACACAGATTTCCATCCACGATTGTGCATTTTATCACCTGTAATGACATCTTCTGTCACTGATGCATACATAAAGTGGGAAATTTCAATTTGGTCCTATTAGGTGGTCCCAAGTTAATTTGGTCCACCAACAAAAGGGGAGTCTAGTTTGGTCCTTATTTATCCAAAAATACTAAGATATCTAAAGTACTATTTTCTCTCTCTTATTTTCTCTTACTTCACGTGATATATAGTCGTACTATCTACTTCTTCTTTTTTTATCTTCTTTTTATTCTCTATCTCTTCTTTATTTTCATTTTAGTAATTTATTTCTATTCTAATTAAGCGTCTCTCAAAATATAACGCGTGAATTCATAAATTTTATATGTTCGAAAAGGTCTCAACGAGATCTAAAAAGCGAAACGCGTGAATTCATAAATTTTATATGTTCGGAAAGGTCTCAACGAGATCTAAAAAACGAGTGCGCATTGTACTATGTTTCGATTTTTTTAGGCATAATGGTAATTCATATCCAAGAAAGAACACTATTCTAGAGTATGATGGTTCATCCTAGTTCTGAACTTCATTTTTTAGAATGAACTCGTATATGGTAGGTGTTCATATTGTAGGAATGATAATTCATTCTTTAAAATGAACTCGTAATGATAATTAATTATAATGGTTCATATTGTAAAATGAACTCGTAATATGTGTTAATTATGGTAGTTCATATTGTAAAATGAACTCGTAATATGTGTTAATTATGGTAGTTCATATTGTAAAATGAACTCGTAAATGGTAATTTATATTGTAGAATAAACTCGTGATAGGTGTTCATATTGTAGAATGAACTCCTGATGGTGTCTCATATGGTAGAATGAACTCGTAATAGTAGTTCATTTTGTGGAATGAACTCGTATGATAGTTTATTTGTAGAATGAACTCGTATATTAGTTCATCCTCGGAGTTCATTTTGTAGAATGAAGTCATATAATTGTTTATTCAAACAGTTCACTTTGTAGAAAAAACTAGATAGTATGGTAGTTCATTCAAGTAGTTCATTTTGTAAAATTAACTTGTACTGTAATTCATATTTAGCTTAAGGATAACGTAAAAATTAAAAGTTTTGAAATATAGTAACAATGGTATTCATTGGACAGATCTCGACGAGATCTTTTCGAATATATAAAATTTATTATTTTTTGACTTTTAGTTCAAAAGATATTTTATTTTTCAGTTTTTTATTTATTCTTATGAAAGGAGAAAAAAGGGTATTTATCACACTTTAAAAACCATAACTGTTAATGACTTCATTCCACGTGGATGATGTCCACTCTAAGGCTTAGTCCTATGTGGGCTAATCTAACAAGATTAAGAAATCCATGTCGGCAGTGAAACCTCCTAAGTCACAGTGCTAATTTAGCGAATTGGGACGCCGAATAAAACAGCGCTAGGCGTTGAATGAAAGAAAACAAAATGTTTCTCTCTCCGTCATACTTTTTCCTCTCTTTATCCAAAACAAATAATCATTTTAGTTTACATCTTTTCTATTTTCTCTCAAAAAAAATAAATAATAAAAATAACCATTTTCAGAAACAATCCTATCAGGTTCCTCTGTCTCCATCACATTTTTCCTCCCTCTCCATCACCCTTCCACGAGTTTCTCTGTCTCTCTTCCACATTATAAAAATCCATAAGAAGACAAGAGTGAGAAGAAGTGACACGGTGAACATGCTATTAATACTATTTGTTGTTTGTACTTCATCCCCTCTCAGTTGTGCCCTCAGCTGGGTTGCATGACGCACGGAGACACGATACGAGCGGCGACGAAGACACTATAAAATTTTCAAAAAACTAGGACGCGCGGACCCGTATATACATATTTTATTTATATTTATAATCATGTATTTATACGAAAAGTCAAATATTTCACCCTAAAAATTAAAAAATGATGTTATATATATATATATGTATAAATTTCAAAAGAAAAGAAGATATCGTTTGTTTATACACGCCGAATGTCAAATAATCAGTCACTATTAAACACATAGCACAATCAAAATTCATTCTTAGATCAACACATGTCCAACTAAGGGTATACGTGATGTCATTTCCAATTACAAAATCCTAATAAAGACCTAAATTATTGATCTAAATGTTTATCTTTATTCATTTGGGTAATAATAGTAAAAATAAAGGAAAAAGTTTTTATGAAAATGAAAAAAAAAATCGTTGGACATGCGTCATCTATGTGCGTCAAACCAGACACGTGCGGGACGCGCAAATTGGTGCTCGGACACGCGTCCGTGTCAGCGTCCCACGCGCGTCCCGTGTCCGCGAGCAGAGTGGATTACACGGCTCAAGAAATGCAGCGTCCGTGCAACCCAGGCCCTCAGCTATAGCACAATTTTATTTTATTTGTTGTTAGCGAGAAATTTCTTTTGGGCTCTGTATGGTTCAATCTAGCTGCTAGCACACGCTAGGAGAGAACTAGTGTTAACTTTTAGGCTATACTTTTTTTATTAATTGCAACACTTAACTGCTAATCTAGCCCATAAGACTTAGCCTAAGACCAATCAATAATATTTAAGACCAAACAGTAATATATATTTAAAAAAAGGACCACACAGATATTTGGCAAGGTTAACAGGACCAAACTCACTCGTTTATATTATTCCTAGGACTATATGGAAGTTAAACTCAACCATCTCTCCATTAAGTCTCGTCATTGTAGCAGCATGTTTTAGGAAACAATTTTTATAGCACCAACTATCTTGGTTCACATGAGTTCTTTAATCTTGCCGAACAACAACGAGAGTATTTTATACTTGAGCTGGATGAACATATGTCAAACTACCAACTAAAATCTAATAGCATCACCAAAATGGAAGCAATAATAAATGTACCAGTGACCTGAGTTCAAAACTCCGTATCACCAAATTCTTTACAAATAAAAAAAAAAAAAAAAAAAAATTTGTACGGGCACCAGATAACAGCAACAACTTTAGCACAAATTGAGGCATCAAGGGGGCAGATTGGGGAGCCAATAGTGCACTAGGGAGATGCGCACTTTTAATATATTGATGATCCGCAAGTGGTCATCCTTGAAATTCAGCTACCGCAATAGAATCTGTAAACAAGGTGAATTTCCAAATTTCTGAGGCAATTCAAGTCTGGTTGTGTATTAAATCAAACAAATCAAGTAGGAATTAAGATTCACACAACTCTCTCTAGCTACCTCTAGAACAAGAAACTTTCCCTCCAAAGAATAAGACTAACTTAGGCTTGGTTTGGTAATGCTTTTATTTTCTCAAAAGCACTTTCAAAAGCTATTTATGTCAATAATTTTTGAAATTAGTGTTTGGTAAAAAAAAAAATCAAAGTGCTTTTTATTGAAAGCACTTCCCAAATTCCTCAATTTTTAAAAAGTCGGGAGGAGGAGCTTTTAAAAGCTACAAAAGCATAAAACATTGTGGCCCCACCTAAATTTAATGATTGATTTATCTTTTTTATCCCTACTTTATTTTATAAATGACAAAAGTTACCCCTTAAATTTATATACAATCAATTTTTTTACTATTTCTTATATTGCATTCTTTAATTTTTTAATTTTTCAAACTATTTTATATACCATTTCATTTAATTCGTTAACAGTATAACTAAAAATATATTAAATAATTACTTAAATTTTAGTTTCATTTTTTGTTTGAAATATATATATATATATATATATATATATATAAAAGTATTTAAGTAAAATAATTTTTTAACAATCATAATAATAGTGGTAATTAGTTTGAATATTAATATTATATAGTAAAATAATTAATTATTTTTAAACCCATAAAATTGAATAAACCTACCATTAGAGATATGTCTGTTTTTGTCATTTGCTACAACAACTATGGTTGAATCAAATTTTACCAAACACACTTTGATTGCTTTTTTAATCGGCTTCAACTTTAATTAATATTTTACCAAACGTCTAATCGCTTTTTCTCACAAAGACAAAGACAACGCACAAAGAAAAGTAGTACTTTTACAAAGTCAGGCTGAAGAATACCAAACTAAGCCTTAGTTGGAAGGGACACAAGAAAATCAACAAGAACTAACTTCTTGACTTTAATTGTTTTACTCGCTGTTCAATTAATTAAATAACTTGGCATTTTTAGGGGCTGACCCTAAAAGAATTAGGGGCGACTTTTTATTCCCAGCCCATATACACCGTTAAGGGATGTCCAAAAACGCGGAGAATACGTTAATGCCCTTACATAATCGGAAGCTATTTTGTGCCCGATTATTATAAAGAAATCGGAGCTTAGTAACGATATTATACTACCGATTAATATCGATTTTGTGCCAAACGCGTATCTTGCTTCTATAACAATCTAAGGAACAAGAACCTCACTAGACTACCGATTATAGTAGCTCTTAAATTCCCAAAATTGGTGATTTCACAAGGAAGAAATTTGGGGCAACTTTATAATCGGAAGTCATATTAACTACCGATTATTCTAGTTCCCAAATTCAAAAAAATTACATTTCGCAAAAACAAAATTTTGGGCAAATCAGATAATCGAAGTCTTATTAACTACCGATTAATATAGTTCTCAAATTCGAAAAAATTGAGATTTCTGCAAAAACAAAATTTGGGGCTTTGTATAATCGGACGGTAAGAAGTAATAAACTCTACCGATTATGGTAGATTTCAAAATTTATCACATGAAGGATTTTAGAAAAAACTCATTTTGGGGTTAATTGATATATTTCGACTCATGGCTCAACAGCCTATTTATATGATTAACAAACTTGACTCTCAAGTAAAAAACACTTTCCTAACTTAATCAAACTCTAACAAAAACTCTTCTAGAAAATTCTCACGTAAACAAACTATAAAACAAGAAATACTTTCAACCCAAGTAAAGTTCTATATACCGTACCACGCTTCAACAACTTGTTGATCCATTCATTTCATGTCAACTGTACCAGTTGATCCAAACATACTCTGTCAACTCTCATAGTTGATCCATACTATTGTATCAACAACTCTTGTTGATCCCTTCTGTCTTATTCATAGTATCTTGGTTTATTCTTCAACAGCCCCTTTGGAAAGCATGGCATACACAACGCTCCTCACTCTTCTGCTGCTCCTCTTTTTCATCCGTCTCTTCTTTATTTTTGTACTTCGTGACATGATCAACTCAAATAACTCGACCAAGAATACTAGATCCATAAGTTATCTACAACAAGGTTTGTACTCTGATCTTCATATGTAAGAAACAAAACCCTTTTGATTTACCTGTCGCTTTATCTGTCACTTTATCCCTGATTAACATCAACAATCTCTCCATATTGTCCAAAAACAGCGAGAAGATCACCTTCAGTAAGATCATAAGGAATACCGCCAACAAATACATAAGGAGATTCTTTATATTGAACATGCAATGAAGCTTTTTCAGAAATACCTAGTGCTGCTTCTTTTGAATTTATCTGTTGGATACGTTATACTAATGTCAAGGGATTCATTAGAAAGTCGAGATGTTACCTGGATTCAAACGCACTTGCGGAGCTTGGCCGAGCCTTATAATTAGCTTGTCTCTTTCTCTAATATTTAAGCTAATTAAAAAGGAGTGTTCAATCTTTGATCAGATTCAGTTATGTATCTAAGTTATGGTTTAACTTAATCAACAATGATCAACAACAGTTCAAAAAGTTTCCCATGATTGAATCTTTGAAGAAGCCCATTCTCCTGCTTTCTTTCCAAGGTAATCTCCAGAAGAGGTTGTATTTTGTGGAGAAAGAACATGGTAATGCTCAGAAGCTAATCCCAGACAACAGTTATGAGTGTAAAAGTGGGTATGGCTTAGGTCTTTCGGAGTTGGGTCGATATTATGATTATGAGTGGGCTCATTTCTCACTTGCAGTTTGTAACCCTAGTAGGCATGAGAAGTTGATCATTGTCTCACGTTTGCAGTTGAAAAGTAGGCTCGATGAACGAATATACGAATTTCGATTTGGATATGACCTCTTGGGCAACGAATATAAGGTGATGTGTATCATGAAATATAAAGATGAATATGAATATTACATCTTTACACTAGGTAGTACTAAACCATGGAGAAAGATCAAAAATCCATGGCCGAAACAACGTCCATTAACTTTTGCAACTCATTAGAAGCATACCGCTCATCTCTTGTAATGGAAATCGCTTTTACGAGGTGGAACAAGATACAACAGATCTAGAGCTAGAAAGAGATAGAAAATATAATCGATTAGCTTTGGTAGCATTCGATCTCCATGGTGAGAAGCTTAAAATGATTATGTTAGCACTACTATGCTTGTGTCTGTATGTAGTATTTATCAGTGTGTGCTTAGTAACTCTGCTAGATGGTCTACTAGTTAGGCAGGCTGGCTTTTCTGTTATTGTAACTGTCTTTGTCAGACAGCACAAAGGTGTGTGTCTACTGTGTATTTAAAGCCTGTCCATTATTGTCTTGTATTGTTAAGAAAACCAAATACAACTGAACTACCATTTCTACATGGTAGTAGATACCAAAGGGGAATATTCAACTTCCTCCATTAAAGTTCTGCAACTTTCTTGATCCTATGTTCTTTCTTTTTCAATTCTTCTTGATCTATCATGTCAAGAACAACACGAAACTCACAACATTCCGCTGCAAATCTCAACACCACAAACACTACTTCAAGAAATGGTGATAATCTTGTTAACAACACCACCAACTTTCCACCATTATCACCTTCTTCTCAACAACCACCTCAATCTTAATTTTTGTCATCAGATCCACCACCTACTACACCAAAACAATCTGATGTATCTCAATCGGTTTCACAACAACCGCAACTTACTTCACAATTTGTTCAAAAACAATCACAGATTCCTTAACAAATTTCTCAACAATTTATTCAACAACAATCACAGATTCCTCAACAAATTCCTCAACAAGTTGTTCAACCACAACCTTATCATTTTCCACCACCACCACCACCACAACATCAACATTATAATCACAATTTTGTTTATCGTTTTACTCCTTTACCTTTTCCCAATGTCTCTAATTTCGTTTCAACAAAAATCGATGGATCTAACTTTCTTGTCTGGAAAGATCAATTATCTTCAATATTGATCAGTACAAATTTGTATGGTTTTGTTGATGGTTCAATTGAGTCTCAGCCTCAATTATTGCTTCATAACAATCTTCCTGTGGTAAATCCGATCTATATTGAATGGCGTACTTTGGATCAATTTGTCAGTTCTTGCATCAATGCAACTATTTCTCCTTCACTTGCTACAGAACTTTTGGGGAAATCTACAGCTCATGACAAATGGCTTCATCTATCGAAGATATTCACTCAACAATTCTTTGCTATAAAGTCTCAAATTCGCGGTCAATTACACTCTATTCGAAGAGGTAATTCTTCTTTGATTATCTACATCAGCTAAAATCCATTTCTGATTCATTAGCTGAAATTGGTGAACCTATTCAAGATGATGATCTTGTTATGTATACACTATCTGGATTAGGCAGTGAATATGCACATTTTGTAATTACTATTCAAAATCGTGAAGTGCCTCTTTCTTTTGCTGAATTACGATCTCGTCTTATCAATCATGAGCAATGGATCAAAGAGCAAGAGTCTGTAGCCTATTCTCCTCTTTTAGCCGATCCTAGTAATTCCGCCTTTTTTGTGCGAAAACAGAATTCTAACTAACAGAAAGCAACTTCTTTCCCTCCTCATTATCCATCAAAACCTCCACCTTCTTATCCATCAAAACCTCCACCTTCTTATCCATCAAAACCTCATCATTCAGCTTCACCAAATACTTCTACTACTCCTCCTGGTTTTCTTTTCAAGAAAGGAGAATCCAATCTTAATGTGACTACTGATTATGATGAGATTCCTTGTCAAATTTGCAACAAAAACGGTCATTTTGCAAATAGGTGTAAATTTTGATATGCTCCCTCAAGAAATAGTACTCTTTCAATGCAAAGAGCCTTTGTTGGTTTTGAAATGGCTCCTCCTGGTTTTAATCCATGGTCTTATGCTGAGCCTATGTATTATCCATCTGGACCTGGTGATTCTTCCACGGATGCAACTGGTCACTGGAGTTGTAATGAACAAGGCCCAATCTGGATACCTAACTCTGGAGCTACAAGTCATATGAGCAACAACACTGCACTTATGAATGAAACTAAGGACTTTATTGGAGATGAGCAGGTTATGGTTGGTGATGGTAAGCTTCTACCAATAACTTTAACAGTTCTAGTATTATTACTCCTTCTAATTGGTGCTATTTATTTTGATTTACATAATGTTCTCTATGTTCCTCATATAAAGCACAACTTACTCTCCATTGTAAAGTTTACTCTTGAGAATAATTGTTCTTTTGAATTCTTTCTATGGGGTTATGAAATCAAGTCTCTTCCCAATAGAAAAGTGCTAGCCAAAGGACCTATGCATCACAATTTATATCCTATTCAGTCCTCAAATCTCATAAGAAATGCTGCTCTTTCTGCTCTAGCAACCTCTCCATCACCTACTGCTGCTTTTGTCTCTTTGATTGCTTCTCCAGCTTTGTGGCATCAAAGACTTGGCCATCCAAGTTCTCAAGTTGTGACTAAACTTCATATTGCATGTCCTATTCAGCTTTCACATAAGACTTTTGAGTCAGTTTTGTACCTCTTGCCAACTTGGCAAAAGTCATAGCTTTCCTTTTTACTCATCTCTTACAACATCTAGTCAGCATTTGGCTCTTGTGCACTGTGACATTTGGGGTCCTGCACCTAGTTTGTCTCATTTAGGATTTAAGTATTTCATTCTCTTTGTTGATGATTTTATCAAGTACAATTGTATTTTTCCAATTAAGTGTAGATCTAAGAGTCTCCAATGTTTCATGTTATTCAAATCTTCAATGGAAAATTTATTGGACTTCAAAATCAAAGAGTTTCAGCGTGATGGTGCTTGTGAATTAGTTAAAAGTACATTCAAAAAAAAATCTTGACACTCAGGGTATCTCATTGAGAATATCTTGTCCTAATCTACATCAGTAAAATGGAGCTCCTAAGAGGAAAATTAGACAAATCACAGAAATGGGGAACACACTTACCTTCAATGCTTCTTTACCAAAAAGGTTTTGGTTTGACTCCTTCTTAACTGCTACTTACCTCATCAACAGATTACCTACCAAATTGTTGAACTATAAGTGTCCCTTTCAAGTTCTTTTTGGTAAGGATTCAGATTACAGCTTTATCAAGGTATTTGGTTGCTTATGCTTTCCACATCTTGCTCACTGCAGACAAGATAAGCTCAGTCCCAAGTCCATATCTTGTGTGTTTATTGGTTACAGTCCTTTTCACAAAGGATACAGATGTTATGATCCCATTACCAAAAAGGTTTTTACTTCTGTTAATGTGGTTTTCAATGAAGAAATTTTTCTATTCAGATCTTCATCTGGTACAGTTGCTTCTCCTACTTCAGACAACTCTTTTTCTAGAGCTTCAACAGCCTCACCCACTACTACAGATGTAGTTCATTATCAAGCTCAGTCTCCACTCACAGCAGTACCTTCTTCTATTACCACACCAGTTGTTGAGGTACCCATTACTCCTTCTACTAGTTGTACTAGATCAAAATCTGGAACACATCAGAAAAAATCTTTAGGCTCTGACTTTATAGCATATTCTCATACCAAATATCCAGTTCCACTAGCTCTTAGTGCTACTCTCAAGAAAACTGAGCTTACTGCTCCAAAGACTTTCAAGGAAGCAGCTAAAAATCCCAACTGGGTTGTATTTATGCAAGAGGAGCATGATGCATTATTCTCTAATAATACTTTTGAGTATGTTCCTTATGTTCCTGGCATGAATGTTTTAGGTTGTAAATGGGTGTATAGAACTAAAATAAAGTCTGATGGCACTCTTGAGAGATTTAAATCTAGATTGGTAGCAAAGGGGTTTCACCAAGTTGATGGAGTTGATTTTGAAGAGACTTTTAGTCCTGTTGTCAAAGCTACAACTATAAGATGTGTGCTTAGTATAGCTTTAAGTAACAACTGTCTAATTAAGCAACTTGATGTATCAAATACATTTCGCATGTGATCTCAATGAGGATGTTTACATGGAACAACCTCCTGGTTTTGTGTTAGCTGATCATCCATCTTATGTGTGTAAACTGAACAAGTCCTTATATGGCCTTAAGCAAGCCTCGAGGGCTTGGTATGAAAAGCTGAGCAGTTTTTTACTTCATTATGGCTTCTTCAGATCTGAAGTTGATCACTCCATGTTCATTTTTAGAAACGCTGCTAATCAAATGATTCTTCCGGTTTATGTAGATGACATTATCTTAGTTGGTTCTTCAAGTGTTGTTTTATCTGACTTTGTTTCTTTTATGAAGACCAACTTTGCTATGAAAGACTTCGGAGATCTTTATTATTTTCTTGGTATTGAATCAGTCAAAAATTCAGTCAACAACTATATGTCTCTTACTCAAACCAAGTACTCTCTAGAGTTACTTAAGAAGTTTGATATGCTTGATTCCAAACCCTGCAAGACTCCAGTTGCATCAGGAAAAAGGGTGTCTCTTTATGATGGAACTCTTCTCACAGATCCTGCTTACTATAGGCAACTTGTTGGCAGCTTACAATATCTAACTTTAACAAGACCTGATATCAGCTTTGGGGTGAACTATATTTCTCAATTCATGCATCAGCCAACTGATATTCATTTGTAGCTAGCCAAAAGGATTCTCAGATATATTAAGGGCTCACTTGGGTCTGGTATTACTCTTCATGGAGGAGATTGTTCTAACATCACTGCCTATTGTGATAGTGACTGGGCTGGTTGCCCTGATTCTAGAAAATCCACAGCAGGTTATTGTGTTTATCTTGGCTCAAACTTGGTAGCTTGGTCTTCTAAAAAGCAGCCTACCTTGTGCAATTCTTCTACAGAAGCAGAATACAAGTCTCTAGCTGTTGTTGCTTCTGAAGTCAGATGGGTTTCTTATCTTCTGCATGAGTTATAGATTGACTGTCATTTTCCCTGCACAATTTATTGTGACAATATAGGTGCTGCACATCTTGCTAATAATCCAGTTTTTCATGCAAGAACAAAACATGTTGAAATTGACTGTCACACTTTGTCGGAAGCTTGGTCTCTACTTTGTTTACGCTTGTCAAATATGTTCCTTCTCTCTCACGGTTGCATATTGTCTTTACCAAAGGACTGTCTAAGAGTTTATTCCATAGTCTTCAATCCAAACTTATTCCATGTTCCAGTTCTTAGTTTGAGGGGGATGTTAGCACTACTATGCTTGTGTTTGTATGTAGTCTTTATCAGTGTGTGCTTAGTAACTCTGCTAGATGGTCTACTAGTTGGACAGGCTGGTCTTTCGTTATTGTAATGCTGTCTTTGTCGACAGCACAATCGGTGTGTGTCTACTCCGTATTTAAAGCATGTCCAGTATTGTCTTGTATTGTTAAGAAAACCAAATACAACTGAACTACCATTTCTACAGATTAATCTTCCGAGTGATGATGAACTCGTCTCGAGTTATAATGAGGGTAACTTTTATTCATCCGATTTTTTCAAAAAAATTTATCCATCGGATTACAAAGGATGCTTCTGTTATTCAAGTATTAATTCTGATGGTACGGTTGTACTCCATGTATTGAAAGACACAGTTAAACTATAAAGTTTGAACTTTCAAGAGAGCCACGCACTCCTGCTTTTCCTGCTAGTACCTATATTCCGAGTTTTTCTAACCAGGTGAGTCTGTATTGGATCATGAACGACAGTAACAATGATCCTTTTATCCGGCTTTACAATGTGCATTCAAAAGAATTTAAAGTAGTAAAATTTCCTAAAGAAATTTTCGGCCATAGTTCCAAGTTTCACATTTCTAGTTACGTTGAAAATTTTCTGTCTTTAAAAACTTTGGCAACGATGATGGCTGAAGGAGACACAAGACAAGTACTAGAGGAATATAAGAAAAACTCATATCTTAGTCGAGAATTTTTTAACGATATACCAACAACTAATCCAGAAGTTATTTCATTTGTGGGCGAAGCAAGTAAGTTTTAGTTTTCATGTTTGAAGAAACACCAACACATAATTTCAGGATTAATCAAGTTTCTTTGAAGACATTTACATTTAGTTGTGAGCTCAAAATTTCAAGATGGGTTGTTAATTCACTATGCAATAAATTCTTTCTTACCAAGTGCATTGCTTTGAATTTCATAGGATTGTATCAAAGCCTTTCCTTTTATTGGCATATTGGGCCTGAACATGTTGCCTCTTGTGTTTTTCTGTAAGAAACTATTCTCCTTTTCTCAATTTCAACCTTACATTTAAATTATTCTCCTCAAGAACACACTCTTAATAGCCACAAAAACACACCCACACCACATGGCAAATACACTAAACAGTACATATATTCAGTAGATAATAAGCACTCACAAACGCCTCCTAACTAAGACTAATTCAATTCAACCAAGACTTGTAGCATTTTCTTATGCTAGATTGATTACATAAGCAAGGAGCATAGGACATGCCATTGTATGTGATCTTAGTTAGCATCATATTCTGCCCGTACCTTATCAATAAGCTCTCTTCTTTTGATCTTTCCGCCACCTGATTTCGGAACAGTACGTACAAATGTTACCTTGCGCAATCTTTTGAATGGTGCTACCTGCAGTTCAATAAATCTCTGAACATCTACTTCGTTCAACGAGCTGTTGGGAGCACGCACAACATATGCTATTGGGATCTCACCAGCTTCAGCATCAGGATATGGGATGACAACTGCATCTAATATTTCAGGGTGAGAAACGAGCAACCCTTCAAGCTATGATGGTGCAATATGAATTCCTTTATAGTTGATGAGTTCTTTTATCCGGTCCACAACAAAAAGTTGTCCTTGCTCATCAAAATACCCAAAATCTCCAGTGTGAACCCAGCCCTGATTATCTATAATCAATTTAGATTCCTCTGGATTGTTGAGATAACCTTGCATCATATTTTGATCTCGAACCCAAATTTCACCAAGCTGGGTAGGGGGAGAAGGCACATTGTATGAACACTAATAATTTTAGATTCAACCCCTGGGACAAGGGCTCCTGTTGAGCCAGAGTTTCGAACTCCCTCGTATGGATTCTCGAAAGAAACATTTCCACATGTCTCTGTCAAACCATAACCTTGAATTATTGTAGCTTGTGGTAAATTGCTTGCACATTCTTCCATTATGTCCTTCCCAAGTGGTGCTGCACCAGAGCCTAGAATCTTTAGAGAAGACAAATCATAATTCCTCACCAAACTCTGCTTAGCCAAAGCAATAACAACTGCAGGATAAACAAATAAATGAGTAACTCTATGTGTCTCCACTGATCTCAAAACCATTTGTAAATCAAATATCCCCATCGAAACCAATGTGTTCCCTCTTCGAAGTTGTGCATATGAAATAACCGGAATCCCAAATATATGAAACATCGGAAGGAAACAGAGAAACACGCTATCCGTTTCTCCATTACAATCTTGATCTGATGTAACAATCTGAGATGCAGCAATAAAATTTCCATGGGTTAACACCACAGCCTTGCTCGCAGTACCAGATGTATAGTAATGAGGCAGTATCAGTTTGCTTAACAGGAACATAAGAAAACCCCGAAGAAATATCAGACCCAGATAATTCAACTAACTTAGGAAATTCTGTAAATTCTGAACCAGATAAAGAAGAATTTGAAGAACCAAAAATTACAAATGGTAAACCAACTCCTTTAGCTTTTTCATACAGTTGTTCAACCGTAACAATCAACTTTGACTTGGTTTCCTTGATTTGCTTCGAAATTTCAGCTATTGTGTTTAAGGGATTAAAAGTAGCTGCTATAGCACCAATAGCAACAATCCCTAACAAACATATAATAATAAATTGAGCAGAATTTGGTGCAAGAATTGCGACAACATCACCATTTTTAATATCCAACTTAAAGAACCCAATGGAAGCCTTAACCACCATAGATTTGAGTTCTTCGAAGGTTAATGTTTCACCAAAATCAACATCAACAATGGCAATTTTATCAGGATAAGAGTCTGAGTTTCGAAATAAAAATGAGACTAAAGAAGTATTTGGATCTTCTGGCAGATATACAGGAGGTCTTAAAGATCTGTAAATACCATCATTCCCGTACCCATGTGTTTCCATTGAAGGAGCAGACAAAACAAAGAAACAGTGAATAATTGTTTATCAAAGGCTAGAACTAGATGTGTGTCTATTCTGTGATTTAGGTAGTCTAAGAGCAGGATGTATGCTATATTTATAGTACAGGGTTTCAAGTTAACAGTCCAAATCGTAATGTTAGAGATCTCAAGATATACATGAAAAAAATTAAAACTTGTCATTCACATGGACTCTTCCTTGTACTAAATTAAGGCTTTTCTTGTGGAAATCATTGAATGAAGGTGTACCTTCACTCCAGTTGCTTCATCATACCAAAATCAGTACCTAAACTAAGGCCTTTCTTTGTGAAAATTATTGAATGAAGCTGTAGCTTCACTCCAATTTCTTCGTCATACCAAACTCGGTATCTAAACTAAGGCTTTTCTCGTGGAACTCATCGAATGAAGATGTACCTTAACTCCTGGTTCTTCATTATTATAACAAACTCAGTACCTAAACGAAGTTTTTCCTGGATGAAAACATAAAAGTAAGGTCTACCCATGTTATTCAGCTCAATAACATGGGTTGAATCTCTCAGTAAAACATACTGAGAGCTCAATTGGGATTCTATTTTCCCTACTGCCCATCAAATATTAGGTTGAACACCATTCTTAGCCATTTCCTGAAACAGTCTAAATGCAGGACTTATAAGTTCCTCGAAACAAAGACCCCTGATGAATGATGATAGTAGTGTAAGTGACCTTCTGCTACAACAACTCCACAAAACAAACCTTATTTTGCCCTGGGGTCCAATTGGAACTCTGACTATAAAGAATGATTCCGATTTTTGTTCTGTGCTAAGGCATCATAGTAGCTCAATTATCAGCTAACAAAAAATATGTACTAAGTTAAATATCTCAACAGTCATACAATCCAATAATCAACAAGTCCAAACAGAAAAACTGGATTGCCACAATCACAACCACACACACAGAATTCAAAACAAAGTAGTATAAAGTTACCTGTAATAGATGTTATGTGCTCCTTGGTGTTTCATACCCATCAAGAACAAGGATGAAAACTTAGCAGGAGATGCTGTTCTATTTGTAAAGGAGGTGAGCAAATGTAGTCCTTCCAGTCCTCCCCATTCAACACCATGTGTGTGGGGTGGACTTGGGAAGACCACAGCAGCTAAATCCGTTTAAGAATCGTGTATCACCATTACTAGATACTAAACTGCTAAGATCTTTAAGAAGCCATCTAATGAATTTTCAAATCTTGTTGATTTCAGTTTCAGGAGGAGGAATTAGGGCATTTTGGTTTAGACTTTAGAGGAGGAGAAAATGAAATTAGGGGTTTGAGAAAGAGAAAGAAAATCTTGTAGATTTCAATTTCCGGAGGAGAAATTAGGGAATTTTGGTTTAGAAAAAGAGAAATGGAGAATAAAATGGATTTAGGGAAAACGAGAGAAAATTGTTGATAAGATATGCTGCTCAGCTGCTGGTATTGGCTGGTACTGCTCATTACTTTGAGAAGATAGGAGGCCCTTATCCTAAAAAAGATTCTAAGGTTAGGACTTGTTTGGTTGTCTTTTCTTCGAATTTCTTCTGTGGTATTCACCTGTCACAAAAGAAACCTCAATTGATTGGGGGCCAAGGATTTTAATTGGGGGCCTTCACTAGAGGACAAAAAAGGTCACCCCAACCTAATTTTGGTCACCCCTTATAAATTTTTTTAAATGGCTAAAATGCCCCTAAATAATTAGTGATAATCTTAATTAATTAGTAATAATCTTACTTAATTAGAGTTTAACTTTCTTTTTTTTCAAATTTTGTGTTTGCAATTTTTTTTTTTTTTTTTTTTTTTTTTTTTTTTTTTTTTTTTTTTTTTTTTTTTTGGCTCAGATTTGTATGAAAAATCGTCATGGTATTGAAGTGTTTTTGTAGCGAATCTAAAACAGTCGTTAATGTTTATTTGTCTTAACTTCGACTCTAAGCGATCGTTATTTCCTATAAAAGAGTCGTTATCTTCTTCGAGGAGTCATTAATGGCGGAAATGTACGACGGTTTAGAGTCGTCACATATAATCAATTCCTTGACGACCCTTTGAAAAAGTCGTTATTTTTTTTTATTTTGTATATAACGACTCTAAAGCGTCGTAATGGTTTTTGAAGTGTCAATTCTTGACGGTCGTTATTCTCTAAAAAGTCGTTATCTTTGAAGAGTTATTAATGGCGGCATTAAAGGGTCTTAATAGTATTGAATACGACAATGACGACCCTTAACGATCGTTATTGTCATTGAAGGGGTCGTTAATTAGTGTCGTTATTTGAAAAGAAAAGAAAATCGCAAAGGGTAAAATAGTATTTTTACTATCGGTTTAATACACCCCTGAAAAATTTGGGGTGCAAGTAAAATGTCAAGGCCCCCAATTAAAATCTCTGGCCCCAATCAAATGAGGAAAAGAAATTTTGATCCATAATTTTTCCTTTTTTAATTTATAAAGAACTTTGTGTCGGACGAGTTGACTCGGGTTCGGATCATTAGTATAGAGTAATTCCAACAATGCTTGGTGTCGAAGTGAGGGAACGCGCGCATTCTCCGCGTGAGAGAAAAAGAAAAGTGGCCCCCACCTAAGTCTCATCGCCATCCTCGTCTACAGGGTTCCCATCGTAGTTCATTCCCCTGGCGGGATTTCTCCGCGGTCAACGTAGCATCACTCGAGTAATTAAGATCATTGGTATAATCACTTTATGACTCTACAGCTGTACTACCATGACACGACAAATTACCACAAGTTTATGTCGAGAGAGAGAGTGTTGTTGCCTGTTGGTTCTCTATTTTCTCTACTCTTTTGAATTTCAACCATTTTTGTAGAAAGGGGATCATGCAAGGCAATCCGATATCGTCATTTTTGTTCATTTTAGTCGTTGAGGTGCTTTCTTTGATGTTTAAAGCAGCTGTAGATCAGGGATTGATTTCTGGTTTCAAAGTGGCGGATCAAGGAACAGTTATAACTCAACTTCAATTTGCCGATGAACTTATAGTCTTTCTAGATGACAATGATATGCAGGTATGTAACTTGAAAAATATTCTTATAGCTTTTGAAACTATCCCAGGCTAAAAGTTAACTTTAGGAAAAGCACAATTGTTGGGCTTGGACCCATATAACTAGTCATCACTCCAAGTGCAATACAGTGGGGCACCGAGAACCACACAATCAGCTCCTCTCACTACCATTCTGCGCCCGACTAGTTCGGGATTACCATTTGATGCACCATCACAAGAAACAAATACTTCATCCAGAGCTGGAGGGAAATGCATAACGGAAACTTTTGTGTTGAAATTTTTGGTTGTTCTTCGACTCAACTCCCCGTGAAATATTTGGGAATTCAGTTAGGAAGCAAATCTAATTGTAGACTAGTCTAGAATGAGGTAGTTCAAAAATTTTAACAAAAGTTATCTGGGTGGAAAAGGAGATACTTATCAAAGGGGCAGAGGTTTATAATGATACAAAGTGTACTAGCTAGCCTGCCAGTTTACTATCTGACTTTGTTTCAAATGTCGATTAGTGTAGTTAAAGATCTTGAAATAGTTATGCGAGAATTTCTTTGGGGTTCGAGTTCTACTACCAAGAAAAAGAGTTGGATTTGACTAGAGATAACACATCTTTAGATGATATAGTATTTTCTTTTGATTACAAGGCCGATAATGGTTTAGAGGAACGAGTTTATCTGAGAATACTATTTTAGAGTCTAGCGATTTAGGTACAATAGTCTTGGACAAAGAAGATGAACTATAAGAGCTTTTAAATTTGAGTGAGGATGCATCACTTGAGTATAACATTGGAGAAGCAATTGACTATTTTCAGCATTCTGACGATCTAGAAATTAGGAAAATTGTAGCTAGTCTATCTAGAGACACTTAAAACTCTAAGTTTGGGGGTGATTATCATTCTCCATGTCCTTTAGCTTTAGCTCTTACAGAGATACCTCACTTGGGACTTGACATATGTGCCTCAACCATTTTACAAGATTACCTTCATACTAGATCTCCCGAACCTAATGATGTCCAGGAAGAAGTTCAGTTGTTAGAAACCCATCCTCTGGTTGATGTGGTTTACCCAGGCTACGATACCCTGATTGACTTTGTTTTCCCACCAAATATTTTTCTTCCAAATGTGGGAACGTATGAGTTCAAAATGTGTCAATTACTAAGTTCCGAGACTAAACCTAATTATTTTAGGAAAATAGAAACGAAACATTTGCTTAAGAATGACCATCACTTTCATTGCGGTCAACTGTTTGAGTCAAATATGATTGACTATGAGGATCCTCAATTATTCAGGTTATTATTATGTGCTTTTGAATTTTTCCAGACCTTAGAACCTGATATTTCAGATCTTACTTATGAGGAGGTGCAACCCATAAAAATATTTTATTTAGACTCCTTTATTGAACCTGAACCTGAACCACAAGTAGATGCAGTTTTCTTAAACAGGAAACTACCTAGGCAATGGTGTGCTATGTTTATTCTTGGTTTGTTGCAACTTCCTTTTGTCTTTGATAACATTTTTTGATGCAGATGACTGACAATTGTTCCGGCTATTGCTATATGATGCGAGGTGATTAATTCTATCTTATGTCTGGCTGAAGACGTTAAACTTGGCACTTCTTGGGAGGTAACCCATGCTCATGCAACACGGTAATATCTTTCCTTAACTCTTTTGCTTCAAATGGTAACAGTTTCTCCTTGTTTATGCTTTTAATTTTATCTTTAGAACATTGAGGACAATGTTAGATTTAAGTTTGGGGGTATGGGAGAAACTTTTTAGTTGCATTATTAAACTCCAGAGCCCAAAAGTTTATGCCTATCAATCTAAGTGGATGGAAGCATCTTGGTTGTAGGAGTTGAGGAACCAATCTGAGTGGATGGAAACATCTAAATAGAGTCTATTCATAAAATCACAGAGCTCAGGTGTTAGAAATAACATGATAGTTTCACCGTATCTCGGAATCATCTTATTACTTCTGTTTTTATTTTGTGCACAATCTTTATGTTGATGTCTGCTGGGTTGAAATAGGGTGATTGAGTGACTAATTATTTAAAAAAAAAAAAAAAAATTGAGACCAAACCATCAGACCAACCGGAATAAATTGTTCAATAAAATCGACCCCTAGTTCCCTTGTATATGCCAGACGATTTGATCTAGAATTAGGATTATCGACCGTTGGTTCCCTTGTATATGCTACTTCCTCCTGTAGTCAATGAGAGTGTTCCAACCAAGGAGGTTCTTTAGTGCTATTCCAAGGTTCTCCGTAGATAGATAGGGTATGGAGTAAAGGATTTGTGGGTATATCTCTAGCAAACTCTCCCGAGACTATAACTCGGCCACTTGGGCCACCTAGGGGTTTAAAGGCTTGTTGCACACGCTAAGTAAAATCGCGATGCCTGCGACAGTGAGTTGGGATTTTTATTTTGTAGATTTGATTTGCTCGATGACTAGCAAATAATAAGTTTGGGAGTATTTGATAGACGCATTTATGTGTCTATTTTGGTCTCAATTATGTGTATTGTTAGTGCTCGATTATTTGATTATTTTATGTTTTTGTAGGTGTTTTTGGAGAAATAAGATTTTGCGGCAAAATTGGCTCGAAAAGTAGTATTTGGACCCCTAGGAGAAATTATTCAAGGCACCCCAAATATGCGCTAAAATCACCCGGAGGAGTTGATAAAGGCACCCTGAAAATTAATAATTCCACCAGAATTTACTATTTCCACCCCAAGGCATGTGCTAAAAGGACCCCAGGAATGGATAAGGGGCGACCATATTCACCATTTGAAATAGATTTTTTGGCGGGAAGAATAGCTTCACACCTTCAGTTTTTGAATTTGTTTTGGGCTGGATTTGCTCGGATTTTCTCATGAAGATGGTTTGGTTTGGGCTTGTTATGATAAAACAGGCGAGGTAATTGATTTTCCCACGTAAGAAAAGAAAAACTTCAATCGATTATTAATTGATTCAGTGACCGGGAATATCTCGGGTGATTGGTTCGAGTATTTGGAAGTTAAGGAAAGCATATCTTCTCTACTACTTTTACTGCTATGTTTAGAAGATTTGGGATATCAACAGAAGACGTGGGAGAAGGTTTGCATATGGAAGTTTCGACAAAAAAACAGGGGAGGAAAAGTTATCGGATATTGGTTGTTTCTTTTGTAAGGTACGTGGATAAAATGATAAAAGAAATATTATCAGAAAGATTTGGATCTATCAGAGGGAAGTTTGAGTATACAAGGAAGCTCAGCAAATGCATAGAAAATCAAAGAAAATAAAATATTCCGGTAACTTTCCATGGAGTAAAAGAAGAGATTTTCTCGGTATTTTGGTTGCTGACTTGCTGTGAAGTATATAAAAGGTATTGGGGTATCACATGAGAGGGTGTCGAGAGTTTGGGGTCGATGCGGAGGCTGCAGAGGCAGAGAAATCAAGGTTACAGGAAAGTACCCTACTGCTGCCGAAGAAGAAGGGGACGAAGAACATTGACGCACACAGATAGTCGCAGTTCTACTACACCAAAGAACTATTGTTTATCTATTGCCTTATTCCTTTGTAACAGTGGCTCTGTAACATCTATATCTGTTGCAAATCCGCTGTAATATTATTTTCTTTAATAAATCTTTTGAGTATGTTTTTGACATGAGGAGCTAAACCCCAACAATAGGACAACGGAGGAAGCCCTTTTTCATCACTGTGGTAATTCTATTAATTCTTTATATGACTTTTTGCACGAAAATTGAAATGATTTATGATCTCTCTTGAATGGTTGTGATTTCAATTGATGGGTCATGCTTAGCTTGAGTGTTTTGATGTCCCATGATTTAGATATACAGTCATTACTTTCAGAATCTACCTTGGCAAAGAATTAGAGTCAATGAATCTTTATCATATGAGCTATAATTGTGTAGAATTGATTTTTGAACCACATGAGTATGAAAATTGGTGAAATCCCGAGTCTCAGTTTCTCTCGATATTATGACAATCTTGTGAATATATTTTCTTTGTTTTTAGTATTTTCTTAAATCAAACCTTTACGAGCCCGAGTTGAACGAACTTTTACTACCACTTTCAACAACAATATAAAATCACATCAAATTTTTTATTACAATGCCGATAATGGTTTAGAAACAGGGTGGTGTAGGGATAAAGAAATTAAGGTTGGTTAATAAAGTGATTCATTCGAAATGGATATGGAGATATGGCAGTGAAAAGTATGCGCTGTGGAGAAGAATTATAGCAGAAATTTGGAGGATCAGCTGAAGCTTTATTTCCTAATCAGTCTAGCAGAACTATTGGTCGGAGTTTATGGATAGGTATTCTGAAAGCAAGGGAGTTCACTAAAGATGGTACTTCCTTGATTATAAGGGATGGTGCAGGTATTTACTTCTGAGATGATCTTTGGATAGGTGAACAGCCTCTTAGGATGACATTTCCTACGTTGTTCAGAATTTCAAAAGGTAAGAAACTCATTCTGCAAGAGATGGTGAGATGGTGTCGGAACAAGGTGCCTGGAATTTACAATTTGTTAGAGCTTTGAATGAAATTGAGCTTCAAGAAGTTATTCAGTTGTTGCAGGTAATATGTGATCCTAATGTTATTCTCTCTGTTGCTAGAGATGATAGAATTTTGAGATATGGAAATGGAAAAGGTTTTTCGGATGCTTCTACGTATTCGGCTTTAGAAACGGAAGGTTTTATCTCGTTTCCAGATAAACAACTTTAGAATCCTAAAGTGCCACTGAAGGTCTCACTTCTCGTTTGGACGTTATGTTATAATGGTATTATTTAGAATACCGATTGTTTGTTGTGTGGTGTTCATTGAGGAAACTAATGCTCACCTGTTTTTACATTGCAAAATAACTTTTGAGGTTTGGTCTTACTTTATGAATAGTTTTGGAATCACATGGGTTTTTGCTAGTGATGTTAGAAGAACTTTATGGGAATGGAACAACAAGAAGAGTAAGAAGAGAATTAAAAGACTTTGGGGATATTTGCCTTTTGCCATTTGGTGGAGTATGTGGGATGAATGAAATAACAGACTATATAATAATGTGAGTAGAACCTCCAAGCATATTATTGTGGAAGTCAAAGCGTTGTTATTCAATTGGGCTCGACACACAGGTATATTTTCTGGTTTCACTTTATCCATTTTTATTTGTAATTTCGATACACATCCATGTAAAATTTCTGTTTTCTTTTTTTAATCAAATTTGTCCTTTGCCGTCAGATTTTTTTTTTTCAACCATTTCAATCAGAGTTGTTAAGAATTAAGACATGAATTTATTGCTATTCAACCATTCTTATCAAGTACATTATTCTTAATTTGTTCTTGTTATGAATATTATTTATCTTCTTTTTATTCTCCTTTCAAACTCCTAGAATCAAAAGTATTGTTATTTGAATATTCCATTTGGTACATTGGGAACTTTTACAAGTAAATTATTTTTGGTCAATACAATATGTGTGCTTGAGAACAACATTTTTCAGTATCCCAACGTGATTACAACTCTTAACCAATATGTTTGTCTAATGGCTGGCATCCTCAATAATTTAACGTTAAGATTTCTATACGGATCATCTTTATATCCACGTAAAACTAAACGTGTGTGCAACTACGAATCATTCAAAGAATCCGAATCCCGGCCTGAAGGTATGGAGACAGGCAATCGATCGATCTCTTAAACCGGACAAACAAGTCATCTAGATCAATAAAATGGTCCATGCCAAAGACACAAATACTGAAAACTACTAGTCGTAAAAATTTGAGTTTGGAATACTTTATTTATGTCCAAAAATTAAGAAGAAACTTTATGTGTCTGTCTGGCTGCGTTGGCTTCATGAATGATGGTTGTGCAGAGGATTATAAATAAAAGCAACTAACCAGCTGGTTTTCAAGAAAAACCATTCATTTTGGTTGGTCTGAAACTCAAAAATATGTTACTCCAATCTGTTTTATCATTTCATTCTGCAGCTGATGATACAACTTTTAGTCTGTGAGTTGGCAAGAACACTTGTTAGAATTTGAAAATCGAGAAGATGAACGGTAAACGGTGCTGCGTTAGAAGAAGAACGTCATCTGCAGCGATAATAACAAGTTTTTCATGGAGAAGTACTTGAATTGGGCGGAAGCACTGATAACAGCTTCAGTTTTTATCTTGCTGTTGGGTCTCTTTTGTTGTTGCATTAGTATTGAACCTAATCAAGGTGGTAATGATGTTTGTGCTTGCGACGGTGTCTCTGGTGTTTAATCCAAAATCTTCTCAAAGTTCATGATTTTTTTCATGTTGTAAATTGTAATCAAGCGTTTCAATTTCTTATGCTCTCATTAAATTTGTTCTTTTTTTGTTCAAGATGTTACAATTCAGCTCTTTTACCAGTGTCCACCAATCTTTCAAGTCCTTCCAGGTTTTAATTCCCCTACTGATTTGCTCTGGGAAGTGGAAACCCATTTATGTAATCTTAGTTAGCATCATATCTTGCCCGAACCTTATTCGATCAGCTCTCTTGATTTCATAACACCACTTAAAATGTTACCTGCAGCAATCTTTTGAATGGTGCTAGCTACCTGCGGTTCAATAAATTTCTAAACATCTATTGGTCTTTCATCTGAACTGTTGACATACTTTTGCATCATATTTTGACCTTGAACCCAAATTTCACCAAACTGAGCAGGGGGGAAGAGGGTTCAATATTGTGTTAACAAGCACCATTTTGAATTCAACTCCAGACTAGTCCTCTCTCCTCTTTCTCCTCTCTTGCCTCTAGCATGGAGTGAACTTTCTCGACGAGTCCCCTGGTAAATTTCAAAGCGGCAATCATTATGGCAGGCATACTCTCCTCTCATTCATCATATCGGGTTTTAATTTTCTACCTCTCTTTGTACTGGTTTTCTTTTTCATTTTTTGGCCAAAGTTTACAAATTCGGTTAGCTGTTTTAATCAAACTGGGATAAAATTGTTTCTCAAAATATTCATATAACAAACTTGTTTTCATTTACAACTAACTTAAAATCTTCAATAATTTGGAAATAGAAACTCCCAAATTTAGCCTTGATAACTTCTCATAGAAATCTAAGATCTGTCCTGTTGTTTGCTTTTCATCCCGGAATATTGTCTTCTACGTTCTCTCCGGATTCTCCATAATCATGGTGAATTCTTGTTCTCCTGGATTGTTTTGCCTCCAAGGTAACATCTGGTTTCTGCAACTGTGTCTCATTCATCTGGTATCTCGGGATCACGAAACACCGTTAAGTAATGGAATGATGATTCAACATACATAGGTCATCTCATAATGTTAAAACATAGGGCATTTTTTCCTACATTTAGGTGAGTTTATTTTTCTGTTTTCTCTTAAAATCTCTGAGAATGCCATGTTAAACCTCTAGAGTGTAGAGTGATTTTTTGCTCTTCCTTGATTATTTTAATTACGGTTTCAGCATCTATCTTATTATTCATCTTTAGCCTTTGAGGCTAATTTTTTACTCTATATTTCTATGAATGCTTTGCTGAATCGAGACGAT
>JAJJWW010003755.1:0-78559 GCA_023531295.1 Papaver armeniacum | reverse complement strand
TTAACACCCACACCCACATATCCAAGCCCAAGCCCAAAAATCCGACGTTTATACAATATGTTTCTCCATACATACTGGTCATCGCTCAAACAATTTATCTCACACAAAAAGGTGTCGGCCCGAAAACCATACATGCATAGTTAAATAAACTAGTGACCCTTAGAAAAAAGTTTCGTTCAAATAGAAATTATTAATGAGTTACTCCTTTGTAGATAACCCTTACTTTAAGTCAATGATGTGTAGTTGATAGGTTTCTTAAATACCTGAATTTACTATCAATAGATTATGTTTTCTATGAATTATGTATTTTACTAGGGCTTAACCCATGCCATTACAGCACGGGAAAGGATATGTACTTCAAATATATCTGTCGGTTCATACATATCATAACTGTTGGCGAAAAATTGATCCAGTCGATCCAAGTCTAAATGTTTTTGAGGTGTTGGTTAATAAACATGTCCTTAGCCTCAAATATTTTAATATTATGTCTGTAAGTCATACAATCCTTTAGAACAAACATAGTTAATCGATAACCAACTCCTCAAATTCCCATGGGCCTATGGGTAATAAAACACTACTTCATTCACTTCTTCAAAACAAAGCAGTGGTGTCCTTACTTCGAAAACAAATAAATCATCCAAGGTCGTTCACCAAATTTGTAACAAAACTGAAAACGCAAAATTACTTCAAAATCAATCATATTACTCCTACAAAATCTGTTAACTCCAGGAATTAGTTTTCTCCCATTGATGATATAAATTATTCCAAAGTTAAATAGATTTATGTTTATTCAGTTTCCTAAAGTTTAATTATTTTTAATTCTTGATCCATTTCATTTCTTATCTACTTATCTTCTCTCCTTACCTATTACCATGAACTATTTCTCAAGCATGCATAATCACATGAAGTCGAGGAGAAATGGAAGAAATAGAAATCATGACAAAATGGGAATAGAGAGAGATATGAGAAACGAAATCAATTACAATTGATTCGCGTGTAGCCTTGTATAGGGTCAATGTTTTTTATAGGTTTCATCATCTTTCCTGCCCCGACCCGAAAAATCTTAAGACCACAGCTGTTGATTTATCTTCTCCCTAGAATAATCTGGCCTTTAATATTTATTTTTATTTTAAAAAATTAAAGAAATAAAAAAAAAATTAACCATGGAGAAAACTTTACCCGTGCCGCCTTGATTTTGGTTATTTCCGAATATCGTACCAACTGAGGCCCGAAATCTTATCAACTTCTCTGATGCCCACACCCACACTGTTAGCAACTCCTTTGATGCTCATACCTATTGTATTCCTCCAAAAATTGTTCTGGGTTATGCATTTTTCATCTGATGTTAGATATGATATTAGCCCTTATCTATGTTTATAAGCGTTCATATAAATCATATGGTTTATCTATAATATTGTGCCCAGATATTGCTTGACATAGACAACAACAACAACAACCACAACGGTTGTGAATTCATTCCATGGGATTCAATGTTTCCGGTTAAATCAGCAGTTAGTCAACCCAAAGGGTGACCATGTTAATTTTCCCTGTTTTTTTTTATATTATTTATTTATTAAACGGATATTCGCTCAAATTTCATCCACCGGGTGAACAACTAAGGATTTTAATCGCCTTGAATTTTTATTTAAACACTCGAATCAAATCTGAAGAAAAAAAATGTTACAAATATAGTTTGTGTTACAAATACTGTTTGTCATGTTTTCGACATCAAATTCCCAAAAATATATGTTATAAATATAGTTTGTTTTACAAATATAGTTTATTGTTTTTTCGACATCATATTCTCCTTGCTATTTGCTGCATCATATATTTGATCTTCAATCCCCAAGAAGATATTTCCCACCCATACTGCTATATATGAACACTTATGTTTATCATCGATAGTATCAAGTCTAAAAAAATTTCAACAAATTAAGTATTGTGCTCAGCAGTTCCTTTTAACAAATGCTTTTGTAACTTCGAAAGTCTTGGCACTCTTGTCAGCTCCATATGTTGTTATCTGCACCTGGAATACAATCTGGCGATGCATGACCTCGTAAAGAACCTTGAGACACATGTTGAACTCCCTGCTCTTGTTAATAGGTTGTCAGTAGCTCCCTTACCATTCAAGCAAAAGTTTGACATTTTTTATGTTGAATATCTGCAACATTTTCAAAATAAATTATGAATTTACGGTATTGTGGATTGTGTCTTTCTAAGATAGTATTTTCCAAAAAAGGCCTCTTCTAGTCTCATGGCGTGCAAGTGATTTAGAAACAATGGCGTGCAAGTGATTTAGAAACAAAAATGTTATAAAGTGTTCCATGAAGCTCTGTTTTAAGGATCCAATTTATTTTTCCCCACCATCTTTACATCACTATGTTACCGTAAGTTTAAGTTGACTATTTGATTTCTCCACCGAGCTATGCTAGTATGCTCAACTGTAAATTTTATGTGATTTCACAATCGAATTACTTATACCTCTTTCATCCGCATCAAGTAATCCGCCTTATGTCCCAAAAATTCCTCTGTTGCATTTCCCTTCGCTTGGAATATCGGCGATTACGCTCATCGGTAACCATCATTGTCAAACGCGATCACAAAGTTTTTATCGATGTTATGTATTATGACTTTCCTTTTTTTTTAATAAATAGAATTTAGAAAAAAGTAAAAGAACATAAATATTACATTGGGATTAAGTTAATGTATTTCAAGCACTCTGAAAATTACCTCCCGTGCCTTATTTCCTCAAATTCATCGTTGTACATGCAACACCAATCTTCGGCGAAGCTAGTAATTTGGGCCAGTGTAGTAAATGTATCCCCTGCCTGTAATAACCCCACTATTAACAAATTTATTATTTATGTAATGAAAGTATTTATTAGGATAATCATTAATAAAATATTTAATGATGAAAGTATATTCATTAAGAAAATTGTGAGACATTTATAATGAAAGAGCTGATAAAATATTTAATGAAAGTTCAATTATGAAGATAAGCATAAGATATTTATGATGTAAGAAGATATTTATAATGAAAAATATCCCCTCCGTGCACTCTCTGACCTTGCGGGACAAAGTACTTTTCCAATGTAATAAACTCCAACATGCTCAAGATTATCTCTTGGCGATTCCCATCGAAGGACTTAACCAAAAGATTGGACCTCGTCAGTTTAGTGTTATCTTATGTTATAGGCTTGGCATTCCTCTGTTTGCTGTAGGTGACTTATACTCCATCTGTGGTAAGGAAATGGACGTTTTCAGCGATCATGCACTTCATTGCTCTCATGAGGTTGGTGTTAAATTCCGACACGACTTTGTACGTGACAATATTGCAGATATATGTTTTCGTGTCGGTGTCCCAGCTAGAAAAGAAGTTCAGTTGTGTCTTATATCTAGCAATGGTGGTGACTTAAGGCCTGCAGACATCTTGATCTATAATTGGGATAGTGGCAGGGACACGTGTTTAGATGTCACAGTTGTTTCGCCTTTCACCGGAGGTGGGGTTCGTTCTTTCCGCCCATGCCTTGCTGTGGATCAGGTTTTTGTTCGTAAGCGTACCAAGTATTTTGACCAGTGTGCGAGTCACGGATATGGTATTGGTGTGCTTTCCTTCTCCACTTTGGGGGAGCTCAGTGAGGATGCAGTCGATCTCTTGAAGCGTCTCCACAACTATTCTTCTAGGCATGATGGTACACCTAAGGGTGCTAATTTCTTGTTTCATAGGGTAGATGTTGTCATTTATAAGGGGGTTGCAGCCCAGCTTGTTTCTAGGATTCCAACTAACTTCTTGTAAGTTTGTTTTTTATGACAAATTAAATTCAAAAAAAAAATGAAAAATTAATAAAAAAATTCAATGAAAGTATATTTATTAATATAATTATAAAGCATTTATAATGAGAGATTAATAAAACATTCATTATGAAAAATTAATGATACAATAATGATGTAAACAACCACAACCGTCGATTTAGCTTCCCCCAAAAAACAACCACAACCGTTGATTTGGCTTTTGGGAGAACAAATCTGGACCGCTCTTTATCTAGGCTAAGTTGTCCATGCTCTGTTTTATATTATTGACTAGGCCTTGACCCGTGCCGTAACGGCACGGGAGTTGATCATTGTCTATATGTTCATTGCCCAATTTATATCACCAAAACATGTCTTGTCGCGGATCATATAAAAAAAAAAAGACACAGAACCCATTGGTTGCCCTCCATCAAATCCAAAATGGTCTTGTACCAAAAGACAATAGGTAAACTTCACTTAGGTGGCCACAAATACGTTTTCACTTTTGGCATAACAATGTTTTTTTGTTCTTAATTCGTGATTCCATTTTTTTCCGATAAGTGTGAAAATTGGAATCGATTAGATGTTAACCCTTACCCTGTGGAAGCGGTGTATTCCCATCCGATGTTTAATTCTGTGACTCTTTAACCCAACCACCAGTACCTATCGGAAAAATGAAATTGCAGTAATCACAATGACTCTGCCGATTGATGATATGTCATCTCGCTTAGAAAGTTCTTCTCCTTCTCTAATTGTTATTCCAAAACGTTATCATGCACGATGCTATACCACGGGCTATATCGATTGATTGATTTTTTTCTTTTCTACACGGATTAACGTCGGGCTAATGTGGAAATCACGGAATCAAATCGGATAAGTTGACCAAAATAACATCGGTGCCACTATTAGTTTCTCACCGTAGTAACGGTAGGTGACTGGATTACATTTTAGGGTCTTGTTGTTCCAAAACTTATGTTGACCGCAAATTAAGAGAAGTTGGGAGGTTAACCTGAAGGTGAAGTTTCTTATTCTTAGTTTGTTACATGCAAATTAAGAGAGAACTTGAAAACAACAATCCATCCTAAAGGAGCTCTAAAATAAGCACATGACGCGATGGATTGTGCATTAACCTATTACTCGGGTTAATGCAATTTGTTTCCATGGTTTTTTTTTTTTTTTTTTTGAGAATTGCTAGGTTGACCGTAATAGGTGTTTAGAATAAACCATTTGAATGAAACATATAATGGGACCAACTGAAAACAGTTACCATCCCAATAACATATACATTACACTATCAACGTTAAATTTTTATCGGGTTGTTTTTAGGGTAAATTGCGGTCAACCTGTACATTTTTTTTTTTTTGTATTATAACCAACTTATTTTCACATAGAGTAAGAATTCCCCACTGACTACCACACCACCACCACCTACACTACCACCACCGAACCGCCCCATCACCACTACCTCATCACCATCATCACCTAACTCCATGGACCACCAACAAATACTACCCAATTAATATGATTATTAACAAATTTATTATTTATTTAATGAAAGTATTTATTAGGATAATCATAAGACATTTATAAGGAAACATTAATAAAATATTAATGATGAAAGTATATTCATTAAGAAAATTGTGAGACATCTATTAAATTAAGATATTTATGATGTAAGAAGATATTAATATTAATGAAGATATTAATTAACATAATTATAAGACATTTATAATGAGAGATTAATAAAATATTCATTATAAAAATGAATGATACAATAATGATGTAAATAACCACAACCATAGATTTAGCTTCCCCAAGAATGAATCCAGAGCGTCCTTTATCTAAGCTAAGTTGTCCATGCTTTGTTTTATATTAGAGATGTTTGTTTTGAATTTTATAGGTGATTAGGTGTCATTTGGGACAAACAAAGAAGAAATTATCTAAAAGGGCGAAATTGTCATTTATAGGGAAGTGATATCTGGAGTCTAGCTGAAGTTAAGGGGCAACCGTGAAAAATGCTAAAGGCATACGATGGAATTGTAAGGGACAGACCCTCAGGACTGTCCTGTGTCAAAAATTTAGGTCCCTAAATCCTTATCAGTTTATAGCCTAGCCGAAACTCCTCCTTTTCCGCAAAACAACGATCAAGACCACTTCCCTAGCTAAACTATGCTGGTGCCATGGTTTTTGATTCATGAACAACACAAGAGAAGAATCGATGTTTTCCAATTCATTCATGGATGAACACGAGAGATTGATGGAGATTAAATGAAGAATTTGAGATTAAGATATGGGTTTTGTTGGTTGAATCTCCTGGATCTGTGGAAAGTGGATGGAATACAAAACATGAGAGTACGAAATTACAAGAAGTTGGAAAAGAAATGTTGCTGTCGTAGTTCATATGGGGGCTTATCAAGGACACGTTTCTGGTTGTTGGAATTTTGTTGCTGCCGGTAGAAGGAAATGAAGAAAGAATCAAAGAAGAAGATGAATTTTGAGGTATCTTGATCTGAGAATGGATTTAATTGAAGAAATCTGACGCAGTTGATTTGAGAAGAATGATGGAGTGGGTTTTGGCTGCATTTGAATCTGCTGATGGTGATTGAAGGTTTCTGGTGATGTTTAGAGCTAGATTGGGAAGGTATGCAAAACCAAGAAACGGAAAGGAAGAATTCCGAATTAGTGTTGTAGGTTCCAAAAGGCCGCGACTCTGGTGGTGTTTAGGACGAATATCGTGTTCGTGATTACCGGAGAAGAATAAGAGATACGGTTTGTTTCTGCAGTGCATATGCTTAGAGCATCTCCAACAGAGGGTGGAGGTTTTATTTTTTCATGACACATAGGATTTAGAGCCTCATTTACATTAAATTCATCTCCAACAGTGGGTCATAGAAAATAGGAAGGGTGTTAAAATAAATATGAAGGTCTTGGAGAAGGTCTTATTTAGACTTTGGGAATGACCTACATCATCATTCTAACTATATTTTAATTTTTTAATTTTTAAATAAATTGTTATGAACCAATAGGAAAGGGGGAATCAATTTTATCATTATCCAAAACAACAAATTTTAAAAATAAGACCCCATAGTATTGGAGATGGTTCATGAGCAAAGACATTATTATTTTTGCATACATACATATGACCCCATAAATAAGGATCTAAATATAAATTCCACATAGGATTTTTAGCACCCACTTGGAGATGCTCTTAGAAAGGATGAGATAAATTGCTGTTAATGATTGTTGGAAGGAGAACAAGGGCCAGGGACGGAGGTGGGGTGGCTTACCTAGGCTCCCCCCACCCCCCAAAAAAAAAAAAAAAAAAAATCAGTGAAAGCTCATTTTCCCCATGGTAACTACTAAGGAAAAATGAAAAAGCCCAGGTCAAAATTTAGATAGCCAATGAAAGCGAACGTATTTTGAAGAAGATCTAACGATCGATGACATATGTATAGCGGTATAACTAAGATCTAATGATACACAGTACAGTTTGACATGAGAGGAGGGTGAGAGGACACGTTTACAATGTGCATGCATCCAAAGAATTAGTTTTAGTTTTCATTGCCTGTATGTAATTCAAAATCTTAAAATGCTGTGTATCGTTATATTGTTATGAGGCCAAATATAAAAAATATAAATCATAAAACACTAGTGGAAAATAGCCGTTTTAAGATAGTTCAATAGTGTCGTTTCGGAGGGTAAAAGACACTATTAGAGTGCTTGGCAAAAGTGCCGTAGATTCAGTGTCTTTTTCTGAAACGACACTTTCAAGGTGCCCCTAAATAACGATGCTTTGAGAGTGTCGCTATGCACGACATCTGTATGACGTCGTAGATTTGATTTATTTTTAATATTAAAAAATGTCATATCTTTGGGTCATTGATTTCATCATTAAACTAATTGAAACAATTCGATTGATTCAAATTATAGTAAATCGAAACTCAAATTAAATTGAAATTCAAATCCCAAATTGAGATGAAATGATAATTCAAATTCAAACACTAAAATTAAAATGACAATTCCATAATCTTATACATCCATACAAAACGACCATTCCACATTAAATTGTACTCGTTAATTTAACTCAAAATCATACAAAAGGATTCAACTCTAATTTATAAGTTCAAGCTTTCTTAAAGGGAAGTGCTACAAGTCCAAAAAATTTCAACATCAATTTCGATGATCATCACCTGGGCACCAACTAGCTTGAGAGCGAGAATCAAAAAAGAACAACCCTTTCCAACATCTCCCGTATCCAGCAACAACAACAACGATCTTACCAAAGAATCATGACATCAGAACCCCTCATGAGACCATCGGTAAGAGAGTGACAAAGATCCATAAAGATCGTCGGGAAGAGCAAACAACATCAATTGTGGGCTGGAACCCGAATGAACTATTGAATATTTTCATACACAGGCCTTCCCCACGCACTACCTACATTGATTTAGAAGGAAAAGGGTAATTAAAGTCGAACTCAAGAGAAAGTAGTCGAATAAACTACATGATCCAACTTACAGAACCAAGTAACTTTAGGAGAAAAAATATCGGTTCTCATTGGCGTTTGTCAGTGACACTATGTACTACTAGTTAATTCATAATTCGATCACTCGGTATCATGGTATTAAGGGCTTCACTGACTCAATTTCATTGATCAATTTGTGAAGGAAATAATCCATGAAAAACTCGATCGACTGACTCAAAGTAATATAAGCGTTACACTTATCGGTACTACATTTTACACAAGTAGCTTTAGGAGAAATATATCAGTTCTCGTTAGCGTTTCTCGTGACACTATGTACTACCGGTTAATTCACATTTCGGACACTACATATTATGTTATTAAGGGCTTCACCGACTCAATTTCATCGATCAATATGTGCGAGAAATTATGGGTGCAGTCAACCCAAACTCGAGGTCCAACCCAAGGATGGGTGCAACTCTTTTCCATTGATGCCATACGATCCTCCTTCACCGCTGGGAGATCTCGGAAACTGAAGTTGAAATTGAAACCAAAAAGATAAAAGATTAATTCAAATGAACATAGTACGCCATTAACATAGTCGAATCTTTTAATTTATTTATATATGCAAGTCTCCGTCAAACAAATTATAAATCTTCTGGATAATATTAAACAAGAAAGACAGCATATATATATTTGCATACTATGTTTGGCGGCACTTAGTACGCCATTACTAAATTCATAAGTCAATGTCAATGCTACCCTGGAGTCCTATCTAAACGTGGTGCATTGTACAGAATCCAACCCTTTATGCTCTCAAACGTATTTTCGGTTGTGTCTCCAAAACCTACATGCGAGACAAGCAAGCTAATGGATTTGAGATTATTAAAAAATAGGTCATTAGAACAGACACATGATAAGGAAAATGTGAGAGTTTACGTGAAAACCGATAAAACTCCAAAAGTAGTTGTGGCCAGTGTTGAAATCTACCCGGCTTCAGAAAAAAAGTAGGCAGTTTGGGGTGATATAAAATATAGACAACGGTAGATATCCACCATGGGATGCGTGTCCAAGACACGCCCAACCAACAATTTCACTCTCATACTACAATAACGAATAAACCGAAGTCCCATTTTCAGTTAACACATTTCAATACATAAGAAATTGAGTAATTAAGTAGCGAAGTTAGAAACTTATTCATGAATCTTACTTTGGATAGTACTTGGAGCTTCTCCTAGACCAGCCCGATCTCTATTCATCTACACATAACAATCAAATTAAGTAGTTGAGTCGGTCAATTTGAGCAGCAGTAAGAACTCTCACAACATCTGGAGTCCCAATTTGAAATACCACTCCATCTCGTTCCTCTAGACCAATGCTAAACACAATGTTCTCCACTCCTTTCGTAGAAAATTGACTACGTATTCGAGTTGCCTTTGGGTCCCTGGAACTGTCTACAAGGTCAGCTATCGCACCAAAACACCACGCAGAATGAGCATGTCCAAGAGTGCCAAGGTAACTTGGATCAGCACACACAAAAATTTTCTCCACACCGTCATCATTACTGTTACAGGTCTTAGTAGGTTTGGAAGCTCCTTCTACAAATTCACAAACCTAATGATCAGGAATAACCTTTGCAATATGGGACAAACAGAGAAGATACAAAATAATGAACATGGAACATCAGTTGGAAGTCAGCAAAGTCATCCCGTACAAACATAAATTGAGAAATGCCATTTTACAAACAAATCCACAAGTTTGGCTAAAAAAGAAACATAGTGATGTCAAAGCAAAAGAAACAAAAAAAGGTAATCAAGAAAAAGACGGAATGTGTCTATCAAGGTTACATAAACCTCGGGGTTTAAGATTGTGTTGCATATGCTTAGAATGTACCAAAATAATCAAAGTAGAGAGAGAAATTTATAATTCATCAAGGACAAAGTAGATGCGAGAAATTTGGATTGATTTACATAAACATACTCTTGTACATGAGAAAACAACAAAAGCCGACATTATGAAATGAAATATAATTTAAGCTAAATGCTTTCTCATCCTCACTCCACTTCCGTGATTAATATCGAGTGAAAAAATTATGTCCTCTTTGAGATACTTTGCTTCCCAAAGCCTATACGGTAAGGCAGCCCCCGAAAGTTTCAACTACCTCTATAAATAATACAATTTCTATGGTACGTGCAACGAAAAATGCATCTTTATAACTCATAATGAATCATCGGCTCATCACACCTTTTGAACTTATTATGATTCCTAACACAAACTTACGTATGAGAGTTGCTACTATATCAAGGAAAACACACAACCTTCAAGATACCCAATGCAAGTCCTTCCAAGTGCCCGAATCCTAGAATACGAGCACGAACAGAATTCCCCTCCTTGTACTTCTTTTCGACTTTTCGAACTTCCTCATCAGCCACATCAGATATCTAAATTGAAGAAAAAAAAGTTTCAAAACAGCAGGCATCTAAATGGTGAAAAACATATGGGAAAATCAACAGACGCAATGATACGAACTTACACTAACATACGGCGAAAATTGGTGCATCGGAGTTGAAGGATTCTCTAGCAACAAGCCCACCCCTCTATCAACTCTAACTACACGGGCGCCATCATAAATATCACCGGTTTTAACATGCTAGAGATAAACCACATCATTAGTCGTGCAACAAAAGACATTGATGAAATCACAATCCCAACCATTACATCATAATGCAAATACCACCTAACATTGATGAAATTGGTGCAAAATGAATCACAAATCAACTTCTTCTAGGGTCACTAAACAGGCCAAGTTGGTGACACCCACACAAAATTTCCATTGGCTCAACTCTTGGGCATACGAGTTATAGAAAGGTTCACATACCTGAATTCATACACCTCACAAGAGAAGTGCCCAAGAGGTACGCCACTATCCCCTTATGTGCAGTATAGGTTGTAACAAGTCATTACATATAAATATGCTTGGAGTTGTTCATTTACAATCTCAGGAAAAATCTTAGCTATTCAAAGTATAAAGATCTTTGTAATACCACACAATATGAACAAGCTTCTTTCTCAAGAGCAGTTCCCATTTACCTTTCAAGTTCTTATTTAGTGTTTTATTTCTCGTGGGTCTGCTCATGGGGTTGAAAGCCAAATGTTTTGATGCATACTCCTTATCCATCACACACCATCCAACTCTTAACCTGTCACATCCATAACCTGCAAAAACAAGCAAATATGAGTCTTGTCACATAACCATGTACAAAACAAACACAATGAATAACTGAAACAGCCTCACTTGTTAGCACAAACCAACCGGAAACAAACCATGTTATAAAAATCTCCTTGGTTTCCCCTGTAATGAACTCTCGGCACCCATTAGTACCACAAAGTTCGCTGCACAAATAGAAAAACAGTAAATACAATCTCTTCTGAACCACATTAACAAAAAACCAAACCAATCTTTTGATACAAAAATTAGTACAAACATGAATAATTTTAAAAACCAATCAATTATTTGAAGAACGTAGAGAAAATATGAAACCTTTGAAGTTTAAAGTTTCCCACTCCAACTCCGTCACTTACCGGTTCAATGCTAAATCAAACAAAATCGCAAAAATAAAAAACCCGATCTCAAAATACTAATAATCCAAACATAAAAATATGTAAGAAATGAAGAATCATTCGTTTGTTACCACTACAAATCCCCAATTTTTAGATCCCCCAATTATAAAAACCTAGGGTTTTATTCTAATAAAAATCCACAAAATTGATTCTACGAAAAAACTAAATTGGTTGGTTCTTCAATTACATCTGAACCCAAAACAATTAAACTCAAAACTAATCATTAAATTCACCTTGCTAATGATTTTTCAAAAGTAATTAAAAGAAGTATGTTAGTTGATTCTTCAATTGTTGGTGAACGTGAATCACTGTGCTGGTGGTGGTGGTGGTGGCGGCTGGATTGAGCGGAGAGGGAAGAGAGTCTGAGTCTCTGAGGAATGAGAAATAAGATTTAGGGTAAAAAAACTAGAGGAAATGAACTCTTTCTGGTTAGTGGTGGTGACTGAAGTGAGTTTCATTTTTTTAATTTGCTTGACTTCGTGGATGGGAAATGAAGTTGAAGATCTGGTTTAGGTTTAGGTTCAGGTGAGAAGAAATGTGGTGGGATGAAGTTCGCTTCATCTCGTGAAGGTTGGAGAGAGAAAGAGAGACTAAAGAAAGAGAGAGGCGGAGAATAATATGTTTTCTCTCTCTCTGCTTTGAGATAGATAAGGTTGAGGTGATATATCACTTTTCAGAGCAAATCCTGACCGTAGATCCTACCTAGGAAACCATACCAAGTGAGTGACGTTGTCTAAGTCAACAAAAGTCCTCAACCAGCGACAGTATGACTTTAGTCAAGGACACTATAACTAAGATCGTTGTCTAAGTCAACAAAAGTCCAAACACAACGACACTTTGACCATAGTCAACGACATTTTAGGTATGTGGTTGAATCACGACATTCTCGTATGTGTCATGTCATTGTGTCTCAGATAGGTCATTTTCCACTAGTGAAATGTCGCATAGTTTTTTTTTTTTTTTTTTTTTTTTTATAAGGAGCATTAAAGCTCCAAGTTTTATTTACAATTAGATATAATACAATAATTTTGACCCGAAAAAAATCGAAAAGAAAATTCTGCACCAAATATATGTAAATCGATAGTGTAATTGAAATCTTCTAATGGTTTGTCACCATTTTGTTAGATACTCTCTGGAAAGATATGATGCTTCCATAAAAAAAGTAATATGCCCAAACTCCAGATCGAATTCTGTAATCTCTGTTCATCACGGTCGTAACTAGTTGGATGAAAGATTAAACCAAATCGAAGGCCCTCCGGGAGGTATGAGAAATTGTAATGGCATACACTTGCCATACTGATGAGAATTAAAAGATATAATATAAATATATTAATCATTGCTATAATGCAATCTTATTTATTCAAAACATAAAAGAAAACTAAACTAATCTACCCGAATCTTAACAAAATCAAGATCCGGGTAGAATTGAGAAAGTAAATCTAGGAAAAAATGAATTAAGAAGATGAAGATAACTGACTTTTGGACGAAGATAACTACCTAGTGAGAAAATATATTTGCAGAGTGTTTTCAGGAGAGAGAGAAAAATCCTCTTTTGCTTGGGACCCAATCAAATGTCGTATAGTTACAGGGATAAACAAAAAAAATGTAATAGCTTATCATGTTTATAGTCACAAATTTTAAAAAAGTAACGTACAAAAGCGTAAATTTAAAATATTTTACGAATTAACAATTATTTTTATATCTACGCAAACAAAAAAATGATTTCAAAACCCGAAAAAATCGCCGTCCTTCGGCCGCCTTGTCAAATCAGGATAAATGACTCTTGATATACTCTATAAGGTGAACAAATTTGATCCAAACTTCAAAGTTTCGCGTTTCAACGGAAAGACAACATGTTGCGCACCTTGTTCACTTCAGATATTGTACTGCATTTATTTTTGTTGCAGTTGAGATTAATGAAATTTGGAACTTACGATAAAAAAAATAGCCCACCCAAGCATAAATTCCTGGTTCCGTCGCTGACAAGGGCTGCAACCGATTGTTATGGCATGAATAAATGAATGGATGTATTGAATTATCTGTCAGGGATTGAGTTTTGCCAGAGGTAATGGGTGTGCTAGAGTTTTGTCAGTTCCGTGAAACTGACAAGCATATCAAGCTGCTGGGCTTGTGGACTGTGTTGAGGCAGAATAAGGAATTAAGTTTGTTCTTAAGTTTATGGGATGGGTCTTGTCCCCCTGCGTGAGCCTATTAAGAGCAAGAGGAAACTAAGGCTTATTCGGCCTTGACCAAGATTTAGAACTCGGCAAAACATGGGAGGATATATAAGAACTAGATCCCTTATGGATGGTCTGTTCTACTTGTTTTATAGGTGATAGTTTTCTTCTCTGTATTTTTATCCTGATTTCCGAAAACACAAGTAGCTAGTTTATTGTTATTGGTCACAGATGCAGAGAGATTTTCCAAGCACGTTATTTGATTGATGAATTAGTTTTTTCTCATTATTGTCGTTCATTCTCTACCATTTATGACAAGTTGCATGATTTACATATTGCAATGTGATTGAATTTTCGTTTAGTTAAGCATAGAATTAATTTTAATTCACATCCATATCTAAAGCTAATTTAGGGTTTATTACATTATACACAAAAGTGATATTCCTTGACTACAAGTAGCATAAATATAGTTATAGCGTGTAGTGATATATCCTTGTAATTATATGTAGAGACCTTTGTTATATAATGCGTCAATCAATTGCATTGATTCGCCTAATATTATGAATCCTAATACTCCATGGAGATTTAACCTGATTAGTGCTTTTACATGTTATGCTAGTGTCTTGGTAGAATTCATATTTGCATCTTTTGATGTGTTTGTTGATGACTTGAAGAAATTTACGGGATATTTACGCGATAAAGGTATATAATGCTTTGATAATCATAAATTAAATTTGGATTCTAATCATTCATTCAAATACATGTTTAAATTGAAGATGAAACTTTAATCACTATTCTACCAGAATTGTTATGAGCATAGTTTTCTAAAAAAACTCTATGAAGGACAAATGTTTCTTTTTATTCAATCACTATTAATAAGTTGCACATGAGTCTCAACTAAACCAACAAGGAAAGGTTATTGTCACTAATATAACTACTAACCTCTCTTTGTTTAAGGAGATCAATGAGACCCCTACATCTGAACTTAATCATTAATAACATTAAGGGGATGGATCTTCCAACTACTCTTTCCTGACTTCTTATGGTCTGCAACCTTAAGAGGATTCTTAATATCCTTCATACTAGAAGGCTTGTGAATAAAATGGGATCTCACACCACTAGTATTATCTTTAGAAGAAGCTCCACCAACAGAGGACATGTTTATCCTTAATAGAGTTAGCAGCAGATGCATGTACTTCAGTTTAGTCCTTAAGAATATCATAAGGTACAGGATTATTGCTTAATAATGACCCAACATCATTTTCAGATAAAACATCAAACTTATTGCCCATAGAAACGAGAAGTTCTACCAATTGAGATGAACTACTACCAATCAACTGATCTCCTTTATAAAAGTGCACCACTTTTTACTTAACAAAACCGAAAATCACTGAAAAAACATTATTATCCAAGTTCTCAACATTAACAGACCTACTTTAGGAACCTATATGCTCCTTGTTTTGAGAACCAATTCTAGTTCTTTTAGAGCCTTCTTAATCCACATTTACTTAGAAGTATCAACAGTTGTAGCAAGAACAATTAGATTCTTTAATAGTCACCACAGGTTCTTTAAGTCTTTTAACACATCTAGCCAGAGAATGACCAAAATGCCCCAAAATGGACCTCTTAGTTATGAAAATGCCCCGGACGTTACGCGAAAGATCAAAATGCCCCAAAATGATATCGAAATGCCCCAATCCGTTACTTTTACCTATAATAGTCAAAATGGGGCATTTTAACAGTTTTTGACTGGTCAACTTTGTTATGAAAGGTCTCTTTTGCCCTTCAACATAATCTATGGTTTCAGGGTTTAGGGTTCAGGGCTTAGGATTCAGGGTTTGGGGTTTAGGATTTACGGTTCAGGTGGTGGCGTTAGTGATGGTGGTGTCAGCAGTGGTGGTAGTGGCGGTGGTGGTGGTAGCGGCGGCGGTGGTGGCGGTGGTGGCAGCGGTGGTGATAGTGGCGTTGGTGAGGATGGTGGTGGTGGTGGTGGAGGAGGCGTTAGCGGTGGCGGTGGTGTTGGTGTTGGTGGTGGTTGTTCAAGTGGTAGTGGTGGTGGTGGGGATGGTGGTGGTGGTGGTGGCGGCGGTGGTGGTTGGTAGTTATTCGTTTGGTAGTGGCGACCGTCCAAAATAGTCACCCTTATGTCATCTTATTTGTCAAAAGGGTATAAATGTCATCTTTTCACATGTGCGGACCACATGCTTCTGAATTTGACCACTTAACCATGTCTAACGGCAACTTTAACGGATTGGGGCATTTCGATATCATTTTGGGGCATTTTGATCTTTCGCGTAACGTCCGGGGCATTTTCATAACTAAGAGGTCCATTTTGGGGCATTTTGCCACTTAACCCAAACTGTACATGAAGAATACCTAAGAGGTATCCAAGGATTTAAATCCTCTTGCCACCAATCACAATAGGAATCATAGTTGGAAACTCACAGAGAGCGTCAATCTCTACGAAAATTTGAGCATATCCCATTCTTTTTCTGGATGGAGTCAATTTATCGGACATAATGGATTTACCCAGAAAACTACCAATAATCGCTAATCTTTTAGCATGCCACATATGAATTGGGACATTGAAAAGATTAACCACATAGGAACAAATTTCATTTCTGAAATCTTTCTTTCAAGTAGAAGAGTCCATGCTCTAACTATTAATAGTTGATCAGAAAAAAAATAGAGCTCCACGTTCTAAATCAAAGATTGATCTATCTTCTTCATTAGAAAAATCACCATGAATATACTCATCTCGAAATCACCCTTAAGCTTCCAGGCTTTTTGTACAAAATGTGAACCAGCAAGAACGAAGACGGCGACCCACAAAACAACCAATTAATAAACTCTCACATCTCTGAAGAACATCTGCAATATCATTATCCTCAACAACAATTATTCTCTCTCCATCAACAACAGAAGAAGCCCGAAACTCCATAGGTTCATCTATAATCTTTTATGCTTGATCTTTTTCAAAACACGAGACCAATCAAAAGATCCAAATTTAGATAGATTCCGGAACCCATCATTCATATGAGAATCATTAACACTCTTGGAAGAATTAGGAATCGAAACATAATACTCACCACTAGGTATAAGGGGATCCATAGAGAAAGAAACTTAAATCAAACAAAGAAGGAGAATCAAGATCTAACAATAAGCTGAAGATCAATCATTAAACCTGGATTTAAGAAGAAACAAATGAAAAATTAGAAACAAACACACCAGAAATCAGAAGAAGAAAACTTTTGACTGAAGTCAACGTCGCCAGAAAATCTCCACTACACTGCACTTTCTCTCTCTTTGAATTCTCCGTCCTCTCTTGTTTATAGTAATTTATTTACATCTTCTGGTTATGGGCCATTCACTACATTACCAAAAAAAAAATAAAGATAAGACTTTTCACCTAAATATCATCTCCAATCCCAAAGTCTTATACGACAAATGATGTCATCTTTTTATATGACCTTGACCCTTGCATTAGAGATGAAATTTGGTGATAAAGGTCTTAAATCCTATGTGTCATCCTATCTTAAGACCTTGACCCTTTACAATCCAATGACTTTTAGCAGCCTTCTCTAAATTGAAATATGAGCAGTATAACCCCAAAAAACCTAACCAATCACTCAATAAATCTGACACAATAATCCAAATCAATATCAATTACAAATTTGATTTCCCTATTTTTTTTCTTCATGTAAAGCGTACCCGCCTGATTTATTAGTACAACCGTTGCCACGGTGGGAGGGCCGGACCAAGAAGAATTTGAAGATGGGGCTTGTCTCAAATTCGTCTCCCCGTTTAGTAAAAAAATGATACTATGCATTGTTTCAGAAGAAGTGATAGTTTCAGAAGAAGTGATACTTTTGCTCCGTTTTAGAAAAAATGATACTTTCGTCCCGTTTCAGACAAAGTGATACTTTCACTCTGTTTCAGAAAAAGTGATACTTTCGCCCCGTTTCAGAATTTCAGAAAAAGTGATACTTTCGAACGGAACAAAAGTATCACTTTTCTTGAAACAGAGGGAGTACATCCTTTTATTAAGGCTAGTTTGGTATTGCTGTGAATTTTAGAAAAGTGCTTTTTTGTTTGTCTTGCAGGCGTTCTTTGTCTTTGTCTTTGTGAAATTAAATCGCATGACGTTTGGTAAACTATAATTTAAAAAGTACTGTGCAATTAACAAATCAGTAAATTTTGTTTGGTAAACTCGGTATTTAAAAGTCTTTGGTGATGTAGTTAATGAAAATAGACATATTTCAAAAATTAGTTTTAATACAATTTTATTATAATAAATTATATTTCTAATTTTAATATATGTAATAAAATATAAGTAATATTTTTTTAATTGTTTTTATTTTTTAATTAAAAAGTTTATGATTATGGTTTGCTATGAAAATATTATTATTTTAATTTTTTTTTCAAAAAAAATATTTATTAAATTTATTATTTAGTATTTTTTTCATTTTTTATTAGTTGGAACAGAAAATTGGTTGATGCATAAACCAAAACAAGGCTACATAAAGTATTATGTATCATTTGTGGTGGTTCGCATAATGGATATACATTTAATTTTGTAAAATTGTGCCTAAAATGATAAATTACCTCCGAATTTTTCGTAAAAGCCCTAAATTTGATATTGTTGTTTGTACTCGTTGCGTAGATTTTTTTATAACCTCTCCAACGAGATAAAATTTGTAAAATTCCAAGACACGGATTTTAAGATATGTTATATTAAAGTTTGTTTTTCAATTATACCCCTAAAAATAGGACACATAAGGAGTTATAGTAATTGGACTAAGGCTTAGTTTGGTATTGCTGCAGCTTTTATAAAAGGACTTTTCTGTTGTGCGTTGTTGTGCTGTGCTTTGAGAAAAAAGCAGTTAGACGTTTGGTAAAATATTAATTAAAGTTAAAGCTAATTAAGAAAGCAATCAAAGTGTGTTTGGTAAAACATCAGATTCGACCATTATTGTTGTGGAAAATGACAAAAACAGACATATCTCTCAAACTAGTTTTATTCAATTTTATTGAGTTTAAAAATAATTAATTTTATTACTATTAAACATAAATATATATAAAAATAATTATTTTTTTAAAGTTTACTAGCTGCTATTATTATGATTGTTAAAAAAAATATTTTAGTCAACCAATTATGATTGACATATTATCTGGTGTTCCTGTTGGAGGCGAAGGTATTTTACATGTTGTAAACCACCTTTTGGAGTTGAAGGGCCATTCAGATAATATGTCAATGTTGCTAATTGACTTTTCTAATGCCTTCAACATGGTGAGCAGATCTCGGCTCATCAAAGAAGTTCGTCTTCACCGTCCGGGTATTTCTACTGGGTAGAATTTTGTTACTTACGTCCTTAAGCTTTATTATGCCCAATATATCTTGTCCTCTTCTCTTGGTGTGCAACAAGGTGACCTCTAGGACCCTTGTTATTTGCATTGACACTTCACCCCTTAGTGAAGACCATTGCTTCTCGATGCAAACTTGACTTGCACGCTTGGTACCTTGATGATGGTACTATAGTTGGGGATACTCTAGAGGTGGCCAAGGCTTTGCGCATAATTGAATCTGAAGGACCAGGCAGGGGGTTGCACCTCAATATAAAGAAGACTGAGGTTTTTTGGCCTATTCTTGATCCTAGGAGTACAATGGATGGTGTCTTCCCCATGGGTATTGGTAGGCCTTCTAAGGGCGTTAAACTCTTGGGTGGTCCAGTGAGTTTAGACATGGACTTTATTAGCGACATGATGTTGAATAGGGTGCGCAAAACCGTTCAACTAATGAATATGATCAAGAAACTCAGGGATCCTCAAAGTGAGATGCTTTTGCTTCGCAGCTGTACTGGTGTGTCCAGACTTTATTTTGCTATGCGAACTACCAATCCTGCTGCCATACAACCGGCTACTGATCTCTTTGATGACCAGCTTTTTCAGTATTTGAGGCTTCTGATTACTGGAGATGGTGCGGGTTTTGGTCCTTTACAGAAGAGATTGGCTACCTTACCTATTAAGGATGGCGGACTTGGTATTTATACCATGGCGGATACTCGGGCTTACTGTTATCTTGCTTCTCGAAGTCAGACTACTTCAGTACAGAAGACGATCCTTGGTAATTTATTTTCAACGGACAAAGGTTTAGCTTATCACCGGCTCTTCGAGACCTTCGCTGTGTATGTGGATTACCGTCTACTTATTGTGTCGATGACACCGCCCCTTCCATGCATTCCCCGGCAGTTGTTTATTTTGATGCGGTAAAAGCAAAATCCAGACCAATTTCATATGTCCGAAAGAGACTCCATCCTATGGCAATGTAACCGTATCAAGCATGCTCAGGACTATCTTTTGGCGGTGCCTATTAGTGGGCTCAACCAATGCCTCGGACCTAGACAATTTAGAGCTGTGCTTTGTTATCGTTTGGGTATTCCTCTGTTTGTTGAGAATAGCTTGTGTCCAAGTTGTAACAAGTCTATGGATATTTTTGGAGATCATGCGCTTCATTGTGCTAAAGACATTGGTTATAAATTTCGTCATGATGTAGTTCGTGATGCTATTGTGGACATTTGCTACAAATCCAATGTGCTGCCGCAAGGAGGTTTCTCTGGGTCTTGATCGATGATGGCAAAGATCTAAAACCCGCTGATATCCTCGTCCTCAACTGGGAGAATGGGCAAGATGTTTGTATGGACGTTACAGGTGTCTCTCCTTTCACTGGTGATGGTGTCCGCTCCTTCGCCCCAGGTAAGGCTATTTCTGGTGCGGTTTCTCGAAAACGTACCAAATACTTGGACAAGTGCGTCGCACACGGTTATGGTTTGGGTGTGCTGGCGTTCTCTACATTAGGGGAGCTTGGTGAGGACACTCTGATTTTTTTAAACGTACGAGGAACTGGTGCGGTTAGTAACGACGCTAGTAGTGGTTTTGGTAGTTTCATTTTTTATCGTTTAGGAGTTACTATTCAAAGAGGTGTTGGGGCCCAGCTTGTCGCTAGATTGCCAACCAAAAGCCCTGTGTAATAAAAATCTTTTAAAATATTAAATAATAAATTATTATTTTCATTTTAAAAAAAAAAAAATTAATATATATATATATATATATTTTTATTTTATTTTTCAAACAAAAAATCAAACTAAAATTAAGCAATTATTTAATATTTGTTTTTATTTTTATTTTTGACAAATTAAATGAAAAGGTATTATAAAATAGTCTGAAAATAAAATATAATAATATTTAAAGAATAAAATATTCTCCTTTTATATATATTTAAGGGTAATTGATTGTATATATATTTAAGGGTAATTTTTGTCATTTACAAAATAAAATAGGGACAAAAAAGTTAAATCAAGCATTAAATTTGGGTAGGACCAAAGCTTATGCTTTTGTAGCTTTTAAAAGCTCCTCCTCCCCAGCTTTTAGAAATTGAGGAATTTGGGGAGTGCTTTGGATAAAAAGCACTTTGTTTTGGAGTAACAATTAGGGAAGGAGAAGAACTTCTTATTGATAAAGAGGCATCATCTTTTACATACATACAATGTTCTTTATACATAGGAAGGGATAACCTAGTCATCAAATGTACCGCACATCCATGGGCCACAGGCCCTATAACACTCCCCCTTGTGCGGTTCAATAACAAGCTTTATACACAGTGCTTCACATACAGTGCTTTAAATATAGTTCTTCAAATGTCGTTCTCTCCTTGATGACTTGTGCCGAAATCAATTGCCTAATTAAAACTTTGACAATGAAAAACCCAGTGGGACAAAACCTTGGTACAACTATTCACATGTTGTCTCGTACTTTACATGTAGGTCATCACACGCAATACGATCTTCAAAGATCGATGAGTCTAAGTTAATTGTCTCGTTAAAACTTCGATAGGTTAACCCAGAGGGACAATACCTGAACTAAAGAAAAAGAGTACAACATTAAGTAAACTTAGAACATAATTGGATGCGTATACGTTGCCTCATTAAAACCTTGACAAGGAAAACCCAGTGGGATAAAACCTTGATGAAGGGAAAAGAGTACAACGTGACAGATGCAAGTAAAGGTGAACCGTTTCACATGATCACTTTGCTCCGTTGAAGTTGACTATTTGCTTCATAAATCTTAAGGCATAAAATCCCCGTGGGAAAGACAATAGCCTTAGCTGGAAAATTACATTCTCGGTGTTTGTTGTTGTCTCATTAAAAACCTTGCCGAGTAACAAAACCTTGTGGGAAAAAGCAACCTCGGTGAAGGAAAATAGTTCAACACACCATTAGATGCTCCCCCTGATGTCAGACAATTTTAATTTGTCTAATGTAGTCAAAAGGAGTTTATCACACTTTACTTTGGTGACTTGAATGTTTATAAGACCATGTTGTTGATTCTGGAAGTTACGTTGCTTAACAGACTATCACGTTTCATTTCTTTGATTCAGATATTTTCAGTAATATCAAGGCGATCTTTATGTCTTCAACGTTCAACATACTTGATGTTTTTAGTGTTGTCTCGCTAAAAACCTTATCGAGTGACAAAACCCTTTGGGAAAAACTATTCTCGATCGAGGGAAAAAGAGTACAACACAGCTTCAATTTCAAAGTAAAATATGTCGACATCATATCCTTGGATCCTCCCCCGATGCTCGCATCTCCCGATTACTTTCGAGTTGTTCCAGATGGTTCCTTTAGTCATATACTTTTCAAACTCGAATATCGGTAATGAATTAGAAAATAGTCTACCATATCTCCCCCTGATTACAAGATTATTGTTCCTTCATAATCAAAAACCTTTGGATTGCAGTTCCTTAAGCATTCCTTTTTATGTCTTTGCAAGGATAAAACAAACTCATGTCAATGGTTACTTTTAAGTACATGATTACATTCACTGTACCATTCCAATGACGTTGCGTTGGCGCTGAGCTACATCTAGCTAACAAGTTCCATGAGGGTGTATAATCGAGTATATTAGTATACTAAGTACAACAATACGTATATTGTACTTATATATGGGAATTTTATCTCCCAATACATCTTCGTCATCTTCCTTTAGACGAAATGGTCACTTACTTACATTTGAACCTCGACTAATCGTGGGAGTGCTATCAGGATGCATGTGTTTGTTAAATTGCACGAGAACTTTAGACATATGCAACCGGTGGAATAATATACCACAAGCTCGGTATTCTACGAGCTTTCCCCAAATTTTCATCTCAAATTCGGATTTCAAATAGCTTTTAAGGTCTCTTATTACATCAAGAGTACCCATTACATCTTTACCATCGACATAGATAGCTGCAATTCCAAATCACGAACTTTCTTGTGAATACGCAAGGAAAAATAACTTACTTGTCTATCCCCTCCAAATAAAATAGCCACTTAGACGGGTATACCACATCCGCCTTATTGCTTCAATCTAAATGTGAGCGTTCTATCTAACTGTAAACGCACTATGTGTTTTAGAGTCACTTGATTTGGAAAACAAAAGGCTATCAAGTACTTTTGTAAATATCTTCTATCTTTTGATTCTTTCAGAGATACGTAACAACCTCATACATATGATGCATTTCAAGTCCTTTTGAAATTACCAAGCTAACTAAGTAGCGGAACACTATAAAGTTCATTACAAGAGAACAATTCCAGGGCTTTGTGAGAAACCTCGCGCTAAAAGGCGAGTCTTTATATTTTAAGACTGCTTTCTTCTCATTATGCTTTGTGAAAAATTAATCATGTATGTCCAATAGGCTTTACACTTGGTTGGTTAGCACTACCACACCAAATACCTGTATATTTGTCAAAGAACCAAGTTCTACCTGGATTGTATAGGCCAAATATGCTATTTATTTGAAATTAATCAAAATAAAGCATGGTTCGATCTCATTGTGCTCTACTTCTGGAGCAACTATTTATGGATTATATCATCACCGTGCACGCATGGTCCTTCTATTGACTCATGTGCATTCTCATAATCCGTCAGATTGCATTGTTCTCTAGAATCATTTAAAACTTCGGAGCGTCCTCCAGTATTGATTCATGGACATAGTCAGAGACAATCTTATGAGATGATTTATGATGATATAAATAATTTATGCCTTACTCACCTACTTCCTTTTTGGTTGAGGATTGATCAAACCAAGTGATCTCTCCAATTTCCATTATGGATCCACGACCTCAACCACACTTCCACTAAGTGTAGTTGCAACACCTTAGTCTATGGTGTACCCCATACTGAGGATTTCTAACCTTGCAGGAATATTTGCAGCTGGTATGTGTGATCTTGTCACTTTAGCGACATCAATATATATTCTGAAAATCGATTATTCTTTGTCACTTCACATTTACATTTGTGGAGTACAAGAATCAATATGAGACACAGTGGGAACACACCACGATAATTCATGTCGTTCCCTTAGAAAATACGTTTTCTTATCTCCCCCTAACGACGGGAAGACTGTCTCATTAAAATGACAACCCGCAAATCTAGCGGTAAGATATTTCCTGCCAAAGGTTTTAAAAATGAGGATAATTGTTGGGAACTCATATCTAACATAACTACTTAACAGTTTTGAAGACCCATCACAGTACGATGTGGAGTCGTAATGGCACATATATAGTGCAACCAAAAATGCGTAAGAACACGAATGTCAGGCTTAAATCCAATTACCAACTGGTACGCAGAAAAGGTTGACTAATATTGGGTTCTAAAAAAAAATTAAGTAAGATGCGTGTAATATTGCATATCCCCAAAGCAATAAAAGATAGGTTCGTAGGCATAACCTATTCCTTAGGAACCATCTCTAACCTTTGATGGTAGCCTCTTCGAGACCATTGGGTATAAGATGATAATCCTATTAAACATGCAATATTTATCAAGTCCTTTTGATATAAATTCTCTAGCATTAACAAGGGTGGTGAGCCTTTGCACTTTGCATTGTGTAATATATGCTTAGAGTTTTACAAAAATTAAGCGCATCGTTTGTTGTGAGCAATAACTAATTCAATGCGTCGAATAATCCACCAGAGCCATAAATCACTTGAATGGTCCGCATTCTCGCATGGATATATTTTCACTAGCAACACTTTATTTCTTTGGAGAATTAGTTATTTACCATTTGCATCTAAGTAAAACAGGATGGTCTCAATCATGTTTTACTAAAGGAAGACTTTGTAAGATGAGTGACGTGCTTTCTTACTCTAAAGCATAACGGGGAGAGGTAGTGCAAATCTAGTAACTTTAGAAATCACTGATTGTGATAGATGTCGTAACTTCGCATTCTATTAGTTCGTTGTCTTGTACACTCAAATCAAGTGATGCCCGTGGTATTACTTTCAAAACGGAACATCGTGTCACGACCAATGTGCCTTATGGTTATGTCAAAGTCTTTATGAATCAATCCCAATCAGTTCATTGTTGGGGTTAATATGGATTCAGTAATTCAAGTTCCAGTGATTTACAATTCACTAGATTGACACATTAATTTTCTAAAAATATGTTTCCTTCCACATTCATAAGAAATAATTTATAGATGCAATCAAATTCATTCTCACTGTAAATTTCCAAAAAGGTAGGTAATAATTCACGCATGAACATCCTTTGCACTTAACAAGATGTGATTAGCCCTTAGTACATACATAACTTAGACATTGAGTCTTGAGAGATTTAATAAGTGGTGTGGCCTTATTACGTAACAAAAGTCAGATTCAACTCAACTCAATTACTTTAGAATGAATATATGTTACGTTTCATCCATATATATCTCAAGTGCTTTAGAGAATTTATGTCTTGTGGGAATGATGTACTTTTCATTCTATAAGTGCATACATTTGATCTAGTTCAATTAAATAGCCAATTAGCCAAGCAAAGTTCTTGTTGCCATTAAAGTTGATGTGAAAATTGGATGCTACTATGATACATGCATTACATTGCTTGTACCGACATTAATAACTAGGTGAAAATTGGATGCTACTATGATACTTGGTGTTCTCATTATCAGAAACAAAAGTACATCTTTGTCTCATGATATACATGTCCCTTTTCACATGCTTTATATGAGTCGGTACTTCTAACCCTCATTACTTTTGGGTTCTTTCCATTTTCAATTTTGCTACATTTAGCTTAATTTGAGAAATTTATTTATCTCAACATGCCAAGAGAATCTCACTACACATGTCAACCACTTACGTTAGGTTTATTATATTACTAAAGATAGTTCTCTTGTTGTCATACTTCAACTTCAACATATACTGTTTCGTTAGTATCATGGATGAAGTAGATAAATGGAAATTTTCTGACTCATATCATCTTTTGTGAGTTCTTCCACAAAAATTTGAATACATGTGATTTTATTTGAACTTATTTTTGAAACTACTGACAAATTAATAGTCGAGCAAACGGATTACACTCCATGGAACATTCAAATTATGGGGAGAAGATATCAAGTACTCAATAATGGTCCAAGTACTTCTGAACCCCAAATGAATACATACATTGGAATGGAGTTGGTACAACCAATTGAACAAAAGATAAACATCATTCAACCATAGCCAATATCATATTCAAGAGAACAAAATAATATTTAGACCAACATACTTAATGATCGAGATCAGCACTTATAATTTAAATTGACCGTTTATGGACTTATCTTAAGAAAAAAAACAGGAACTAGGCATGTTCTAAAATAAATAAATAAATAAGCCCAGTAGGTATTCAATGTAAAAATCCACATTACATTAGTGACATACCTCGTATATTGGTTGGTTCCCGGTGTATACGCATATACACAGAACCGGAACAGCCTTGGTCGCGCACATCCCAAAGAAAATGGGAACAGAACAGAACAGAACAGACCATGCCTAGAACGGGGTCGGAACAGAACATGCCACAGGCTGGAACGGGGTTGGAACAGAACATGTTCGAGTTGGACATGACCGGTTCAGGTTGAACTGAATCGGGTCGGCTGGACCGGACCGGCTTTGGTTGGAGGTCCAGCTGCATTATTTTACTGCAAACGTTACATAAGTTTGCAGAAGAAGAAAAGTCACGAAAAAGAAAAAATGTAACGTCAAAAAAATGCAGAAAAACCACCGAAAAAAAGGTCCACTAAATTAAATAATTATCAAACAGTACGGTTTGAAAGAATTTAAGTATAAGCAGGGCATGAAAAAGGTAACATAGACAAACGCCACAAACGGCATATATACATGATCACAAACGGACAAATATTTTTATATTATTGGCATATTGGCATATTTTTCCAATAAAAAAAGGTACATAGGTTGATTATCATAGCATATTGGAAGACAAAATAAGACTCCGACTGACAGAAGAAATCAGACTTTGTTTGACAAGAGAAATGTTTTCATCGCATGATGTGGCAAAAGTATAGCGGCCTATCAGTACACAATCAATATGACACAGCATTCATGAATCATGACCCATCAAATTTTCATTTTTCATTTTTTTTTTTTTTAACAAAAGATCTTTATTAAAATTCATCTAAAGAATTTACATCAGACAAGAAGCTTGTTGGGAGCCTAGCCACAAGCCGGGCTCCAACCCCTTTCTGTACTACCACACTCAACCTATGGAAAAGAAACTCTCCCATACGCACATTAGCATCATGCCTAGCCATGAAATTGCGAAGCGTTTAATGAAGTCCGTCGTTTCGACCCCAAGCTCACCGAGAGTAGTAAAAGCCAAGGCTTGAAACCCATAACCTTGGGAGGTGCACTTTTCTAGATACTTGGTGTTCTTATAAATAACAGCATCCTTGACAGCCTGTCCCAACTCCAAAGTGAGACTATTAACTCCAGCAAAGGGCGAAACAATAGTCACATCCAAGCAAACATCATGACCATTATCCCAATTAAGAACGAGGATGTCCGCTGGTCTCGGAGAAGTGCCATTGTTATCAAGGAGACCCAAGTCCACCTATTTACGTGCCGGTACCCCCGCTCGATAACACATGTCAACAATCGTATCACGCACCAAATCATGTCGAAACTTTAGTCCAACTTCATTCGCACAGTGCACAGCCGTGATCACCAAAAATGTCCATCTCTCTCGTTGCAAAAAGGACACGTGCTGGCCAACTCAAATAGGGAATACCAAGTTCAGAACAAAGTATCGCACCGAATCGCCTAGGACCAATGTCTTTGATTTAAGCCATCTATAGGAATCGCCATTAAGAAATCCAGGGAATGCTTTAGTTGGTTACTCTGCCAGAGCATCAAATCACGTTCAGATAACTCGTAATTAGAAGTCAAGTTCTTCTTTACTGCATCAAAATAGAACGCTTCTAAGGTTGTCATTGAGTGATTGGCGGAACTATCAACGCATATAGGAGATACACAGGACTACATACCGAATTGAAAGAAGCAGCGACTCGTACTAAGTGGGCGCTAAAACCACAGATACCAGTACGCCTCGGGATAACAGACTGAAGCTCAAGAGTCTGAAGGCATGATGCTAAATAGCAATAATGCGCAGTGTCTTGCATCGAATAAACCCCCAAACCGCCTAACCTGAATGGCAAGGTGGAAAATCTCTGTTGCAAAGGACCGAATCCAGGCCCATCTCCCGTGATCACATGACGCAGGAACTTATAAAGTCTAGAGTCGAACAAATCTTAAGCCTCATGCAAGCAGTCCGGTATAGTGGTTCGTAACAGAAAAGTACAAACGTGAAACTCCTGCACAATTCCTAAACAAAAGAAGTTCGCACTGTGGATATTCAAGTTTCTCAACTGCATCAATAAGGTTCACAATTTTAAGTACTCTTTTGACAACCAAATCAGCATTAAATTGGGCATCAAGACTGACCGGAGCTCCTAACAGCCTTAACCCTTTTCTCTGGCCTACTTATATCCGAGGGAACACACCTCATTGGCTGCTCTAGGATCCGGGAGGGGCCGGCCAATTCTGTATTTTTGATGTTCAAGAACAACCCTCTATCAACACCTTCCTCTTGTATAATCTGAAGTGCTTTCGCAACCATCATAGTGTCACCAATCACCGTACCATCATCCAGGTACCCCAGCCTGGCCTCTAAGTCACACTGTTTGGAGATACTCAAGATTAAGGGGTGGAGAGTAAGAGCAAACAAAAGTGGCCCCAAAGGGTCACCCTGTTGCACTCCATGTACAGTACGACAACACATGATCCATATAGTATAGGCGCGCCGTAGAAGAGTAAAAAACTCAACCCATTGGGATATAGAGGGACATAGATTACGTACCTCAGTAATCATGGCCGTACTGTCAATGAGATTGAACGCATTAGATAAATCCACCAAAAACATGGAGAGATTGTCTAGATTCCCTTTCTCTTCTAGCAAACGATTTACAGCATGTAAAATCGCCTCTCCCCCACATTTAGATCCCACACCAAACTGGAAATCACCCAAGTACGAATTCATCTCTTGGCTAACATACGAAGCAGCAAACTTAGAGACAAGTTTTCTCCAAATTGTCCCAACAGTAATGGGGCGTAAACCACCGCCCGGCTTGGTGAGTGGGGTGAGAGGAGCACTGGCTACAAATTCTCCCAAAACGGAAGGACAAGAACCTGACAGCCACAAGTTGACCACGTCAGTAATGGACACAAGTAAATCATCTGATAAAACTACAGGAGGCCCACTAAGTGCGTCTAAAAGATGTTGCGTGCGGAATCCATCTCTTCCACAAGCTGTCCCCCTAGGAAAACTCCTCAACCTGCTCATTACAAGCTCAGTGGAAGCTATTATTGCGTCATGAGGGGGAGAAGATGGAATAAACTACCGCCAACAAGTGGGGTGTTTGCTCAACTAATTCAACTAAGGTATCATCATTAATCGGTGCAACTCCACTCGAGGTGAGAGTACGAATTGCGGTAGCATATAACCCATTCTTGAGTTTACTCCTGCATAATCTCAAGTTGGTGGCCTCCTTATCCTCTGGCTTGGCTTTCTTCTTTATCTTGTCAAGTTCTGTCTTCCATTCTTCATGTTGCACGAGTATCTCCTGAAGTAACAAAACACACCCATTGGGCTCGGACCATAATCTTAGTGCATAATTAACCGATTTAACCTGCATCTTATTCTGTGTGCTAGCTGTATCTTCTTGACAAGACTCGGCAACATGGAGGGTGCAAATGGGAAACAACAGGAGTTGTAACCAAGTAGCTAATTCACTGTGCCACAACAACTACTCACCGCAAAAAGCTTTTGAAAGTTCATGCAAAGTGTAGCTTGCACTTTGCTGGGATGCTCGGGATAGTAGGTATCTGAGCTTGAAAAATAACGTTCAATAAATCAAGACACAGCGTAGGAGTGGAGACTTCAACCTCAGTTGCAGCTGGAACATCGACACTAATAGGAGCATCAATACCGTAGATAGAAACTGAAGAAGGAGCAGTCTCATGTTCCAGATGTACACACTTCTTCCCAGGGCATAAATGTGCATACAGTGAGTGCAAAGCCAACTCTCCAAATGCCCGCAAGGTAAACTCCCAAGCCTCGGTAAACTTCATTGCAGCTGCGAACCTCTCACACGGCATCCGTCGCTTTCCTCCCTCCCTTTTGTAATGAAGATTTTTCAAATGGTTAAACAAAGACACCTTCAGTAGACCTTTCCCACCAACTCCATTTTTGCACCCATCCAAACCCTTGAAAGGGCATTGGAACAAATCACCTCTGCCACCAGAAACTGCGTTTCTAGGGCTAGCGCCGGGGGTAGCAGACAGAGCAAGTGAAGAAGAGTTCAACGAAGCGTTAGTTCTGAGCATCAGAAAAACCCTAAAAAACTAAAACCCTAAGAGGAAAACAATGCCAGTGTGGTATCAATGTGATCAGCTGACGGAGGAGAAGAGAATGAGAGTAAAGAGACAAAAAGTAGAGATCAAAGGGAGATAGTTTGATCAGATGAAAACCACTAACCCAAGGATCGCATTCTATCGCCTGAAAACCCTTCCGGAAAAAAGTAAAAAAGTATTTTTCATTTTTCATTTTTTTTTCTTTATCATTACAATTCTGTAAAGGCTTGTGATTTGAGGGGGGGAAATATATTCATGGAACATACATAAATCAATTCTACATAATCAATGTTGATAAAAAAAAGAAAAAATTCTACATAATCAAATATCACTTGTGAAAACATACATGAACATCCTATGAACACACAATCCTAATACCTATCAGAGGATTGTCACAACGAGCAGTAAGGATAGTATGGATTTTATCTTATTTAATTTTAAGAGAAAAGAGAAAAAAAATTAGAGCTCCATCGTATATACCATCATCATCAAAACAGGAGCCATGAAAAATTGAAAATGAAAATCAATAGACATCAGGAAAACAAAAAGAAGCAACCAAACAATACTAGGACAACCGTTTGCTTGTTGATCAATCATATACGGACAAACATAAAAGTAACAGATGATTAATTTAACGCAAAGAAGAAGGGATCCGTATACATGGTAAAAAAATATGGAAGACAAAATTTTATAGAATCATTTAGGGATACCTCTTGATTTGTCGTATTTGACCAAAGCAGAAAAAAAAAACCCGAAAAGAATTGAGAAACTTTGCGAGTGAAAAACCCAACAGAGATGACGATTCCTTGAGATGGGCCAAGCTCCTAACTTTATCGTATTTCATCGAGAAACAAAGGTATTCACTGATTTGGTGATAATTAGAAAAAAAAAATCACTCTTTTACGGCAGGGTTAGAGCTCGTGCTAATAACGTTTTGGAGTAACAATTAGGGAAGGAGAAGAACTTCTTATTGATAAAGAGGCATCATCTTTTACATACATACAATGTTCTTTATACATAGGAAGGGATAACCTAGTCATCAAATGGACCGCACATCCATGGGCCATAGGCCCTATAACTCTTTGATTTTTTTTTACCAAACACCAACTTAAAAATTTATTGACATATATAGGTTTTGAAAGTGCTTTTGAAAAAAGAAAATCATTACCAAAACCAGCCTAAAAGGAAGGAGCATTTTTGGTTCTTCAGGTGCACACTACAAAAAAAAAAACGAAAATCTAATCTTTTTGTGTCAATTAATCATGGGCTATTTTGCGTTTCCTCCCCTTCTAAGATCGCTAATTAGCGGTTCCTCCCCAAATAGATTGAAATTAGTGTTTCCTCGTATCGTTATATTTTCCATCCATTACTCAGTTAGATGATTTAGCAGGAGTACATACGTGGAAAAAATATACGCATGTCAAAAAAAAATCCCTAAATACCCTCATCTTCTCCGCTGAGATAGAGTCCAGATCTGTTCACACTCCTCTAACGAGTGTGTATTTCACATATTCTTCTGATTGGTTGAGTATTTAACTGATGTCCCCATTACCCTCCATGTTTAGAATCATGACCCTCGTTACATAACTCCCTAAATTAAATCAAGGGTAGAGATTGAAATGTGAATATACACTCGTTAAGGAGGGTGCACGAATTCGCACTCGCTGAGATAAATCATACTATTAACATCAGTTCTTCTTCACTGTCACGACCAACCTCAATTTCCATTTCGTTCCCCGACTCTCATTTCTCACAACACCAAATCGAACCCATCTGGTAATTCATTTTAACCTTCATCCCCGTAAACCGATTTCTTAAATCTACCAAAAACAAGAACCCTAATTGCCAAATCCATGACAATCAATTTCTCACTTTAGCATCAACCAACCTTAGTTTCAATTTCTTCTCACGTACAGATTCAAATCTCATCAAAACTACCACCATCTGGTGAAAAAATCAGAGGCAGCGTCAATAACCAAAACCAACAGAAAACTAGATCTCAGCAACCTATTTCAGTATCCTCATCTCATTATAAACGATTACCAACAAAACCCATCAATTCTTCAATTGTAGAATCGATAGATTTTTTTCTCCAATTTCTCGCTGGTTTCACATCTGAATTATAATTCAAAACAAGACCCCAATACTAACTCACTGCCTATTCTTCTACTTAAAACTGTTAAGTATGCCACCTCATATGCTCAAGACTCTCAACAGAATCAGCTACAAGGCCTAAGATAAAGCATAGGACCGAGTATTTTGTGATATCTAGCGGAGACTTGCCATCTTGTTCTTCATTAGCATTTTTATAGAATCATGATTTGAATAATTTGTAACAACCTTTGTAATCACTCGTATAAATAGCAACTCATCTCCACTATTCCAAGTGTGGAAGATATTCACCCATATCCTGTGTTCTAAGTTGGTATCAGCTTGTCGATCCAACGCTTCCGCACAAACCTAAAAAAAAATAAAACACAAAAATCCAACAAACAACACCATCAGAACCCTAAAACACCATTAATGGCTACAAAAACTAGCCTTCGACAAATCCAGATCCACCACCTGGTAACTCTCAAACACACAGAGACAAACCATCTTCTTTGGAAGACGCAGTTCAAACCCATCCTAAAGGGATATGGTCTCACTGGTTTCATTGATGGAACCAAGGTAAAACCTGCTAGAACCCTACCCGAGAGTGAAGATATCAACCCCGATTTTACTTAACATGAGGCGTGCGATTCATTGTTGGTTGGATGGCTAAACTCCACTCTTACACTTGAAGTGCTCATTGAAGTCGGGACCGGATACGGCAAAAGCAAGTCCGGGATAAACTAAAGCCATTTTACACCAAAACTCTTGCACATCGCTGAATCGAAAAGGCAACTTCATTCACTTCAAAAAGGTAACAAAACTATTAAATAATTTTTTGCAAGAAGCTAAGAGTTTGTTTGAGCAACTCTTTGCATCTGGATGCATTTGAATGATGAGAAGAAATGTGCCATAAGTAATGGTCTAAACTAAGCTTATGATTCCATTGTCACCTCATTGAGCACTGCCGAAAATCTGACTATAGACTCTTTCTATACTCATTTACTAACCTTTGATATGAGGTTAGAACAACAATTATCCTTGTTGCAGCAACCTTTAGCTAATGTAGCCGTGACAAGCAAACCTGCAGCTTCAAATAATCATAATAACAGGAGGAACAACAACTTCAATCCGAGAAACAACAACAACCAACATCAACCCAACAGAGGCGTTCAAGGAGATCAGATCTGTCAGATTTGTAAGAAAAGGAATCACACTGCTGCCAGGTGCTGGTTTCGGTATGAGAAGAGCAACAATAATCAACAACGACAGTCGGCAGCTTACATAGCACTACCAGGTGGACATACTGAAAATAATTGGGTAACAGACTGAAACATGGAAATCTTTTATTCATCACCTGAATCATTCAATGTCGTTACCAGTCACTTCGTAAAAAAACATCAGATCCCCTAACTTCTAACCATCAAATACATTTACTCTCTTCCATCGGAGAGATGTTTCTCTCATTCGTCTCATTCACTTGAAACTGAAATTGAGAAAGAAAAGAAGCAGCTGCTGTAGCAGTTATTGCCGACAAAGAAATCGAGGAAATTGAAAGGGGATTTAAGAGCATAAAGATGTTGTTCGAATTTGTGAGACATGTCAAAGATGATGTTCAAGAAATGAAGAGTAGAATCAAGACCTGTTGCTGCAATCGATTAAAAAGAGTAAATCTGAAATTGAATCTAGGTTTTATAATTAGCTGTTGTTCTTGTTGAATCATGAAGAATTTGAAGATGGGTTTATCTCGAAATCAAGTTTCGAGCAAAGTTTGTGAGTGATGGATGTTGACAGTAACAAGGGTGATGTGGTCTGGCTGATTTAAGGAATCTGAGAGTAATCGAATGGGTAACTGAAGATGTGTTAAACGATTGGAGAGAATTATTGTTGTTGTTGGTGGAAAAAATGGATTTGATCTGCAGGAATGGGTTTGTGCTGATGTTCATGGGTTTCAAAAGAAGAAAGTGTTTGAATCTGGCAGACCGTGGAGTTGATTTGTGTTGGTACTGCAATTGAGAAACGAGATTGTGTGTGAGATCTATTTTGTTTTAGTTGAGGGTATTCTGGGAATATCATGAAACACGTGTACAATCTACGCCACGCATGTACTCCTGCTGACTCATCTAACCGAGTAATGGATGCAAAATGTAACGATATGAGGAAACACTAATTTCAATCTATTTGGGAAGAAAACGCTAATTAGCGATCTTGGGAGGGGAGGAAACACAAAATAGCCCATTAATCATTTACTATTTACAAAAAAAAATGGCCAACAAAGAGCATATAAAAGTCCTCCCTCGCTTCGCTCGGTCGGCCCAACAAGGCATTGGCGACATATATGGAATTTACCCATTTTAGGATGGTTCTGCTACAGAACTGGATTGATTACCTAGACCAGTTACACGTTGTACCAAACTTTGGGATCTATCAAATAAAATCATGTTCATGTTCCTTATATGCCTACGACCCTATCGCATGATGGGGCATGCAACTTTGAAAACCTTCCAAAATTTTGAACAGCCTGTCCAAGTCCAACAATTAATACACGACGTTTGCCAGGAAATGCCGTACGACTGAGAACTAATAAAACCACTTTTTTTTTTCTCGATCAATAAAATTAAAAAATAAACGAAAACTGTACAGGGACTAGATTAGACTAGCGCTAGCCGTTTGGCCACCGCTAGCCTAACCTACTTGAAGCGAAAGTAAACCTCTCCAGGCCACTCGACAGAAAGGAGAAAGCCTGGCCTACCCTCAAAGAACTCAAAAATATCTTCAGCCAACAAACATGCTTGTTTGGCCAAAGCATCAGCTGAAAAGTTAACTTCCCTATAGTTATGAACATAACGAATATTGTCATAGAAACTCTTCGCAATCTTCCACTTCGAACTAAATCTTGCCCGAGGCAACTCACCCTTTGAAAGGCTTGAATGCAACTCATCTAATCCGAACGAATGCAAAGATTTTTGAGGTTCCACCTTTTTCGCAAGCATCGCTCCATAAATAAAAGACAAACTTCCGCAAAATAGTTGGTTTGGTAGCCAAGCCCAACGAAAGAACGCCGAGAATAATCAATTAGCATCTCTAAAAGTGATGCCCGACTCCGCTTGGCCTGGGTTGCCTTGAGAAGCACCATCACAAAAAATCATTATTTCACCAGGATTTGGAGGAAACCAACTAACCTCTTTTGGTGTTGAAAACTTGCACGATCTGTGTTGCACCTTTAAAAAGTTCAAGACGCGCAAATCTTCTTGCATGTTATACATATGGCCCTTCATTCTAATAGAGTTATCACGAATCACCTGATAAACTGCCTTTGAAACCTAGCCAGTGCATCTTAAAATCCTCAAAATACACCTTGTTGCGCATCTTCCACAATTCCGTGACAATTGCCAGATTAGCAACAAGCCACAAATCTTTATCATCCTGCTACGGCCTTTGGCAACCTTGTAAGAGTCCACCAAATCTTCATTGGGCTGCGATTAAAGATTAAAGCCGCCCAAGCCTATATTCTCTTAGCAACTCTGCGCAATGCCAAGTGATATGGCTCATAGTTTCATTATTCTTCTTGCACAAAGTGGCAAATCGTAGGCATACTCCTACCAATCTTTTTGATAATATTATCTTCAGTTTACAATGTTGTTTCGCCTGATTTTCCAATATTGGACACTCAAAGTAGGATGAACAACTTGCCTAGTGAACAGCGTTGCAAGAGGCAAATTGCAAACTGCACCTTTATAGCACCTTTGCAAACTTGATGAAAAAAACTCCTTTGCTATCCAGGATCCCAAATTTTGTAATCATCCCCACCAAAGAATAAGTGGTAAATTCTCAACATCAATAAAGACAACGATTCATCAAATCCCTCAATCGAGGGGGATGGCCCAAGCACCATCAACAATAATATCACTCACCTTTGCCATGAAATTATTTGGCCCTTTGGAAAAGAGACCAAGCCGCTTCGCAATTGAGAAATCACCACACCAATTATCAAAAAATAAAGAAGTCTTAGCACCGGATTCCTATAATTGATCGCGTGTGCTTTTGCACAAAGTTGTAAACCAATCTAATCCCCGAAAACCGAGGAACCCAATTTATAATTAATCAAGTTGCCATTTAACTTGAAGTATTTAGCCCTCAAGAATCCGGCCCAAATCTTGTCCGAGTCTCGAATAGAAACCCACAACTTCATTAGCATAGCCCTATTAACATCCAACAGACTTTTTAAGGCCAAGGCCAACTTCACGCCTCGAGCAACACAAGTCCTCATAAAGGACCGTAAAGTATTTACGTTTCTCCGCATCTCCAGGACCAAAGAAAATTCCTAATGGCCCTTTCAACTTGCTTAATAACCGTGCATGGCCATTTGTAGACAGCCATGGAATGAAGCACATAGCTATAAATCACTGTCTAATCAAAATAAGTCCTGGCCTGGAAGGAAAGAAGCTTACCTTTCCATCCTACCAACTTGTCCATAATCTTCTCCACCACTTGACGAACATGGATGTCTTAGAACAATACCAGGCTTCAATTGAATTCCCAAGTACTTGTCCGGAAAAAACGCTCTTTCCATTCCCAAATAATTTGCTATTGCAATAAAGACGAGAGCCAGTGCCACCTCCATAATAAAAATTACTTTTGGCATAACTAACATATTGGCGGGTTTATTGATACATTCCCAGCATGTTCTTCAAATTTTGCAAACTATGAAGATTACCTCTGCAGAAAATAAGAATATCATCTGCGAATAGTAGATGTGTAGGGGCCACACCTTTCTTGCTAACCATAGAATGCATACTTCGCCTTGCAAATAACTTTGAGAGATTGCGACTCAACACATCTTCAATAAGAACAAAATCAAAGGTGATAGAGGATTACCTTGGCGCAAACCTCTAGAGATGCTAAAGAAACCCTCGTGGCTGCCATTTATCATTATGGAAATCCGAAAAATTGAGAATACTAAGGATCCAAGAACACCAATTTTCGGAAAATCCATATTGCCTAAAAACTTCAGAGATGAACTCCCAACTCACCGTGTCAAAAGCTTGAGCGATATCCAGTTTGAGGCCAACATTACCATGTTTCCTTTCCGTGCTAATCTCATTGATTAACTCAGACGCCAAAGCTATATTTTCATGAATATTTCTACCCTTCATAAAAGCTACTTGCTCTTCAGAAATCAACTTGTTAAGCAATACCAAGCACTGGTAGCCAAAATCTTTGTGATGATTTTGAAGAAGAAGTTGCTCAAACCAATTGGTCGATAATCCTTGATTGCATCGAGACTTGTTATTCTTTGGAATAAGAACTATAAAACTTGAATTAATACCATTGGGAATTTTACGCATGGCCCAACAAATTTTGCAATGGCATTAAAAGATCTTTGTAAATAATGTTCCAACATTGACGATAGAAAGAACCTGTAAAACCATCGGACCGACCAGGCGCAGAGTCCGCTCCCAAATCAAAAACAACCTCCTTAACCTCTTCCAGAGATGGAATAGCATCCATGAAAGCACTCTCAGCATTTATGCTCTCATGCTCAATATCAAATAGCCTTGGGTCAATACTAACATCACCACCATTAAATTTTGCTTGATAATGATTTACAATATAGTCCTTTATCTCGATCCTGCCAAAAACAAAGTAGCGTTAGAAGTTTTAAGCTCTCGAAATCGTATTTTGACTCCTCCTCATACGAATGCTATTATGGAAAAATCGGGTATTTTGGTCACCATCCTCCAACCAAGTTACACGCGACTTCATCTTTAGCATAACTTTGCTAACTCCGTTCTCACATCATCAATGACTTTCTTAGCATCCGCCACCTTCACAAATTGCAACTCATTACCATGATCATAGTCCAAGATATCATTCTCGGCTTCAAGTTTTAGCTCAAACATTTCAACCGAAATTGAACTTCACCGAAGACAGTTCTATTCCAAATCTTCAAAGCCTCCTTGACCTTTTTAATTTAGTCGTGAACACAAAAGGGGGCGCACACCGAAAGAAGAGATATACTCCAACTATCCTCAACAAACTTCATGAAACTTGGATGAGACAACCACATCTTGAATTCTAAAAGGAGCCCTTGGCGGTCTAGATTCTCAAAAGCAAACCCAAAAAGGGGTGAATGATCTGAGCATATTCTAGGCAAAGCCTTACACCTCGTTTTCATATTTGTAGAGCCAAGCATCATTTACAATTGCTCTGTCATGCTTCGAGACAATTCTTGCGTTACCACTACGACTATTAGTCCAAGTATATTTTTCCCAATAAATAGTCGGCTTCAACCAGCCCCATTGTCCGAAATCCAACTTCTAAACTCATTCACATAAATTTCCTTGATTGGCCTGCCACCCTTCTTCTCATCTAGTCGTAAGATGCAATTAAAATCCCCTAACACCAACCACGGAATAGATATAAAACCTAGCCCCAATCGACGCCAAAGTCTTCTTCTTGCAACCGGATCAAAAGAAGCATGCACCCCCGTGATGAAGTCTCCAAAGAAAATTCAAAGTAATTGCCTGCTTTGAAGAGGACAAAACATCCTAGAGCCTTGCCAAGGAATTCCTCCACAAAACCCAAAGATTACCCTCTTTTCTCCATCAGCTTCATTTGTGATAACCTCTTCACTAAAATTCACTAAATTCAAATTCCTAACAAAACGAGAAGTGCAAAAACATGCGGTTACGCAATACAAATTATGTCGAGGATTATGCAAGTGGTAAAGCTCGGTCAACTTGGCCCTTGCACCATCCTTAGCCAAGCCTTGAGCATTCCAATAAAAGACACGCATTAAGAAACCGACAAATTAGAAGGGCTTGTCGAACCCTTTTCATCCTCTTTGCGAGTCCTACTTCTACCTCTTCTACCAATTTGACCTTCATCTTCATTTGGTTTAGAAACCGTTTGAGTAGGCTTCTTCTTAGGCGTAATTTTCACACCCTTATCGCCCTTCTTGGCTAATGCATCTAACTTCTTTTCTCGGCCTTTTCTTTCTTCAAGCGGTCTTCCTCATCTTTAGCCGCATCCCAATCTAGTTTTGCAGCCTCAATCTCCACCATTCCAGTAGATATTGTTGTTGCCAAAGGATCATCTTGAGAATCAATAAAAACGTCTTCATCAGTCTCATCAGTTCCAGTCTCAAACATATTTGAAGTCTCAAGAGGCTTCGGAATGTTGGCCTGGGCATTACTTCTAGCCGTTCTAGTAGGGGAACTAAAACCATCTTCACCAACTTGTTCGATAACGTAGTTTGTAGGTATAACACCTATTGCAATAGTTTCAATACGACCAACGCCTCCATCTTGCGCTTGTTCCTCAGGATGCTGCGGCTCAACATATAGCTCTTTGGAATGCAGCTCAGTATGTTGCGCCTCAGCTTGGTGCTTCTCAGCTTGCAACTCAGCCTCAGCTTGATTTTTCCGCTCCATAATTTGTCTTCGTATACTTTGTAACTTAGCCAAAGCCACATCCTGTTCATGCTTAGCTAAATCTGCAGCCTTAGCTATTCTCTTTTGTTCATCATAATGAGCATAAAGCTCTTGTTCTTCCTTGTCCAAGTCAATAGCATCTGATGTAGTGTCATTGTGCGATGACTCAGGTGCCAAAACATTACTTGGAGAAAGAATAGATTGAGCCTCCGAGTTACCAAGGTTGTATAACCTCATCATTACGTCACAGTATTGTCATCCGCCACACTAGTTGACGGGCTTGGAATAATTGTATGAGTGCCAGCAAAAGTAACGCCACCAATCATTAATCCCTCCGGCTTCTCAATTCCTTTGCCCCCATCTTTGCCATCTTCTTTGTCAGGCGAATCATTAGAGTTGCCATCCCCTTTGCCATCTCCTTTACCATTCGGATTTTTCGCATCATCCCCTTTGCCGTTTGGCTTATTTTTATCATATGTTCTTAGATTCCAATATCTTAGTTCATCCATCTCGGCTTGAAGGGCCTTCCACTTCTCTTCATCATCTTCGACATCTTGTTGCCTCTTTAATTCATTGTATTTTTTAGTTCTACAATGATCTTCAACATGTCCAATTGATTTGCAATAGGCACAAAAATCTGGCATGTTCAAAATTTCATACTCAAGGTAAAAACCATCCGGTTGATCTTCATCATCAATGACAATTTTATTGAGCGGCTTTGAAAAATCTATATCAATAAGAACCGCAGCAAAATAGCCATACTCATGTCTTACAGTTCTCGGATCGACAGCGACAGGCTTGCCAAGACCTCGAGCAATCCTAAAAAGAATTTCTTCTTCCCAATATTTGAGACGGAGCTTCTTAAAACGCACCCAAACCGCTGCTCTCTTGATCGTTTCCACCTCCGGATTAAACATAGGTGTCCATGGCAACACCTTTAAGTGTTGTTCTTTGATTTTCCATGGACCTTCATAGCTTATTCTCTTCCGATCAGCTTCATTGAACAATTTAATAACAAAATAGCCTTTAACCCACGGAATAAATTGAACCTGACCTGATAACTTCCATTGATTTCATAAGTTCTGTTTAACCTCATCAAAAGTTTGACCTAGGGTTTTAAAATCAAAACGGCCAACAAGGCTGAATTTCCATACCTCTTTTGATTTTGTAATCACATCTTTTGGAATTTTAACCACGATCTCACCTGTAGAAGATCGAACTGGAGGATGTGATAAAGAATCAACATCAATACTGGACATCACATGGGTGCGCTTCTTAACTATATTTGCATAGGAACGATTGCCAGAAACCGTCCGTGGATTGCTAACACCATTAGGATTTCCAAGTTCAACCGAATTAGGGTTTCCCGTTTTTGGCACATAAATTTGTTTTGGCTTTGATCTTGAACGATTTCTATTCCTAAACTGATTTGATCTAGCTAAATCACGTGATCTATCACCAAGATCAGTGGGATTTGATTGATTTTGCGCCATGGATTGACGCAAAATCAGAGAAAGAAAGAAGAACGTGAAAGAAAAAAGAAGAGAGAAAAAACCGGAGCTAGTCCGGCCAAACCCTAGGTTTTCGAAAAAAAAAATTTTTTTTACTAATAAAAACACATTACCTGGTAAAGGAGTTGGTGGTACACCGCAATAAGGTTTGAGGGAGGCAGAGATAAAAGAGATTGGAAACCTAGGTAGAGGAGTAAATCGGTTGCCCAAAATTTCTGAATATTATTTCCTGTTCTTTTGGCTTTAAAAGGTTAAAGGTGTCATCAAGGTACCAAATAAGTGTTAAAAACTTAAAATATCATAGCTACGGATTGGATTTGATAATGTACAATTTTCTTTGATAACTGCATAAAATCTCATATTATCCAAGCAAAAATGCATCTTCTCATCATAATATCCCTACAAATATTTTCATAAAAATTAGAGAGGACAATTCTTGGATAACCAAAAATTACTTTATCTACTGTCCTCTTTAGACACGCATAGTTTCCATTTAATACCGAAAAAGTACTAAGCATATCTTGATAATGTAGAATTATGGTGTTGTAGTTGCAGGATTTCCTACAACCACACCCCTACAAGATTACACAATGATCTAATCCAATTTCATGATAAATTATCAAAGTTTTATTTATTCTTCTGAAAAATCTTACAAGAATAATAAGAATACAAAGAAATCAAAATAACTCTAGACTTTCTCTGTCCTATTTGTTCTCACTGACCTCTCTCAAAAAGACCCCCCTTCTCCAATCTTCTTGGTTCTTTATATAGGAAATTACATAGTGGACACTACACCAAATTCCCGGATTCGTAACAGCAATTCGTAACGGCTTATGGGCCGTTCGAATTTCCCGTTACAAATAGCCGTTACAAAAAATTCGTAATAGCGTGAAGCCGTTACATTAATTTTTTAAAATTAAATAATGTGGCTAAGCCGTTACGAATTTTTTTAGGCGTGCTATCCACACGCTTGGTCACACCCAGGTGGTAACACCTTTAGAATGTGCGTGTGCGATTCACATGCGTGGAATTATGTTTCCACCCACGATGAGTTATACCGCAGGGATATTTCCTCCCATGCGTGTGCGATTCACATGCGTTCTTTTGAGGATATACGCTAGTGAAACCAGATCGAATCTTCATTTTCTTTTATATTTTTTTTTTTTCTTTGCTCTCTGTCTCTCTTCTTTTCCTATCAATGATGAATCGATGAAATCATCACGAAATCTCACGAAATTTTCACAAATCTCTTCAATCATCGAATCGTGTAAGTGTTCATCGATCTTTTCGATAAGTTTTTCGATTTTTAGGGTTTATAAGTTTTCAATCGTCTGGTTTTTAGGGTTTGTGTCTCAAGTTTGTTCGAAATTACATCAAACTGAAAGACAATTACGTGTTCTCGCCATCTTCCTAGAATTCTATCGAACCCCCAACAACAAGATAAATCGATTCTTCTCTTCTCCATAAACATCGTAGATTCAAAATCACTCTTTATTGAACATAGAGAAAATTCCTAGATTGATCTAGAGAAACAACATATGGGGAATTGAATTCATTATTCAAAACCCCTAAATTTTTTGTTCGCTCATTGATCCAAATTCAATGTTGATTCGAAGAGGAAAAAAATCACATCCACTGACACACCGAATCACCCAACTAGGCCGTGAAGAAGTTGAAGAAGGTAAGTTTTTCTCTAACTTATCCCGCTGAAATTTGGGTTTCATATGGAATTTGTATTTTAGGGTTTCCCCCTTTTTTTCATCTGCTTTGTATTTTAGGTTTTTCCCCTTTAACAGGCCTGAATTGGTGTTCTTCTTCAGATTCTACCTACTTCACCGATTTGGATAGATACAAATGATTGGAATGAACAACCAGAAAGAAAACCTCATTCACGGGCTCCATCTTCTCCCACGTCATTAAAATCAAAGTCCATATCTCCGTTAAGTCCCAAGACACATATCTCCAATTAAGCCAAGAAATAGTGGCGGGGAAGAATATTCTCAAAGTGACTTCGAGCGAGCCATAGAAAATCAAGTTCGCATGGTCGTCACGATGATCGGAGGAATTACACAAAATCAAGACATAAAAGAGGAGATGTAGATCGTGGCGTTGATAGGGAATCTCATGATAGGTATACCAAAGCGGCAGATGGGAGATCTCCATTAGCCAGGAAAAGATCCTCGAGGCACCAAAGATGATGGTTCCGTCCCCCTCAGCCTGTGCAGAGATCTCGATCACCTAGACCACGACACGAAACCAAGCGAGTTCAAAATGAGCGCGGGATATCGAAGAGTCCACTTAACAAAGAATAGAATCTATAGTCCTAGGAGTTCTATGAGAACAACTCCAAGTGATGGTTTTTCTAGAAGGGGCTTATCCCCAATGCTCAAGACTAGAAGTGTTCTGGTGGAGGAAAACAAAGTTAACAATGATTTTTCTAGAAGGAGCTTATCCCCAAATAATAAGGTAGACGACAACACACTTAACTCCGGGTTTGTTAATTCTAGAAAGTAGAAGATAAGCCATCCAAGAAAAGTTTGAAGAATACGCGTTCATATACTTCAAGATCACAATCTACTTCGATATTTCTCGTAACCTAAGCACTCATGCGTACATGCCCGGGCATCCTAGTGTTTCGGTGATAGCAGAACATACCCTTTACCTACATCACCCAAGTTTATGAATGAGAGAAAGGAAGATGGTTATTCACCTTAATGGTTCTTAATGGAGCCAAGAAATAGAAGAGGGGAGTTGATATTGAGTCCAAAGCAATGAGGATAATCGGGAAAGGGTGCAAAGGTCATGATCAAGAGAGACACCATAGTAAGCAATGAAAAGAGTTGTATGAAGATAACATCACAAAATGAGGTAATCTAGTATTAAGGTTCACAGAGTAATGAAGAAGTACAAGAAGCACAGGATTAGACTTGGTCTTGAAGCTATCTAATTGATGACATGCCAAAGGTAGAAAATAGTGGCTGTAGGAGAAGATCAAAATAGTTATAGAAAAAGAACTCGGACCAAATTGTAGACTATCGGAAGTCTTCAATGCTTTAGTATCTCCAATTTAGGAAATGCAGGGGTGTTCCCAAATTTTCATTTAGTTGATTAAAGGTCGGATGAAGATTCATTATTCTTTGTTAAGTTTTCTTAATACATTGACGTAAAGTAATGGCATGTGTGAGGTCTTTGTGCGGAGAATATCATACACTTTTGAGTAGATATAGAAAATTTGCATCTTCATAATGAGATCTCACATGTTTAGCTTTGAATATGCGGTTGAGAGCTTTTGTTATATTAACTAAAACTTAAAATACAAAATTTAGAAACAGAGTCTTATACATCGACGCAGTAACATATCTGTTAATCTAATAGGGAATCCAATAACATGGTTAGAATGACATTTGGTTGATATTTTGGCGCCATTTTTTTATGAAACTCCAACGACAATAAATTTGAAGCTAATTTTCTTATCACGTATTCTTAAATTTGAAGCTAATTTTCTTATCACGTATTCTTCCCTTTATCACCGCATTTACTTAAAGTTTGCTTATGAATGGATTATCTTGTTTAATCTGTAGTTTTATGCCCAAGTACATCGGGGTACTATTGCGATCACCGTAATCCGAGTTGTTTATTTTGTAGATTGTTAAAATGATTGAGCTTCGAGAATTGGACACTGCACGAGCTATTTTGAAACAAACTCAAGCAATGGGTGTCATGAAGCAGAAATGAACAACTGAAAGGTATTTACGACTGAGCACCTCCTAGTTCGAACTTATTTTGATCCACATGAGGTTAGTACGGGGACTTTTCTCGATCTTATGTATTTCTCTCGTGCTATTGTGTATTTAGCTTGATATACTATGAAGTCACGCTATGCTATAGTACTTCAAATTATATTGCCATCTGGAAGGGTGGTATTTGAGTTACTTGAGTGTCATCGTTCATTTCGTTGACAAGAGTTGAACTTTACCTTAAAACATTCATAGGTTATTTAGGATTTTGTTCCGAAACTCCAAATCTATGTTTTCCTATGCTAGTCTTTGCATGCTTCTGAGCTAATCTACTGGATCTTCTTAATCTCCAGAGTGTACTTATTGATTTAGTGGCCACAAAGTTTCGGTTAAACTTGCTTTTTCTTTTTTTATGACAGGCTTATCAAGAAGCAACCAAGGAGAGACGCAGTGCACAAATTGCTCAAGGTTTGCTTTCATCTTGATGTGATGCTTTCACATTTTTACAATATACCATCATTGCAAATAGTCATTTGCAGGTGATGTTGAGGCTCATGGCACCTTATTTTGTAGCTTTGTTGTAGCAATTGAATGTTTTTTTAATTATACCATTAAACCTCTTTTCTTATTCTTTTCCTGTCAATTTACTCTTGGTTTTCCGTCGAAAATTGGTTCTTGAAGCTCCTCATTTAAAAACTTTTCTCGGCCTCTTGGTTTGTCTCCTTGCGATTTCCCATGACTACCGAACCTTAAAGTTGATACAAAGTGTTAGTATCACCGAGAGATTGAGGTCTAGGGAATAGCTAATTTTGGTGCATTGTTTATGACTTATGGTATGAGTTCTTTCGGTTTGATTCTCGAACTAGTGTTTTTAATATACTTTCCAAAGAATTGCTTTCCGAATTTCTTGTGGTGCGCCATCAAGATTAATGGCTCTCATTGGTCGATCTAAAATGGCAGCGAAGATCAAGGTTACAATCCCATTACCTTTTTAAATCGTCTTGGTCTTAGTAAGTTTTTTTATTTGCATATCCGGTCTCAAAGAAAACACCCTTATGTCACTTTTAGGTATGCTTCCCCGGAACTCGGTTTGATTTGTTTAGAGGAACCGCATGCAATGAAACAAGAGGAAGATGAAACTTATCCAACAACTCTTGGGCATCCTATCAAGGTATTTATAGACATTGATTATATGAAGTGCACCCTCTGCGTGTCTTTGTAACTATGATTTCCTTATGAGTCATATGGGTAGAGACACCGTATACATGTGTAATATTGAGGTATGAATTCACGAAACTTGATTTCAATAATTTTACATGCCTATCTTATTGATTATTGGAGGTGTTTCCATGCGGTTTGGAAAGAAAAGTCACCTGATGTGCTCGTTTCTCTTGGATGGGCGGGTCCTTGTGTCTTGCTCCGTTGATGGGTTTATTGAGGTATATTTTTAATATTTGTGGTACACTTTCTTAAGGTCATCACTTTCTCTCCGACTTCTCAATCCGTTTAGGTTTGGGACCATATAAGTGGAAAGCTCAAGAAGGATCTCCAATGCAGGGCCGATGTGAGTATTCTAAGCTACCGATTAAGTTCCCTTGTCTTTTTTATTTGTTAGTTTGTGCCACCCCTCAAAATATTTTTGTTTAAAAATTGCAAATAGTTTTTGTTTCCCCCGATACAAGGGTTTAACAAGGAAGCTTAGTTTGGAGGTCTTGCTTTCACGTTTTCACTTTTCTCTTGAAGTCTTCCATATTATTTCACCGGGATTACCTCATTGCCTCTCGCATTTTGTACATGCTATCTTGTTTCTTCAATATTTTTATATACTTTGGGCAACACGCACATGTACCACTAAGTGTAAGGCGTATTTTTTCTTAGTTGGTTGGACTTGTGATTCTACGATTCTTGACATGATACAAATTTTTGCGGATGCTTTTATGATGCATGATGATCTTTGTCCTATGTGTTGATTTTAGTAGAGACTCGGAAATGCTTGCATCCGGGTCACAAGATGGAAAGATTAAGGTAAACTACTATTGTCATACTATGTACTCATTCTCTTCTTTTTTGTATTATAATAATATATACTTTTTTTTTCCCCGTTGTATTTTTCTACTTCCTTACGCATATGTCGTAGTTTCTTTTACAACAAATTTTGACTCTACAAATGTGAATTCTTTGAATTTGATAACACAAGGATCAAGACAAAGACATACATATGTTTACAAGAAAGAAAAACTTTTAGTGGCAAGTGGGTCGACTTGGTCACATGGATGTAATTGAACTATTATGAAAATGTGTAGATGATGCCGATGATGATAAGTTTCTACAGCAAAATCTCAAAAGGAGATCCACCAACAAGGTAATCTCATCTTTAGGAACATTTTGTTTCATTGACACAAACTAGGTCACCCATCCATTTATGAACTACAACATAGAACATTGCATGTCAAGTCACAAAAATTGGGTCTCATGATCATCTTAGTATGTTTGTTGTGGTACCTGTATACATTTGTATCTATACTCATAATTTTTGTTAACTTCAATTGCGGTGGCTATGGATTGAAGATGCCTAGTCTTTGTCGCTTTAGATTCCATTCGCTTCACCAATTGCAGCTTCAAATGCGTGTCTGCGGCATGAGAAGGTTGTTATGTGAGTCATGTTTTTGTGCATGTTAGTCTCCGACATGAGAAAACTCGAGAAATAGGTTAGGAACCTAAAGATCATTATGTGAGTTCTCGCATCATCGTAGTGTTATCCTAAACAGATATTGTATGAGCTTTAAGCCATCGAAAACTTAGAATTCTCATAAGTTTCCGGTCCATTGTATTCCCTCAAAACATAGGAATTCTCTAAGTTGTTCTTGTTGAAAGAATAAGACTAATTATTGTTGTTGAATGCGTGATGATTTTGGTTGAATCGAATGAAAGATTTTTGGAAATTATTTTTGAATTAGGCATATTTACAGCGGACTTCAAATTCTTAGGTCAATATTGACCTTAATCAATAATTTTGACCAGTCAAGGTTGACCAAAGATAATTTTTTTGTTTTACAAAAAGTTCAGAACGGCTATAAGTTTATTACAACAGATCTGTTGCAAAAATTAAACGGCCCCGAGCAGCTACCACATGGCAAATTAAACGGCTCAAGCCTCTGTTACGAGGGCCGTCTAAAAAAATTTATAGAATCTGCCACAAAGCCGTTACAAAAAAAATGTAACACCCACTTTTGCAACAGGCGAGGGCCGTTACAACCCGTTTTAGTAACGGCCTGGTTCTGTTTCTAGTCCCAGAATTTGGTGTAGTGGGATGACAGTTAAGCCAACCTCTATTTTCGGATCTGGCGCAAGCTTGCAAGGGTTTTCTTCGCAAGTTAACTTCAATCTCGCAAAGTCTTCACATTTTCTTCATGATTAGGCTGACGTCATTCGGTACATCACTTTTCTAACATTCTAGGATGGCCTTCGCAGACACCTTTTAGTTAAAACTTCGATGAGACATAACTGTTGCGAGATTCTGCTCCTACATCTTGCCTCTTCTCATGTCTTCTCTACGAAGAAGAGAATGATATGAGAATTTCTATCTCTAAATGTCGCACTTATTTATCTTTCTATGTTCTTCTTCACCGACAACCTCCCGTGAATTATGCGTAACCGTCTACACGTGTTTATTGTTCCCCTTGTTTACCGGCACATTCAATCTCAACCGGTCACCCTTTTTTGTCTATTTAAGGAGAAGACTAGTGGAAATATAATTTTGTTCTTTTACTTCGTCTTCCTCATCTCCAAGCTCTCTGTGAATCTTCATGTTCTCCAATTTTATTCATCTTTGCTTCTCACAAGTTTATCTATCAAGCTTTCGCTTTCATGGAGTCACCAAGGTTAGTTTTGCTTTTTCTTCTTTGATTTTGCTGGAACTGATCTTATTTTGATGACTTCCCTAACTAATTTTATTATCTTGTCTAATTCCCATACTGATTCTGTTTCAACAAAAGCACCTCTTCCACCAAATTCATTGTCCCAAACCCTAAGGTTTCCAAAAGCCCGCAACACAAAGTTGTTATAGGCAAAAGAAAGCCTGTGAATAACAAGGTAATAAGAAACATCTCTTTTTAATAACAATATTGTTGCCTCTGTTTTTATCTCGAGTTGATATTCGCAGGATGATGAAGATGTTAATAAATCCAACAAAAAATCTCTTAAATAAAGACAATTGCTTCTTCCGTTTCATTTCGATTTCAAATCTCAAGCCTCTTCTCTTACAACTTCGCTTAGCTGGGTCTTTATTACTTACTGCTCCTTCTCATGAAAACATCACTACAGATGCCATCCCCTCAGCTAACCCTTCTGCGAATGAAACCCCTTCTTCTCCCCTTGTGAATGCCGCAAAGATGAATTCTGCCGCAACCTCACTTATTGAGTCTTTTCAATTTTCGCCTGGGAAGAATGTATCCATTGTGAAAGATGATTCACTTCCCATAACTTCAACCCTTTTTACTTCTTCATCTGAAATCCTTTATGTTAAGAAGGAGCATTTGGAAGGCCTTTAGTGTTTTGTCTGATGTTCTTGATGATGCTCGAAGGTCTTGTGTTGATCCTCTCAAGCTTAATGTCTGCGAAACTCTGGGTAAATATTTTAGTTCTGAAAAAGCAGCTTCGCAAGCATCTTTAGAGAAAGAAATTGAGTCTTTGAAAGAGAATCTACAGGCTATGACTTTGGAATGTGATGATCTTCGCCTCAAAAATCAGAAGCAAGAGAACGTTTTACTGGATTGCGAGAATCTTCGCAGAAAAAATGATGAACTGAAAGGTATGAACTTCTTGTTTTCACTTATAGCTTATCTTCTTTGTTAATTTTATCTCTTTTATATTCACTTTTCTTGTTCGAACGTTAAGTTTTAATTCAGAAACGAGTAATGGAGAGATACGACTTTCAATATGCCGCTAAAGAAGCTCGTGGCTTTGAAAGAAGCTTTGTTGAACCAATATAACCAATTAGATAATCTTTACTCGTATTCTCATTGATCAAATTAACAACCTTTCTAACGAGAATGCCCAACTAGTTCAAGAGCAAGAAGTATTAAGTAACAAACTATCCCAACTCTCTTATTCATTAACTAAAGTTAACTTGAAGATTGAAACTCATCGATGAAAATGGAACCTTGTCTCAAGAGAAACAAATCCTCCTAAACAAAGTAGCGATATCTTCGCAACAACTTAATATACGTCAAAAAATATGTGATGAAAAAGAGCGATCTCTTCGCTCGTTAAGGAGTGAACTTAAGGAAGTAACTGAATCGTCTATTGCTGAGAAGAATAAACTCATCCAAGGTAGAATAGCTTTGAGCGTAAAGGCAAACCAACTTAAAGAGCAGCATACTCAATTAGAAGACTCCTATGCTTCCTTAGAGAAGGAAAATGCTTTACTTATCTCTAATGAAAATAATTTTCGATCTCGCTTGAAAGGTTTGATCGGGGATAATTTTGATGATGCAATGAACCACTTGGAGAATAATAGTTTGGCTTTAACTCAATATCTTGTTTCGTGAAGGAAGGTAGTCATAAGAATCTGACTGCCTCATCCACCTTTTCATGCTTAATTATTTTCGCAATGTTCTTCTTACGAGAATTTCGCTATAATAGTATTTTGTGTTTTTTCCGTTCGCAGAGTCTGGGAGAAGTCTTCACTCTTCTATTTCTTCTTTGGAATCGAAGTTAGCCAATATTCGCAAGGAGAATGCAATGCTTTCTACTACTCTATCTCATTCTCGCGATCATACATAAAGAAGATTTGATTACCTTCAGCATTTCAAAGATATCGAAAGTAGGAATCACCAGAAGGCACTTCTTCGCCAAGTTCATCTCAAAGCTGAAGTTCTTGTAAATAGCATCTTACTAGATATAGCACTTCCTCCTACAAAAGTTATGCCTCTTGACGTAGATGTTGATGAAGTTCCTCGCGAACCTGACAATGATTTTGACTTCGAAAGTGATGATGAAGCTGCTCTTGAGAATGATGAAGAAAATGAGTCCCTCAAAGAAGTTAATGATTTGCGATAATCAGGATAGAGAAGAAGCTGGGATGGACCAAGAAAAAGAGAAAACTTGCGAAGGCGAGAAATCTTGCGAAGACGAGATGATTTTGGAGAATCATCCACCAACCCCTCTTGGCGAATCAAATGTGGAAATCAAATTCCTCTAGTTACTTAGATTTTAACTCCTTAAATTGTTTTATTTTCGCTTTACTACTCTTACAAACGATGTACTTTCATGAATCTTGAAATTCACTTATCTTTTTAATATCTCCTTATTTGCGAGATAGGTAATGCATCTTCTTTACTAATTCCCATACTTGCCTCTCATTATCTATCTTGCGAAAAATGAGTCTGTCTCCTGCATAATACTTAAATAGTTAGTTTGTATAAGTTCATTTTTATTTCATGTGCGTTAATTTCGCAGTCGTGTTCGTATTTTTTACAAAATTTCGCTATTGTGAATTCGCTATCAGATATATCTTGGAATTTTCCAAGATTCCATTCAATATTATTCTCTTATGTGGTCTTATTTTGCCTTCCTAAGTGAAGGTCTTATTTTGCCACTCTTTGTATTTGCGAAAAAATCGCAGGACGTCTTTACATTTTCATGTAATGACCCATTGATCTTGTCTTATCATTTTCTTGTATTATTGCCTAAGCAGGATACTTTTCATGCAACAATATGACAGGCCTAAATATTCTTACGAAATAAAGCCCCATGACATTGCCGTCTTGCGAAGAAATCGCAGGACGTCTTTGCACTTTCGTGCACTGACCCATTGATCTCGTCTTATCTTTCTCTAGTATTATTGCCTCTGTAGGATCGTTGCACAAATATGACAAGCCTTAATACTCCCGTGAGTAAAAAGCCTCATGACATTTGCGTCTTTGACACTTATCCACTCCCTAATGGAGGGTGCCGCCCTTATCATCCCCCTGGTTGCCCCTTCAACGAGGCGTGCCTCTACCATACAAGGTTGGATCCTCTCATCCGGTCTTAACAATAACTAGTTGTTTTCACGGCATCTTATACCTTCGCCGATATGGCTCATGGTTACAAGACCGCACCCTAAGTGGGGTTTTCTTCGGGCCGAGTGCATCATAGCTAAGACTTGCAAAGAATGGCCAGGTACGCTTCAAACACCCCAGGCACTCTTGGCTCAACCATGTACCTCGGCGCATTGATCGAGTTCTGCACTCCTTAGGAGAGACCTTCTTACCTTAGTCGCCCAACCTAAGTCATAAGCTTAAGCCGAGAATCCAAGGCGCCTCTCTTGGATGGGTTTAATAACCCCAAGTCTCCATGACCCAGGTTCCGGGGCGGTGTAACCTTTCCCAGAGCCATGTAAATAGGTTCTCCCTTCAATAACGCACTTGAGGTCTAACATTTTCCTCTTGCGAAATTTTATTCGCGAACTAGGGTGTACGCCAAAGTTGGGTGCCTCTGTCTTTTTTGTTTATTCTTATATTTTCTTTTGTAAAAATCATAAATTCTGCAAAATTATCGTACATCTTCATTCTATGAGTATAATTTCTGCGAAATTAACGCATGTCTTCATTCTCATTGCTGCAATTTCTTATTTTTGTTTTCTTTAATCAGTAAAAACTACTTTTCGATTACATCTTTTGCATTCAACTTTGTTTCTTTCTCTGCTCAATTTCATTCTCATTTCACATTTTAAGTTTCTTACCTTTGTTACCTTGTGTTTGTGCTTCTTTAAGTTCTCGCACACTATTGATGATCTCGTTTAATGAATCACTCTTTCTTGTTCTCAGGCCGTCACTATCACTTATACCATACTTTCGCAGATATTTTTCGTTATACACTGCAGTTTTCACTCCTTCTAGTTCATACTTTTCTTCTTTGAGCACATTTGTTACTGTGCAAGGACCTTCCCCTTTGTTCGCAAGATCATCTCCGTCATCCCTCTGAAAAGTGGGTTGTAAAAGTAATACCAACTCTCCTTTGCGAAATACTCACTGATTCTCACTTTCAGCAGTCATTGCTTTCGCAGCAATCCTTTCTCTTCCATGTTCCACTGCGTCTACCATCAATCGTTCGCCTCTTTGCTTTTCTCTGACATTGCGCTTCCAGTTGGTATTTTTAGTTACTCTCTCTTCACATTTCTCTACATCAATTGCATGACATTTTCTCCCTTCAACCCAATCTCCTCTTATGATTCCAACATCACTAGGATGAGGAAATTTAATGCATTGATGGAAGGTTAAGGCTACTCCCGAATCCCATGCAGCCAAGGTCGACCAATCAGCGCGTTGTATGGTGACTCTACATCAACAACACATAACAGAATTTCGGAAGATAACCCCTTCAAAGGAATTCGCATGGTAATCTCTCCCTTAGGTTTGTTCGCAGTGCCATTAAAGCCATAAATCTTGTAAGTCGAAGGTATCAAATCCTCATCCTTGCCCCCCATAGTTTTGTAAGTATGGTAAAATAGAATATTTACAGAACTTCTAGTATCAATCAATATTATATTGATTGCCCATGAATCCTCAGCTTCATCATCTTCATCTTCATTTGGTTTCAGGTTGATATCTAACTTTACCACCAAAGGATTATCATGCATTTCTCCACCTTCAGGAATCTCTTCTGTTGTAAAGGAAATAGGTTGTTTCTGCCATTCTTTTAGTGGCGAGACTTTCGCAATGTTCTTAATTTCTCTACCCTCAACATATCTTGCAAATACTTTGCTCAGAACTTTATCATGAAAATCCTCTATTGTTTTGTATGAGTGTACAATAGAATTGCAAAATAAGTTTTTTGCTTTCGATCGACTTCAATTAAAAATGTATCTTCTGTTTTTGCTTCATTTGCTCTATGATCTTCTAGTGGTGGTGGTAATGGTAAAGGTTGCGGTTGTCTTATCAAAAAGTGGTTCAACTTGCCTTGATCTATCATTCTAAGGATAATTCTCTTTATATTTCTGCAATCATTTGTGGAATGTCCATGGAAGTGATGATATGAACAGAATTCCTGACTTCTGTATTTCGGTGGTGGCTCCTTCCCCATGTTCCAAGGTGATGGGATATTTTCCATCAAAATTATGGCTTCCCATATCTTTTCCGCACTAGCATTTAGAGGAGGCATTATATTTCTTCCCATACTACCCTGTTAGGTCCTTGTCCCCTTTGATAGTTATTCTCTTGTCCTCCATAAGTTTCTTGGGGTTGGTGAAGTCTCTGAATCTTGTTGTTTCCGCCACGATTATAAAACCTCCTCTCTTTCTCGAACTCTTCTTGATCACGACTTCCCATCGCAACCAACTTTTGTTCACTTTCGATCACCATTTCTCTTTGTGGATCTTGCGAAGCGTTCGCCACTGTGTTTGTTAGTTTGGGCAATAAGCTTGCATTCACAATTTTTGAGCTTGTATTCGCAACTGGGTATGACTCCATCTCACTTTGTTTTTCTTCAAGAGCAATGTATTCCTCTTGGAACTCTCGCAACTCAGTCATTGTGATTGTATTCTTGATTCTAAATATTTGAACATACAACAAATTTGTTGCGAACATTGCATTAATGAATGATAAAATAAGGTATCTTTCATCCACACGGCCAGCCATGTTACTACAGATTATCTTCCACCTCATAGTCAAATGCTTCAAACTTTCGCCAACTCTTTGTTTCAATCCAAATACATCTTCAATGCTTGGACGTAATAAGTTGTTACTTATATAAGCTCCTAAGAACACCGTTTGAAATTGATTAAAAGATGATATGGTATCCTTTGGGAGTCCTTCAAACCATTTTAACGCCTCTCCGTCAAGCTTGATGCAAAGTATTTGCACAACACAGCGTCATGGTTTTCCCATTGCAGCATGAATCTCACGTAAGCTTTGATATGTTGAACGACACAAGTTGTCCCATTGAAGAAGCTGGTTAATGCAGGCAAGTTACATTTTGGCGGTATTCCCCTTAACTGTACTTCTTGTGTAAACGGCGTCTTCGCAGCTTCCTCTATTGCTTCATCTAATTGTCTCCTGCCTCCTTCTCTTCTGTTAATGAGCATTCCCCTCATCTCTGCCAATTCTCTTAAAATTTGTTCATTCACGCCTGACCCTTGGTCCATTGGTCTCTTTAACCTTGCTTCTATTCTCCTGCGTTCATGTCTATCTTGCCTTGTGAGATTTTGTATTTTCTCTTCATTCCCTTCTTCTCGTCTTCCTATGAAATCTTCTCTTTCACCCCTTTCGTGTATTCAAACATGATTGCGCCTTTCATCTTCTCCTCTGCGTCCTGGTTCATTCCTCGCCACTTCTCTTTCTCGCCTTTCCATTCTTCCTTGTGTTCTATCTACTTCTTCATTAATATTATCATTGTTGCAGTATTGTTCGCGCCTTCTCTCCCGTTTATCATGATTGTTCTGGCGTGTAGCCTCCTGAAACTCTTGTTCTTCAATTTCCGCCCTCATTCTTTCTTTTTCGCAAGCTATACATGTTTGTTCAGCATTTCGCCTCTCAATATCATCCTCAACTGTTTGTTGATTTCTTTGCACTTCTCTCCCATATAATATCCTTTTTCCTTCCTCCCGTTTTTCTTCGCCATCTTGGTTATTTCGTTCGTGACGTTGCTCATTCCTCTGTTCTCTATTATTTTGTTCAATATGATAATTTTCACCACGTTGAATGTAACGATCTTCAGCTATTTCTCTCTCTTCACGATGTCCATCACCAGGATTCTGCATATCTTCTTGAATGTCCTCAACAACACCTACTTCATGCGAATCTCGTCTTGCCTCTCTTCTAGTTGTTCTTGAATTTGATCTTGTAGTACTTCTCGATCTTGTAGTTTGTAATATTATATTTTCCATCCTCAATTCATGGTTTTGTCGTGTTAAATTTGCACGTTCTTCTGCTTCTAATATCCTTTCTTCAAATATCCTTTGTCTTAATGTCTCTAGTGTTTCATTCTCCTCCTCTTCGTGAATTATTCCTCCTTCTACTCGCCTCAATTGATATGTTTCTTCAACTTCTTCTATTGAGCCCGTCCTCCAAGTGTATACACTGACTTTATCATAATAAATGTTTCCACCTTGTACTGGTGCATGTTGAATTGGGGGTTAAATTCGTTCTTCTCCGTCGTTTCTTGCTCCCATCCTAGAATATTCTCCCATTTCTTTTCTCCTTCTTCCTGCAATTCTTGTGCTTCTCCTTACCATCTTTTCAATTTTAATGATCTCTTACAAACTTCAAAAATTCTTCACCAATTTTTCCAAACCTTCTTCAAATCTCTTAAGATCAACGCTCCATGTTTCTAGCGCCAATATATAGTTGCAGGATTTCCTACAACCACACCCCTAAGGGATTACACAATGATATAATCCAATTTCATGATAAATTATCAAAGTTTTATTTATTTTTCTAAAGAATCTTACAAGAATAATAAGAATACAAAGAAATCAAAATAGCTCTAGACTTTCTCTCTCCTATTTGTTCTCACTAACCTCTCTCAAAAAGACCCGCCTTCTCCAATCTGCTTGGTTCTTTATGTAGGAAATTACATAATGGATGACAGCTAAGCCAACCTCTATTTTCGGATCTGGCCTGCGTCATTCTCGCAAGCTTGCAAGGGTTTTCTTCGCAAGTTAACTTCAATCTCGCAAAGTCTTCACATTTTCTTCATGATTAGGCTGACGTCATTCGCTACATCACTTTTCTAACACTCTGCGATGGCCTTAGCAGACACTTTTTAGTTAAAACTTCGCTGAGACATAACTGTTGCGAGATTCTTCTCCTACAGGTGTTGTAAATAAAATGAAATTTGGAGTGATGCAAAAAAATAATATCCAACACTGAATTTATTGTTAGGCCGGTCCACAACTTATGGTCCAACATGAGATTATCCCCTTAACCAATTAAGGGAATTAGATAGTAGTGCCTTTGTTAGGTTTACAAAACCTGGCTTGATTGGGGTATACCCAGATTAATTGGGGTCTTTTTTAAGGGCAAAGGGGGAGGCCTAATGGGTAAAGTTACAAAACTACCCTTTCCCATTATAATTCTAATTACTACCCTAAATCAGTTTTCATTCTCTTCATTTCATCTTCTTCTCTTCTTCTTCTCCTCCTCAAACACATTACCGGATCCTCCATCCCCCACCACCGAAACTCGTCGATTAATTCGTCGTAATCGTTGATTCAAAAGTTCCGATTAATCTTCAAAAATGGATCCTCCACGACCTAGAGCAAGTCGTATGAAATACGCTAATCGAAAACCCAATGAGTATAACCCTGGAATTTCAAGTTTGGTTCAAAAGAAAGTGAAGAAAAAAAACGGTTGAAGAAGGGGAATTTGCAGTCGCTGAAACACAAGAAATGGTGCGATTAAGAAAGTAAGGGCCTACTTAAACTCACTCCAGTACTTCAATTTCATGTTTTCATGTCAAATTAGGTTAGAAAAATCGAATGTTTGAATTTGCGGTTATTTGGCCGGCATGGTATAATGCTATCGATCCTGCTTGAGCATTTCATATTTAGGGTTGGCCGGCAAGCTATTAGGTTGAAGAACTTGTCGTCTGGTTAGTATCTATAACTTGTACTTGCAGGGTCGGCAAGGTATTAGGTTGAAGAACTTGCCGGCGTCTGTTATTTTTTGTTAGCCGGGTCGGTTGTGAACTTTTACCTTGCTTACTGTGTTCAATTTTCTTGTTACGTCTCCTTATGCCTTTAAGTATAAAGGTCGGAATGTTATTTTGTCAAAACCATTCCGGTTGTATGTTAGACGGCAATGTATGGGTAATAGACCTTACCGACCTGTAATGTGGAAAATCCTTGTGTCATATTTGTTATAAGCCGGCAGGTTATTTGAATGATACCCCGTCGGCTATTGTTTAGCCGGCATATATGTTTTAGTCGAACCTTCCGACCGTTGTTCCGCCGGATTGGTTGTATTTGACGGCCCTGCCGACTTATATTTTTTTCTTATTCATTCTTGTTCAGGTTGCAAAAGGCAAAGAAGAAAGCATCTCTGAAAGCTCTTAGTCATCCTTCAAGACCTCCTCGTGTTGGTGAAAAAATCTTGACTTCAAAAAATCGAGGGGCATAAGTTGTGTCGGGAATGCTCAAGATCCGTGTACCGAATGATTATGAACCACTATCGGAACCCAGTGATTCATACGACACTCCAGATAAAGACCAATCAATTCCATCTGGTAAAAGAGGTGATGATGATGATGTTGATGAAAGAACTCCAGCACCAGTTCAAGAACATTGGGATGATAGACGTGGCCGTAAAATCGATGTGAGTCTTTTGGATGAGGTGACCACCGGTCATGAAGATAGTGAGAAATACATGACGTGGTACTTGGGTTGGGCCTCGTCCTATTGTGATTAGGGAACCGACTCACAAGAATTGGCTCGTAAGAAGAAGATGGCATCGAAAGACCCAGCAACAAGTCTTAAGAGCATTGTAAGTATTTTAGACTTGCTCGCTCTTATTGTTTTAAGATTACATTATCGAATCATTCTATTAATTGTTTGTTGTTTAATTGAAAATAGAAGGAGCATTTGAAGACTCTTGTGAAGGTGATGTGTTGCGCGAGACAAAGAGGAGAGCCTTTGTCAATTGAAGAGCAAAGTAAGCAAATTGACTTTGCTAGCAATGTTGACAATGAGGATGCCACTGAATTTTTCAGGCAAGCTGAGGCTGAAGTAAAGAGGGAAGAAAAATCTAGGAGGGAAGCACAAGCCAAGATGAATGCTGACAAAAAGAGGGCTCGTAGTGGTCGTGGTGGTGAAGGTAGTAGCAGTGGTGGTGTTCCTAAACGGGTTCGTGGTCTTGGACGTGGTTGTGGTCGTGAATGAATGCAGTCTCTAGTTTATTTCTTTAAGTTGTGTTGGACAAATTTTAAGGTTAACGGTTGGACAAATGTTTTTTTTTAAGGTTTATGGGACATGTTTTCGTATTTTGGACAACAAGTGTTGGATTTCTAGTTGTTGAATGAATGGTTTGTTTAGCTATGTAAAGTTTCAATACTTATGCCGGCATGCTTTTTTTAGGTTACATGGCCGACCACACCGGGGCTTGCAAGGTTTTGAATCATCATATCGCCGGACTCGACACTGTAAATTATTAGCATACCAGGGTCGGCAGGGTAATCAGATCAAAACCTAGCCGGCTGTTAATAAGCCGACATGGTATTATATTATAGACCCTGCCGGCTATCTGTTACAACAAACACCTTCTCCTGATGCCTAAAATCATCAAAGTTCGGCATGGTAACAAAATTCCGACCATGCCGGCCAAATCATAGTCGGCATGGTAATGACTAATACATTCCCGGCGGATACACAGAAGAAAATGTTCTCCTGATGCCTAAAATCATATAAGGTCGACATGGTAACAAAATCACGACCATGCCGGCCGGACTTGGTCGGCATAGTTGGAAAATAAAAACCACGCTGGCATATTTGAAATTCAAATTTTTTGCAAGTACAATTGCATTGATTGACTTGTACTTATGCACTATAACGGCCAAATTTGGGCACCATCCTATAAATACACTACTTATCTCCACAAACAACACACAACTATTTGCATATACTCTTCAAAGCTCATATTATCATACACTCCATCTAACTCACCCAATAGCTCTTTACAAATAACAATGGCTTCATTTGATTCTAATGAAGATTTAGCAATCACCAAAGCTTGGTATGTGGAAAATCGACTTAGACGTCAATCCTCTAAAGATTCCACAACCTTTTGGGCTAGGGTACACAACAAATTTAGCCAAGAGTTTGGGAATCCTAATGCAAGAAGTGTTCAACAAGTGCACGATAGGCACCTTGTCATTGAAAACGCGATACTTGATTTTTTAGCTCTCCAACCTCGGATTTTTAACGCTCTCCCCTTCACCTTTTCCATTGCACAATTTGTAAGCAATTTTGTGGTTTTTTTACGTAACCCATGTAGTTTTATTTTCCAATGAAACAATACTAACAAATGTAAGTTTTTTTTGTGTTTTTGTAGCACGGAGTCGTGAAAGCGCGCTACTTGGAGGAAAAGGGGGAAGAATTCGCGTTCGATTCAAGCTATCACTTCCTGGGAGAAAGAATCCTGGAGCATAACCCGGATTACTTGGATGATGTATCGTCTTCGGAGGAGGAAGATTAATGGCTTTAGAAGTTTTTGTATAGGTTTTGTGGGTAGACCTCTATGTAAACCCTCACGAGACTATAACTCGTCCACTAGGGTCGCCTAGTGGTTCAAAGGCTTGATGCACATGCTAAGTGCATTTGTTTTTCCGTCGACAAGGAGTTGTATTTTATGTTTCAATAAATGTAGTAACCAAAATTGCATGAATAAAGTGAACTACATCTTGCCATATTCTGTTTTCTGTTGGGTATAACTACAGGCCGGCAATGTTATAAATCATAAGCATGCCGACTATAGGTCAGCCGGCAGTGTTTGAAATTATATGCATGCCGACTACTTTATAGCCGGCATGGTAGGAAATATTTACATGCCACCATTAGATGGCTGGCCCAAGATAGTCGACATATTATTCATTCAAAGACCCTTCTGGCTTGAAAATTATCGGCGTGTTAATCATCCGCGGACCATGCCGGCTAGACTTTGTCGGCATCCTATTCAAACGCTTGGGACTGCTTCATGGCGGATCTTAGTCTGCACCTTATTCAAACCTCGGACCTTGCCGACCTTTCATATTTTCAAAACTAAATTTTTTGATCGAAATCGAACTCATAAGACATATAAAAGGTTTAATACACTGAATTCTCATTTTTAATATTTTAATCTAAACTCAATTAATTAACCTAATCATAATTTTTAGTGTTAATTAAACAAGGGCATATTAGCTATTTAGAAAATACAAGGTTAAGGGGTGGCTTGGTTTTACTTAATAATGACCAGATTTTGTCTTATTGGGTATACCCCAATTAGTTTGGGTATACCCCAATCTCGCCAGGTTACAAAAGGCATCAGGAGAGATTTTTTCTCTCACGAGTTTATCTTCTCAAGTGAGAAAAGAAAGGGAGGTAGAGAGAGAGTAAGTGGGAAAGAGAGGTATAGCCACCATTAGAATTGATTTTTGGTGAGATCTTGAAGTTAATCTTTGAAGAAGAAGAAGAAAGGGTTCTTAGCTAAGGATCTATTGGTTAGTGTGCTGAAGATTGATTGATCAATTTCCAAATCTCTTCAAAATGGGGAAAACCTAGGGTTTGATCAAATCCTAAGAGTAAGTATCTCAATCACTTGCTATTGTTCTTATCTTTGTGAATCTCATCTAGTATTTCTATTATTAGATGAATGAATTGTTGATCCATGATAGGTGTAGAATACACCTAATTTACTATCTAGTAGTTTATGCTTTCTTTGCTATTTTTCTTGTAAATTGTGTATTTTACGCTTGTTTTGAGTTTTATAGTTACTTTGGAGTCGCACGGAGGAAAAGAAGAAGAAATCACTCAATTTGAGCAAAAAGGGTAAAATTGTCATTTCACGAAGGAGGGAATACTATATGAAGCCCAGCCAAGGTTAAGGGGCAACTCTCTTTTTGAAGTATACTAGTAGCAGCCCAGCCAAGGTTAAGGGGTCAGAATTGGTTATCCCTTATCAAGTGTTACCGGGTGTCATTATCCAAATGTATCTAACCCTAAATCGAGAAGAAATTTCTCTTTCTCAATCATTTACTCGTTATTTTTCCTACACCTGAAAGTGAGAAAGAACCATGACTGCCGCTGAGTGAAAACCGAGAGAAGAGAGTGATTGATGATGGTTTGGAGCTGAAATCAAGTTAAGAACAGAGATGAGTTCGAAAGGATTGTGTAGCTGTTGAATTGAGAGAGAAAAGCAATCGAAATCAGACTGAGAAAATTAGGGTTTGATGTTGCTGTGGGATCGAGAATTAAGATGAAGAAATGAGTCCGAGTTGCTCCGATTAATGGTGGTATTGATTGGCTCGATAGAGAGGAAGAATTGGGTTTTTGCTGTGATTCATAGAACTGAGATCGGGTTTGTTCGAGAAGATAAAGATGATGGCCATCTTGAGTTGAAATCGAGAAATATGCCGTAGAATTGATGACTCTGTGATGTCAAGATGGAATCGTTGTTTTGATTTAATGGGTTTGTGGCTATGAAGTTGAAATTGAGATGAGATGGAAAGCAAGTTGGATTCAGTGAAGAGAATGGGTTTTGAGCTGAGATTATAGGAATTTGGGATTATGGTTGAAGATGGTTGTGTGGTTTGGTGGTGATGAATGTGTCAGGTGGAATGCTTGGCAAGAGAAGATGGGTTTAAGTTGATTTTGTTTGAATTGAATCAAGACTCGAGTTGAAACTATGGCTTGAAGTGGCCCTCGAGGTAATGGGACAACAACAAGAGATGGAGAGGAGTTGAGTGGGCTTTAGTTTGTCAGTCGATGGAGCTTGTTGCAAGGGACAAAGGCTTGCTGAATTGAGGTGCAGTCACCGAGGAGTGGAAAGAGCTAATGATGTCTTTGGCATTCTGATACAGAAGAGGGCCATCATGGCTGGATTCCCAGCTGAAGTCCTGCAGGTGTTAGGAAATTGCAGAAGTGGTCTGTGTTGGTGGTGAGATTCAGATGGAGCAGCATGTAATAGAGCAATGGCTCAAAGTGTTGGTGATTAGAGCCACACAATAGCTGCAATTGTAAGTCTTGATAGAGCTGCAGAGGCAATGTTGAAATACAGGCAAAGTTGCAGTACAGGGGTTAGCTTATACTGAGTGGAGTAATGCAGGGATGCAGAGATGCAGCTGTGAAGTTTTTGCTCAAGTCAGGGAAGAAGAAGTGTTGAGCTAGATGGCCTGAACTGAGGTGGATGAGAATTGGAACTGAGGTTGCAGGCAAGAACAGGGATGAAGGAAGGTCGAGCAAGCAATTGGAGCCGTGATGATTGGCGTGCTCGTGATGAGCCAGTGCGATTCTGATAGGGTTAGAATGATATTGCGAACTCAAGTTGGATGTCAGGTGTCGCAGCAATGAGATAGCTTATGAGCTGTGATCGACAACAAATGGAGGATGATGTAGATGTATGCTTAGGGAAATGGCCTGAGCGAATACGATGGGGCAAATAGTGGTAATAAGGTTTTGCGTGTGGCAATGGGAGCTAGGTACTTGAACTATTGGCTATTTGCAGAATGTATGAAGTGCGGTCCGAAAGGCCAAGTGCAAGAGTTAGGTGGAAGCCACAAACTTGTAGTTGCGGTCGGGAATGCACTAACATTGTACTGAGTTAAAGCTGTTCATTGTGGAATTGAAGGGATAGTGATGGACTCATGTTGTTTGGAGTCTTAGGCTTGAGGATAGTGGGGTTTGTGCTCGATGTAAGCTGGGCTGAATATGGAATTGTTGGAGGCAATGGTCAACAGAACAGAACTAATTTGAGTTGCTAACTTGCTAGTGGTGTTTATCAGCATAGAAAGGATGGAAGTCATTTGATAGCCATCATGGTCGGAAATCAAGAATTGGCCTGTGCGTAACCGTGGCCTGGTTAAGTCGCCATTAGACACCAAGATCTCTGAGTCGGTGCTGACTCATGTACCTGACTCGGGTATGACTCTGAGTTGAGTCATCTGATTTGACTCAGTGATCTAGACCAAGTTGACCCGTTGACTAACTGAAGACCTCGTTTGACCGTTAGTCCTAACGGAGGACGGACGGAATATTCCGTCGAATATTCTCTTGACGGAGAAATTTCCAGGTGGCCGGCGGCGACAATTCCGGCCAAATTCCGGCCATAATCCTAGTTTTCCGGCGAGCAAAAAAATTCCAGAATTTTCTATGGACTTCTCTCATGAGTGTGAAGACTTGGGCTTGGAATTGGATGGAGAATTGGACTCAAATTTGGAAAGAGACGGTGGAAGAGTTGAGAAAAGCTTGGATTTGGAAATTGAATTGCAAAAAGGAAAAGGATTCTATTCCTTGGAAGATTTGGAGAATATTGAAGCTTATAAATAGAGAAGTTTTCTACAACTTCTATACACCTCTCTACACACACATCACTTGTGTTTTTGTTTGCTTTTCTAAGATTTTTCTTTTTAACTATTTGTGTGAACTTGAAAATTCTTCTTTTAATTATTATTATTATTTGTGTGAATTTCAAAAACATGAGTAGCTAATTTTCTTATTGATTAAGGATGAATTCCTAGTTCTTAACATATGATTTAAGTTTTTGTTTTCAAATTCTATCTTGAAGTTTTTCACATAATTATCGTTTGTTTTTACTAATAGGAGTGATCTTAAAGACATTCATGATTGATTGATAGATTGTTTGGAGTGCACGCTAAATTGATTTGTTAATTTGATCTAAAGCTAGTGAAAGTTAGGAGATAAGTAATCGTTTCTTGACTCTTTACATAAGTAGCAAACACGAGACCTTGCGGAGGGATTCCGTGGAGCAATTGTGTGTAGAAACAACGTTAGCAAGTGTACCTTGAGCTAAGAGTCTAACTACTAATATCAACCTAAGAAATTCACAAAACTTAATGCATGAGCCAAGTTACATCTAGGTTGAGCTAATTCTAGGTGGCTTGGTGATTAGAATCCCATGTAGTCGAGAACTTCCGTGTCCTAAGTGATACAAGGGATTTAGGGGTTTAGCACTGAGCTAGCTGCTTTACCTACGGTTGGTGATAATTTGTGACTAATAACAAGTAGAATAGAACATAACTTTAATCATTGTTTCGTAACGAAGAAGGATTCCTTGGTCTTGTCTCTCTTATTGTTTTCAACTTTCGATTTTAATTGCTTTGTTTATTTTCTTTTTGCTTTTTACTCCCCCCTTTCGTGACAAATTTTACAACTAAGATCTCTTGCTCATCGTGGGAACGAACTTGACTTCCATTATATTATTTTTAATTGAGTGGAAATATTGAATTAATTTGATTGCACCTACGACACGCATCAATCCATCCATTAGGGTGAGTGTAATTTAGGCAAATTGTTATCCAAGTGCTATATGCACCTTGAAGAAGAGTGTATCCCCAAATTGGGAGTTTTGTGTAACCCATTGTTTGATTATAGTGGAAGATTTGCCCGTGGTTTTTTACCCTTCACCTTGGAGGGGTTTTTCCACGTAATTACCGGTGTTGTGTGATTACTTCTTATATCGTCATAGTTGTATTATTTTCGCATCGTGTTTCATTGCTTGTGTGGTTTTCGTATTGCACATAGCGGCTCGGATTTTGCAAGTCTCCCCCAACATTTACATGTATTTATAGCTGGTTGTTGAAGCTTAGAACCAAAAACTCGTAACTCCTCCTCCCTCTCTCTTACTATCAAGCTTTCTTTTAAGCACTGCACTATAAAATTCGTCATATATATCAGTAGGAAAACATTTTTGGTAGGTGGGATGACACTCTTTGTGGTTCAACTTAACAATATACTCCTTTACTTTCTCTCTCTTCCCTCTCTCTTCTTCTATTCCGATTAGAAACCCTAAAGCAGCCTGATCCCAATCTGCCCAGATCGGCTCTATAGAGCGGATCTGGGTAGATAAACAACCCCTTGATCTTTGTTTCTGTCTATTGTTTCTGAATCCTCCTTTAGATGTTTGATATAGCTTATTTGAAGCATTTAATTTCCTGTATTTTAGGTTTCAAATTTGATATTAAGTTTGGGTATTGTTCATTGATTTGTTCTTGTTCTTTGGGTTGGGGTTGTGTAGTGATTGTGTTAAAAAGGGGAAACCTGGGTTTTTACAGAAGAAGGAGAAACTTGGGTTTTCTCAACAGAAGTTCATCTTTAATCTCTGCAACTTCATCAGCAACAACAACAACTCCAACAACTATGGCTACTATTTCAACAACAACTGATAAAGACACTACGGTAACAGAAGACACCAAGACACCTTTCCAGATTCCGACCGATTCATACTGTTACAGAAATCAGATGGCATTTTAGTATAGTGAGTTACCTTAAATTAGTTAGTTTATTTATCATTCAAAACCTTGAGAAATGGTTGGATCACTTGAAGATCCTAACACATCTACTTTGTGTAGTGTTGTTACTTTGTTTTGTTTTGTTCATAACAAAACTAACAGGACCATTTAAACAAATCCTGCCTAATTCTTGGTTTATTGGAAATAGTATGGGTGAAGTTGGATTCGAAGAAACGGCTAGTCTGAAGGAATGTAAATGTCTGAAGGAATGTAAATTTCTGATGGAATGCAAAATTTATAATAATGTCGTAGCTGCCATTATCAGTGTTATTTATCAAACAAAATCGCCATGTAATGATCAGAAAACCCTTGTAAGGATACCGGTCATGAATCGAATTTACTAATATAATCAGTTGAGGTTTATCCTCTTTTATGAAAAAAAAAACTTAACAATATACTCTTTGTGGGAGTATAAGATATTTGCTTATTTATCACAATGGCTCAGTTGGTTTGTTTAGGTGGTGTGAATGTGAGCTAGTTGTGGTCATTGAATCTGAATCGATCCCTCCCACTTAAATTTTGAGAGAAATTTAACTGGGCTAAGTGAGCTGGTGGTCGTGGGATCGATATCTTGAAGGAAATTAAACTAAGTGACGTTAGTGGGCTTAGACAGTGACGAATTGAGGTGGAGATTATTCTGACAGAATTTAGAAAACACGAATTATCCGGGGATTCTATTTCGTAGTTGGGTTTGGACGCCGAGTTATCTGGAAAACAGCTAATTAACGTTATTTTAAATTAGTAGTTTTGGTTTTGGGAAGTCCAATGTTATATAGATATGAGCAAGAAGCAAATACCTTTGGATACTTATTTGATGAAGTCCCATATTGTTACTATGGTTCGGTGTCAGATGCAGTTTGTGCTGAAGCAGCTGCACTCATTTTGGCTATCTCTTGGACAGAGGAGATGCATCTTACCAAAGTCGTCTTTGTCAAGACTGCTTTTCAACTTGTGCGCTTGAAGAATGGTGCCAACACAAATGTTGCTTGGAGAAGTAGTGACCTTGTTGAGCATTGTCGGAGTTTAATTTCTAGTTCTTTGTCGTTTAAGTTATTGTATGTAAAGCGTGTGAACAATCAACTAGCAGACCGGCTTGCACGTCGGGCTAGAAAACTTGGTCTTAAGGGTCTTTGGGTCTCTTTTCCTTCCTTTTTAAACTATTTTATTAGGAAGGAGAACCTTAAGGAAATATGTAACTCTTTGATTGCTTAATAAATGGGTGTGTTTTTTAGCAAAAAAAAAGATTATTAATTTGGAAACTTAATTTTTTTATTATCTTATAAATTTAGTGGGGTTATTAATTTAGCACATTACCCAAGTCCATGTTGTTAAAAATTGTTATTTTAGCGATGTTATTAATATATCACGGATTAATTTAACAAAGTGCTACTATATTTCATTTTTTTAAATTAAAAAAAAAAAAGAATCCTTTATTTTAGAGAAATATACTTATTTAAGCTTTGATGATCTAAGAGTTGTAGTGCCGTTAGTGGGCTTAAACAGTGACGAATTGAGCTGGAGATTAATTCGTAAATCTTAAAAAAGCGCGGATTATTCGAACAGAATTTAAAAAACGCGAATTCGATCCGTGGTTGTGTTTGGACGCCGAATTATCCGGGAAACGTCCAATTCGCTAATATTTATTTTAAATTAAAAAAGTACATTAATTTGTTTAAAGTCTTTTTAATTTGCTATTTAGATTAAAAAAATATCTTGTATATTTTAAAAAATATACTTATCTAAGCTTTTATGATGTAAGAGTTGTTTTAATAGAAGAAAAATAGTCGTTTGACCTCTCCTAGTCCGTACGGTTTATTTCAGCAGGTACATACACATAAATAGATCAAAATATGATATGAGTATTCAATACATGTAGGGCTGTCAATGGGTACCCATTATTCGGAACCGGACCCGGTAGATTTGGGTCCGGTTCCGGGTCATAAAGTTGGCCCATTAACAACTTAGGGCTCGGCGGGTAATTACCCGAATATAAACGGGTCCAAATGGGTAATACCCGTTGGGTACCCGCGGGTACCGGGTACTCGGTTATTTATTCTTTTACTCATGTTTTAACAAAATTACACGTATTTTGTTAGTTTTCGCTTTGATTTTTTTTTCATTTTTCATTTTTTTTCCTTACACTTAATCTTTATTTAGTACATTAATAGAGAAATAATAATAATTTCTTATAAAAATAATTTAGATCCAAACAAAAAGGAGAAAGATGTTAAGTTTTTGAGGTTTTTTGTATAGTTTTCTTAATACCCAATAGGAATCCAGACCCGATGGGTATCCGGGTATTTAAACGGGTCTGGTTCTGGGTCCATATATTTAGGAACCGGACCCGACCTTTAGAAATAGGGTCCGGGTCCGGATCTAGTGATACCCGGGAGGACCCAGACCCATTGACACCCCTGAATGCATGTCATTCATTGCTTATTAAAGGCAAATAATCAATCATCCATTACGTGGCCCTGATGATGTCAAGCATGCTAATTAAATAAGTAGCCTGAGCTGGCACAAAGTCTCCCCATTAACAATATACATTCACCCACTAATTCCATTTAAAGGAATCGTAAATAGGTGGGATGAAAAATTCATCGTCTTCTTAATTGTTTTATAACGATTTCGCAGAAGAACATTGATAAGATAATATTCCATGCTTTTTAATATGACAAGCGTATTCAATACCTGTCATACATGGTTTAAAGGCAAATAATCATCCAGTACATGGCTTGATGATCCTAAGCATGCTAATTAAATAATAGCTTGAGCTTGCACAAAGTCTCCGCCATTAACAATATATATTCAACCATTAATTCCATTTAAAGAAAGGGAAGGATCCCTTGACATTGTTATAATGACATAATCCGTTGACATGGTTATCATTTTTTCTATCAAACCCAACCGGCAATGAATTTAAAGCTAATATTCTGGCGACATGTTCCTCGTATAAAACTCCACATTCCTACTAAAAATGAGAGAATTCAAATACATTAAACTTCACCATCCACATATTTTAATTTCAACCGTTAATCTTCAACGGTTGATATTCAAAATGGTAGATGGTGGTCTTATACATCTCGAAATGATCTCATTTTTGGTGGGAGTGTAGAGACTTATAAGAAGAACATGTCATCAAAAAATTAGCCTCGAATTCATTGCCCATTGGGTTTGGTAGAGAAAATGGCGCTAAAATGTCAAGATTATATCATTATAACCATGTCAACGGATCCTACCTTTAAAGAAATGGCAGAAGAACATTGATAAAATAGTATTCCATGCTTTTTAATACAATTTCTTTTCTTTTTTTTTATAAAGTTATTGCCAGTTTATTGGAACCATGTTACACATTATCTTCTTTCAATCTTAACCAATGTTGTTAAGATAGTGGTCATTTCAATCTAAAAGTAAATCAACATGATAAGAGCAAAATGGCAGGTAATTACTCATTACAAAATATGCACAAAATCGAACTCAGCACGTACTAAAATTCTAGTTGCCAAGGGCGGAGCCAAAATTTTAAGCACAAAATTGGTCAAAAAGACCAAAATCAACAATTCCTGGGTGAAAAAGACACTTAGGTTTTGATACTGTTTAAATAGCCAAAAATTAAAAAGATGTTGTTTAAATGGACAAAAATTTAAAAATAGGCGGATGTAACCAGCCATCCTGTCCATTTTCAAATATTTTTTTCTTATTTTTATTTTACAGAGGATGCATCCAGTTTCATCCTTGCTATTTTTTAAGTATAAGCCAGGATGAATCCAGTTTCATCCTTGCTATTTTTTTTTGGCTATTTCACCCGTACTTTTTTTTACTTGTCCATTTGAACCGTGTTTTAAATTTTTTTGGACAAATGACCCATTTTCTCAATTTTAAGGTAGAAGGTGCAAAAAATTTGCTTTGGGTGCCAAAAAGAAACATTCAGGTGTTGTAAATAAAAATAGTAAAATTAGACTTGCAAGTGCACACTCTTAACCTGGGTTGGCTGCGCCCCTGTCCGGCTCCATGTCCGTTGTGTCCCACTCCACAGGAATAACCAACTTACCATCAAAAACTATCATGTGGGACCCACGAGGGATTGGCACATGACATTCCAAATACTAATGGATAACTAAGGCCTATTCCTATGCACATGCCAAAAAAATGGTGTTTGGCATGCCAGGTAGCATGCCAAACCATTTGCGCCACTATGGGAAAACCGCTGAGCGATCGAATTCATCGCGAGCGATATTCATAACATCGACAGCGATATTCACTCTAGCGCAAGGTTGTGAAATCGTAAATCGCAGGGCGAATCGTTTTTTCATTTTGAGAATCGAATCGTATATTAAATCGTGAATCGAAGATTTATGGTTGATTATTAAATCGCCAAATCCATGTCCACGGGTAATTATTGAACTAGATAAATTTGTCAACAAGTAATCATTGAACTAGATAAATTAGTTTTATGTCATGATCTTTGATGTAAAAACAAGAATAAATAAAAAATATGTCAAATATTAATACAAACCAACGGGCTGGCACAGTGGCTAATGGTGCAGTAAGCATCCAGGAGCTTTCAGGTTCGATTCCCACATCCCTTGACATTTTTCACTTTTCACGAGCTATAGTTGTTTCTTTGACTTTGTCAGAAAAAGTCAAAATCGTAGTCAAAGTGACGATTCTTGGAAGAAACGATTCAACTTCACGATTTGAATCGACCTCAAAATATTTGAATAGGTAACTTTCAAACTCAACACTTACCCCAAATTTTTTACACAAAAAATTTCTCTTCTTCTCTTCTTCTCAATCTATTATTCTCTTTTCTCAATCTAATTTATTTCTTCTATTTTCTCCAAATGGCACAATTAAGCCAACTTGATTCGGCAACACAACTTGATTTTTCTTGAGTAGTACTTGAAGGTGCCGTTGAGAATATATGTGATAGATTTAAAGAAATAAGTAAGAAGCAAAGAAGTCTCCAAGTTTTGGATATCAACCAAGTCAAAACCGCAACTAAGAGAAGGCCAAGAAAGGTTAAAGGCAAGGAAAATCAAGGCAAAACAAATTTGAAGCCAAAGAAGAAGATAAACAAAGGGGACTCCGTTTATGAGCGCATTGATTGGAAATTTGGTGAAATGAAGAAGATTAACAAGATGAAGAACATTGTCCCAAATTTTTATTTTTAAAGTCTAGTTTTTTTGTCTAGTTTTTTGTCTTATATTGTCTAGTTTTTTTGTCTTGTAAAAATGACTATTAAGAAATTTGAATTTGAAGTTTGAATTTTATTCGTAATCAAATCTTGAATTTTAATTAGAGTGAAAATAACTTGACAAATAAGTGGACAACTAAGAAATTTTAGGACTTGACAAATAAATTTTACCACTTATAAATTGGACAATATCTGGGCAAGCAACTTAAAATCTCAAAACAATGTCCATATTCGAAGTCTTGTTCATAAGTGCGACGATATAACACACGACACCTTTGTTTAGATTCTTCATAATGACGTCTCCATACAATGATGGAGAAATTCTAGAGATTTAGAAAATCCACTTCTGTTATCATGATCCATGTTGTTTCCTCTGTAGTCAAATCCACTTTTCTCTGAGTAGGTATGTGGAAATACGCTATCATGATCCATGTTGTTTCCCCTGTAGACAAATCCACTTCGGTTATGCACTATGCATGGTGAAATGAATTTGAAGTTGGGTTGGAATTGGTTGAAATCAGGTAGGGGGAAATTGTAGCCGTTAGATGAAGATCTGATAAGCGATTATCAAACTAGCGGCGATAGCTTGATCTGTCAGCGCGATTTGAAGACTAACGAGCGATTGTTTGACCATCGAGCGACGAAGACTCTATCACTCGCTGGAAACTCTGTCGTGTATGCCTATATGCCAGAAATAACATATTGGCATATGAGTTTGGCAGTTTGGCATACCCATAATGGGTGCATATATGCCAAATATCATGTTTTGGCATGTGCATAGGAAGGGGCCTAAGAAAGGAAACTTTTTAGAAGAATTCAGAAAAGTTGAAAATAGACAAACCAAGGGATACAAGGGTCCATGAGTAGAAATTGAGGGGGTAGAAACAGAGAGATTTGGAGAGAGAATTGTGGTCCCAAGACTCCCAAATCCCAAGCTTTCAAGTTTTTCCTTTAAGAAGACATTCTTTGTATAGTTTACTGGGGCCCTTTATTATCCTGGGGTCTTTAGGGGCGACCCCAAAAGAATTAGGGGCGACACAAAACGACAAAAACTGTCATAATCGGTAGGTTATTTTCGGGGCATTTTTTTAATCCCAAACTACCCTTTACAATCGGTAGATAACTATACAATCAGTAGTTAATCAACAATCGGGAGTCAATTTAGTTTATATAGCTTCCGAATATAAAGTAAAATCCTTTATCTTTTAAATTTTGACTATCCTATAATCGGTAGTCAAAATAGTTATCTTGACTCCCGATTAAAGTAGACCTTTGGCAAATATCCTACCATAATCGGTAGGGGAATTTAAGTTATTTAACTCCCGAATATAGAGTAGCCCCAAAATGAGATTTTGCGAAAATCCTTTTTTTTGGAATTTTGGTTGAGCCTATAATCGGTAAGAAAGGAAGAGTTATCATGACTTCCGATTATACAAAGGCTCTCTTTACAAATATCCTACCATAATCGGTAGTCAAAATAGTTCATATAACTACCGAATATAGAGTAGCCCCAAAATCGATTTTGCAAAAATCCTTTTTTTTTTGGAATTTTGGTTGAGCCTATAATCGGTAAGAAAGGAAGAGTTATCATGACTTCCGATTATACAAAGGACTCTCTTTGCAAATATCCAACCATATTCTAGTAGTCAAGATAGTTCATATAACTACCGAATATAGAGGTAGCCCCAAAATCGATTTTGCAAATATCCAACCATATTCTAGTCAAGATAGTTCATATAACTACCGAATATGAGTAGCCCCAAAATCGTATTTTGCAAAAATCCTATCAAATTCAATTTTCTCGTAGAAATTGGGTGGGAGGGGCTACGCCCCGACCCCCAGCACTTCCCGTATAGCGTACCAACATTGTATTCATACCACGTCCATGCCCGCACCGAGCTTTTTCAATCGCATTGGTTGAGCCTATAATCTGTAGTAAATGAAGGTATCCTCGACTTCCGAATATGAGTTGCCCCAAAATGAGATTTTGCAAAAATCCTCTATTTTTCTAATTTGGTTGAGCCTATAATCGGTAGTCAAAATAGTTCATATAACTACCAAATATAGAGTTGTCCCAAAAATGAGATTTTGCAATCGGTAGCTAAAAAAACCTAAACTACCGATTATGAAGGGGTATACAAGTATTTTCAATCTATTTTGTCTTTTGTGTCGCCCCTAATTCTTTCGGGGTCGCCCCTAAAGACGCCAGGTTTATTATCACGTAATTAGCGACAAGTTTTTCACGTAATTAGTACTCCCTCCGTATTTATTATATAGGCGGAATTTCCATTTTTCCTTGTACCACTATATAGACGGGTCCAAATTTCAAAGCGGTTTTTTACTTATATTACCCATATTTATTTGCTTGGGAATCATCACAATTGAGTATATGTCTCTAATATTGGGAATATAATTAAGGGTAAAACAGGAAAGAACATACAAATGTATAAAATCAATAAAAATTTCTTAATCTAAGAGAATTGGTCCCTCCGCCTATATATGTGGTACGGAGGGAGTAACAAATTTGATCCACTAATCTAAAATCAACGGTTAAATGTTAATCACTGGTTTTTCATCAGAACCCAAAATAATCTTACGGTCATTATTAAACATGTCGTTTTGCACCGCCTTTAGTTATGGATTAACAACAAACTTTTAGAGCTGGAAGCTTTGTATGACACACAAGAAGAGATTGCTAAACAACAATCTAGAAACAATACTATAACTTTAGGGGAAAGAAACACAAAGTTCTTTCATGTCACAACTTTGAAAAGAAGAAAGAGAAATAATATAGACTGTATTCAGGATAGTCAAAACAAAGTAGTATCCTCTAGAATTGAAATAGAAGAAGTATTAACATCATATTTCTCTGATCTTTTAATGAAACCTCTTTGAATTCGAAACTAAATCTTCTCTCATTTAAAGCCTAGCGTATCTTTAGAAGAAAACAAAATTGGGATGTAGTTAAAAAACTGAAGTCCAATAAAGCACCAGGGCCTGATGGATTTCATGTTAGTTTCTTTAAACATAATTAGGAAATAATTGGCCCTCAGTTAGTGGCGGTAATTCAAGATTTTTTCAAGTCTAGAAAACTTAACCCAAATCTAAACAAGACATTCTTATTTGTCATTCCAAAATTAAGAACCCTAAAAATCCAAATTGACTTCAGGCCAATTGGATTATGCAATACTCCTTATAAGGTAATTGCTAAGCTAATGGCAAAAATGATTCAAAAATTGAAAAAATCATTTCACCTCTTCAATCTGGGCTTTTTCTTCTAGGCAGATTTAGACAACATCATTGTTGCTCATGAAGTGGTACATTCCATAAAAAAGAGTAAAAGAAAACTGGGAACATAGGTCTGAAAATTGATATGTCGAAGGCTTTTGATAGGGTTAATCGGGACTTTTTGATAAAAACTTTAATGACTTTTGGCTTCTCTAAAGACTGGTGTGACTTAATCTTCCAATGTATCTCTTCTTCTTCAATTGCGCTTCTTCTTAATGGTAATCCATGTCAAGAGTTCATTCCAACAAGAGGGACTAAACAAGGAATCCTTTATCCCCTTACCTATTCATCTTATACATGGAGGTTCTTTCTCGATTACTTAGTCACCTAGAAATTGTTAAAAAGTACAAGGAATAAAATTATCACCGAAATCAACACCTATATCACACTTATTTTTCACCGATGATCTTCTCTTGTTTACTAAGGCGGACTTAGGTAGTCAGAAAAATATGTTGGATAACATCTTCAAGAAAGCATCAGACAAGTCATAATTTTTCTATATCGCGCTTGTTTTTTAGCAAAAAGGTACATAATAAACATCAAGGGATTATCTCTAGACTTATGAAAATAAAAAAATAAACATAAATGACACACACTTAGGGGTACCACTGTTTATAGATAAATCAAAGTTAAAAGCTTTTTGATAGCATCATTGAAAAGATGGAACAAAGAATCAAGACTTGGCTAGGAAAAATTTATCCCACCCTAGAAAATAGTGCTTAACAAATCAGACTGCCTAGCATGCCCGTTTTAGCATGGGTTGTTTTGTGTTGCCCAAAAAAATTACAAAGAGAATAAACGACATCCGTAAAGACTTCTCGGGTGGGGGAAACACTCCAACTCTAAAGGTATCTATATCAAATCCTTCGACTTTCTTTGCAAGCCGTTGAGCCAGGAGGGCTAGGTTTCAAAGCAAATAAGGTTAACCAAGCAATGATAAGCAGCATTGCTTGAGACCGGTATGTCATCCCCGATGACTTATGGGCACAAATCTTGAAAGGGAAATACTTTAAAAACAGAGCACTCCACTCCAAGAAGAAATCACAAGCTTTTTGTGTGGAAATGCATACCGGCAGGGAATTGAACACATCAAAAAATATAGCATATGGGAGGTTGGTGATGGTACCTCAATAAATATATGGGAAGATAAATGGATACCTAATAGGGAAGAGATTCTTAAACTCGGGCCCATATGGTAACCAAAATATAACACTTGTATCACAGTTAATTGACTGTGAAACAAAGAAGTGGAATATCACATTGTTAAACTCTACGTTTGACACAGTACTAGTCAAAGAAATCTTGAATATTAAGCTCTTCTTAACTGAGGCAGGAACATTGAAAAGGATAAAATTGGATGGCTCCTTACCACCAATGGATAATTCACTGTGAAATCTCTGTATGCCAAGCTTCAAAATCTGTCTGACTCAAATTCAAATGAAACAAGAAAATTCTGGAAACGATTATGGAGCATGAACACATCACAAAGAATCAAGCTTTTTACTTGGAAGTGTTTACATGATACATTACCTAAAAAACAAAAGCTAGGGTTTCAAGATGAGGAGAGGAAATGTGTCTTATGTCAGCAACAAGAAGAATCAACCTTTCATTTATTTTTTGAATGTGATTATGCTAAATCTATATGGAAGCTACATCCAATGTCTTCTCAGGGGAGTAATTTCTAACCATTCCTCTCGCTAATACTTCATTCTTAGACATGTACAATGAATGGATGAAAGGAGACCAACTCCATATCCATGGATTTAGCAAACACCAAATGTTGGTTTATTTGGAAGGAACGTGTCTTAGAGTGTTTGAAAACAAAAGCAGAACACCGGAAAAATTAGCTCTTGACATTCTGCGACACTATGAGTACTGGCATCCACTTACACTTTCCCCAGTTGCTGTTCATAACAGCATCAGAACACAATCTCAACCTTATTGACTTTCCCAATGAGAAACTTTTACAAATTAAACATGATGCATCGTGGATATCTCAAGCTAAAACTAATGCAAAGTTGTGGTTTCATTTTGCGCAATTGGACAGGTACCTTCAAGGGAGCAGGAATGGGTAGTCGCGGGACTGAATCAGCAGAAGAAGCGGAAGCGGTAGCTTTGCTGCAGACTACACAATGGGCCTTCACAAAAATACTATCAAGTACTTACAAGGCAAACAGAACTCAATCAAATGGCAATGCGTAGCAAATCTATATGAAGTTAAGAGGTTGGCAGACAAACTAATTTATTTTTGGGGATTTCATTTTGTGGATAGAAGAGCTAACAAAGCAGCAGACTTGGTAGCAAAAAAGGGAGAAATTCACCTCAACAGCTTACTATTTTTACTGAAGTTCCTTTGTTTTTAATTCCTACAATAACTTTTGACACTGTCAAAGCTCGAGAGATCTGTAATATGAACTCCAATTATGTAACTTTTTTTGAAGAAACTAATCACACAGATTCAGTCATCTGGACGGACGACTCAAATTGAGCTGATTCCACATGAGTCCAATCTACATATTAGTTTTCTTTACGTAATATAACTGGTTATTTTCAAAAAAAAAAAGTCTTTTTTTTAATTTTACTTTACACGAAACCCTAGGAGAAGTGAAAGAACCTTTATCCATGGATCCTCAAATTCATTGTTCCAGATGAAATTTCAATCAAACAAGTATTCTCAATGGGAATGAGAGAATGATTAATAAATATATAATTTCTGCTCATGTGAATCCGAAAGTAAGTTTTCATATTCGACTACGATTTCAAATGATCTTAATGTGTTAGCAAATTTTATCGATTCCATCAAATCGCTTGTTTTAGCTAATAAGAAGATGAAAAACGTTGTTGCGATTGATTTCAAGATGATGGAAAATGCTTTGAGAAATTTCTGTATGATGCACGGTGATCGATGTTTGATTTTCCAGTTTGGTAGTGTAGATGGAGTTCCGGGGATTTTGTCAAGATTCTTGATGGATTTTGATAACTATATCGCATGGTTTGATACCCAAATATAGCATTCGTTTCCCAAGAATCTCTAGTTATTTAGAATCACGATTTATGTGTCAGAATTTCTTCTCTTCTTAATTAAATACACAAATCTTGAGCCAAACAGTAAAGTACTCAGTCTCGAGAGCAAATCTAGAAAGTTGTGCAAATGGTGGACGGTTATTTCTTCCCATCAAATGATTAGATCCGTTTTGAACTGCGCACACACTAAAGATTAGTTCAGTGACATTAACCTTATCAAATTATCATCTTATCTAGTCATTAACATCATAATAACATTAAAATCCATCAATCATGTTCTTCATCTCCATCTTCTTATGTCCTTATGTCTTCTTCACCATTGATGGAAAACAAAATTCGTAGAAATCCTTCACAATCTCATCACAAGTTTTCACCATCATCATCTCCATCGTTTATCATAAACTCATCACCTTTTCATCATCGTCATCTCCATGAACCATACGTAAGTGTCACCTTTTCATTATCA
>JAJJWW010003754.1:0-13382 GCA_023531295.1 Papaver armeniacum | reverse complement strand
CTAGGCTACCAACACCTGCTATGTAATTGTACTTATGAGATTTGTTTTAATAATAATAATAAGCAGTTGGTGCCCAGCTTGTGGCTAGGCTACCAACACCTTCTATGTAATTGTACTTATGAGATTTGTTTTAATAATAATAATAAATACCTCGAAACTTCACTCCAGGCCATGCCATTTCTGCAGTTGTTACTCGCAAAAACAGTAAATACCTCGCACAATGCATATCACATGGTTTTGAGTTTAGAGTACTGGCTTTTACTACATTGGGCGAGTTGGGTGACGATATGATTGTCTTCTTGCAGCGTTTGAAGAACTGCACTGGTAGTCATGATGTAAATAGTAAAGTAGGTAGTTTTCTTTTTCAACGGGTAGGGTTGGCTATCCAAAAAGGAGTCGGAGCACAACTTGTTGCCTGACTACCAACCAAATCTGTGTAAATTTTTCTTTGTTTTTAATAAAGTTTTGGTGTTATAATTAAAATAATAATAATAATAATAAATATAGCGTAATATTGCGAAATTAACATGGAAGGAATACATTAGTTTGCCCCCTTGTGACACAATCTCGGCCCCACCATCCGCTTCGGCTCCCTTGGCTAGGTTACCCATGAGGCTCGCTGGTAGGCTAGCACAACAACCTATTCAATTAATGTAGTAGTATGTTGTTGGAGCTTAGCTTGTTAGGCTTCCAACTAGTTAATGTAATACTCTTTATCTATTAAAATAATAATATAAATATATATGGATTGACATTATAATAAATATTATAATAATAATAATAATATTATTATACCTCTTGAAGAAAAAGGCCGAACAATGGACATTACACATCCGCTATTCGCATTCTTTCTTCAAGTGGAGTCGCACCATCCAATGCGAGATACGCTTTATGAGTTGCAATGAGAGCACCCTTAAGCACCACTTCCTAATATACCTCTTTTGAAGATATTACATTACTGCTTTGTTGTCGTTGATACTCAGGCAGTTGAGAAGGCCTTGAGGAGTTTCCCTAAAGGAACTTCCTGTGGCAGAGATGGCCTCGGAGCCCAACACTTACTTGACGCCTTAAGTGGATTTCTTTGCAGTTGTATCGGAAGATCTCCTTATATCTATCACGGGTGTTGTGAATTTGTGGTTGTATGGCAACTGCCCTTATGCGTTGGGTGAATATATCGCGAGTGCGCCACTGACACCTCTTCTCAAACCCGGTGGTGGTCTTCGGCCAATAGCTGTTGGCACCATTTGGCGACGTTTGTGTTCCAAACTAGCTGCGTCATCCGTCAGCAAAGCGATGTCTTTGTACCTAGGCGACCACCAATTTGGGGTAGGGATACCATGCGGAGGGGAAGGGATTATGCATTCAACTAATAGGTGATGGAGGTGAAAGGTAATCTTAACACCATGACTATGATGCTTATCGACTTCACAAATGCTTTTAATATCTTGGATAGGACTGCCTTGATAAGAGAAGCAAGAGCTAAGTGTCCGAGCATCTCTAGGTGGGTTGAATTTTGCTACTCCAAACCTTTTAAGCTATATTACAACGAACACATCTTGTCTTCCTCTCAAGGGGTTCAACAGGGCAACCCCCTTGGCCCCTTGCTCTTTGTGTTAACTTTGCACCCTCTAGTCCGTAAAATCTCTACACAATGCAATCTAGATTTACACGCCTAGTATCTAGACGACAACACCATAATTGGAGACACTCTAGAGGTTTCCAAAGCATTACAGATTATCCGGACTGAAGGTGTTAAAAGTGGCCTGCGATTGAACATTAACAAAACAGAAATCTACTGGCCAAATATAAATCCAAGGTGCAATGACGCTGGGGTTTTCCCTGTGGGTATTGGTAGGACAGCAGGTGGAGTTAAACTCCTTGGAGGACCTGTAAGCATGGATGATCAGTATTGTAATAATACTATTATGGCTCGTGTAGACAAGACCATCCAGCTTATGGAGTGTGTTAAACAACTCAAGGACCCACAATGTGAACTCCTCTTGTTACGAAACTGTTCTAGCGTGTCCAAGCTCTACTTCAGCATGCGAACTACCAGGCCGTCAACACTTCACGATGTTGTTTCCAGGTTCGACAATCATCTGCTTGACGGTGCGCTTCGGCCCACTCAACAGAGAATCGCAACTCTCCCCATCAAAGATGGAGGACTGGGTGTGTATACGATGTCTGACACGTCTCAGTATTGCTAAATCGCATCTTGTTTTCAAACCAAGTCCCTACAGCATATCATTGTTTATGGGTGAAAACTATTCCCACCGGATTTGGTAATTTGGGGTGTGTGGATGAGGAATGAATCTAAACCTAAAAAAATGCACTGCGCGGTGAGTTCTTGTGATTCGAGAAATCAATTTGTACAACTCTGGCCTAAACCAAGAAATGGCCGTTCCAGACTTGCTTCGGTCACAAAGTGAAGGAGATGGGGTTGATCTTAGGGAGGGAAGCAAAGAAGGTGTTGAGATTGTGAAGGTGTAGGCTTGTTTATGACTTGTAACATAGAAAGGTGGCGGAGGCTTACGATTGATGCAAGCGAGCTTTGAGTGTTTGAATACGTTTTGTATTAACACTTGGTTTCTGTCTTGTCTTGACTTGTTCCTTGTTGTTGAAAATAGGAAGGAGAACCTATTTATACAAGTCATTTGAGCCTTATTCACGTCTCTCGTGGGAAGTGGAGGAAGTGAAGTGATGGAGTAGTGGAGTTGTGTGTTGATGTTACACGACCAGTCTTGCCCACTTCTCCTGTCATCTATAACCGTCCATGACTTCCTGACACGTTCTTGTGATGGCGCGTTGCACGCTGCACTCGTAAAACCGCCGAGACCAATACCCAGTATGTATCCCGGTTTGTGACATGATTGATGTCTCGAGTGTGTGGATCGTGGGACCCACAAAGTAGCATGTAATGCTAGACTAAATAACTAAATTATTTAGGAAGTCGATACTTGTGAAGTATCGTGTGTATTCTACTGCAGTCTTGCATCGAGTATATTCGGCATGTATGAAACGTCGTTGTTTTTAAGGCTTACTCGGAGTAAGTCACGAATTTAAGCGTCTTAAAATAGCATCATGTCCATCCATCTTCGAGTGATCGTTTGGAGGCTATACAGGTAAGCCCTGACTTGACCGATCACTCCATGTGGAAGAGTGGTGGATGGTGATTGTGGTGACGCCTCATTGATAGCCTAACTCATGTCTTAGGCTGTCCGCCCCAGCCTAGTAAAGTTGGACGGACGAGATGACTTGCAACCTTCATCTGCGACCGTCGGATTAGGGCTTAAGAGGTACGCAAGTTCCTTCTTTCAACTTGGTCTAATCCAAGCATGGGAAGTGCTTTATAGAGGACCTATCAGGCATGTGTGTAGACGACATGCTTTGGTGTCCATGTCTATACTTCACTATCCCACGAAGGTGCGATCCGGGCCACTCAAGTTTACCTAAAGAAGAGCGGTTGAGATCGATTTGCAACAAATCCCATCTTTGCTAAGAAGTTGGAAACCGCGCACCATGCTTACTTCCGGGCGCGCGTTTCGAGACATCCGGCCATGGTTGGCCTTGGTCGACCGGTCATGTGTGTAGGTGGTCCCACGATGATCATGTTGACATGCTCGGGACCTTTTAAGTCTACATCTACACCCTTCGTCCAAGCTTGCGAAGATGGACGCTCGTGATCGATCAGCGACACATGTAACATGTCGCAAACCCTAATTAGGGTTTTGGATCGGTCGTGTGTACACGATTCCAACCTAACGGTTTGGAAAGCTATGCTCCTCCTTTAGGGAGGCCGACCATGTGGGGCCCACATTGGGTCGGTGGTGATCATGATGATACCGGCCCGACGGTCATGGGCTTGATCTAGGCCATCCGGATCTGCGGCGAAAGTTGGATGGTCGTGATCGATTTTAAGACCCTTAGCGACCCTTAAAGCATCACGCCAGCCGGGTTATGGGTGAGCGTTCACTCCTCCCCGGTTAGGTCATGAGATGGTCGGCTATGCGGGTAGAAAGGGGGCCGCAGTGTGCGGGACAAGCTTGTCCGACCGGTCATGGGGTAATCTCACGCCGTCCAATTATGTCGGTGAAGTTGGACCAGGCGTGTGGCCGTTTGAGGCTGCCATTGGCGGTCTTGTGCGCCTGAGATTTTCCAAGCTTCTCCACACCGGTCCAACCATCCTACTTTAGGGTGGTGTTCGGTGGTTATTTGGGAGGCATGGTATGTATTCAACCGACCCGGGGCATAAACGGGCCATTGGTGGTCATTAAGGTGGTGAATATTCCAATACACGCTTGGGGTCATGGATTTAATCTAAGCCATCCAATCATCTTTGGTGAGGTTGGATGGTCGTGATCGTTTATGAGGCCCGATATGGTCGAGTTCGGGTTCAAACATGCTCAATCGGGCTAGTATAACACACCGAGAGTTGTAGCTTTGTATGGGTATTTCGTACATGTTTTATTATTAATGCTTGGAGATTCGTGTTGCTCTGCTGAGAACAACACTCGGTCGTCATGCCGCACCGTGTGAGTACGAAATACGAGGCTGGTCATGCATTAATTAATAATCTTTGTAAATTCACGGGGTATATGGGATTATTGCTACATGCTCCAACCTGGATGAATTTTGTGTATTTAATTCACGAGAATCTTTTGGGATTGTTGCCACATGCTCTATTCTAGGTGAATTAGTAAAGTGAAGAAGTATTCATCACTTATTAATGGCTTTATCTTTTGCAAGATGTTAGCGCATAATTTTGGCTTTTACAATTTCAGCCCTTAAATGAAAATCCACCATCAACATTAAGTCCCCCCTAGCGCATAATGGTTACGCTATTGTGGGGTAGGCATAAGATGGTGACAAGTTTGTATCTGAGAAATGACCAAGCTAAGGTGAATATACATTTACCGCATAGGCCGACATCGTCAGGTGTTGTCCTAGAACTGGTCGGTCCTGATTAGGATGGTGGAGGGAGCAGGACTTGATCTGGCGAGTCGCTTTGGTTTCCTCCGTACTATCTGGACAGAACTTGGCATATCCCTTGGACTAGGTGTACTCCCCTTTGTTACACGGCAGCTTTCCTCAGATATATCCGATAAGCATCATTGATCGCTATCTTGAATTGGTAGCCTTTATAGGTGGAAAGTAGAGACTCCTTTTCTCCTATGATTCTGTTGACTTGCTAGATTATAAAGAAAGATTCTAAGGATTCCTCTCATCACATAGTCGTTCCTTTTGTATCTCAGGTATTGCTCCGTACTCATCTGATCTTCTGATTGACTAATGATGATACACATATTTTGTGTGTGCCCATAACTTCTTTTTTCTTTGCAGCCTATCATGGAAGCGGCGGGCGATGATCATTCTGTAACTTTTCCAGAAGAGAGTTTCAAAGTTGACAAACCTGAGACTAATGCGCACGAGGAGGTAATGGCTAAAATTGATCTCCCACTTCGTGAAGTTGGTCGTGCTATACGAGGGGATGTACATTCTACACTGCGTATCACCGGGGGACGCATATGTGCCCTTTAATTGCGATCGACATGGAAGAACGGTGGAGGCATGAGGAAGCGTTGCGAGCACCGATAAAGCGCAAGGCGAGAAAGATTTGCAGCTGATTAAAGATGCGGAGAGTGGAGCATAAACGGCCTCCGGATGAAGATAGGCGTGATTATCCAATCCGGGACGATGTGATAATCCTTGATTCGACACGAGACGGACCCGAGTGTTCGAAGGCAATCGGCGCAAACCCTAATGTTGTTGTGGGCTTTGAGGAAGACTTGGAAGCTTTCCCTGTCGATGATGTTAGGACGGAGAACGTTGCTGCGGAAACATCTGAAGCGGAAGCTGAGGCTTTGAAGGGAGAAGCGGTAGCAGGTGATGGCGTCGAAGCTAGACCCAGCAGTGGTGCAGGCGCGGTTATTCTTCTTGACGGCTAAACCTCTTTGCTTCTTTTTCTCTTTTCAAGTGTATTCCCATAATTTTTTGAACCTCTTTCTTGTACTCAGTGGAAGCTGAGTTCAAGATCTTTTCTTCTGTTTGCTTACCTTGAATAAAGGTTTATGTCATGACCTCTTGTTAAGATTGCATCTGTGTGCTCCTGACGTGAGATCTTCCTTGGTCTTGCTGGGGCAGATGGCTCAAATCATTTTCCTTTTGTGCACACATTCTATTTTCTTCTTCCCATGAGATGTTTGCTTAGGGTTTCCTTCCTTGCTCTAGTGGGTTGATTTAGGCTGACTCAGGACTTTGTGTTTTTAGGGGTATAGAGGTTCTCAGATGGACATAATGCTTCAATTAAATTGAAAATTGAAACCCTAGCTATGAATGCAAGTATTGCAATCATTTTCTGGAGGAATTACAAACATGACATGAAATTGTAAAAGAAAACACGCTGGAGGAAATAGCACAGCGTTTAAAGTGTGGAGGACGCTGGAAAGTGGTAGCACAACATCTTAAGTTCGGTAGGGTTTGAGCCATTGTGAGTGAATTGTTATGCCTTCTAGTTTATCAGCGTTGATGAGCTTGCAGTAGCCTCCTAGGATAACATCTGCTGCAGTGCGGTTCATCCTCTCTTTTCGGTGGGTGAGTCGGGTGGAGTGGTCATTTTCACCATCATGTTCCCAACCTTGAATGTAGTCGTCTTCGTCACCAGATCTCCAATTACAAATGGGTTTGGGCGTGCAGATATCTGGACCTTGGCCTTATCGTCTTTGACCAAGACTGCCTCTAAGCTCTTGATAAAACGTTTGAAAGGGCTGGCTTCCCATTCACATCTCTTAGCCGGGGTTGGTTTGTTGGTTGGAACCCAGGTCCCCAGGGACTTATCGGAGTGAGGAGTGATTGGTTGCAAGAAGGGTTGCGTGATGAGACTTACTTGAGCTCGGAACCTCTTAATGTATGCCGATGGGCTCTCTCCGGAAATTGTGTCGCATTGGCAAAGGCTGCGGAGTGCGGCAACGGACAGCCTTCGTCCCGGACGGCTTGTTAGAGATCCTTTCGGGTGTCGTAACCGGTAGAGGGCAAATTCCCAGTGTTGTCTTGTTGTCGTGTACCCAAGAGCGTCGTAGGATCATGTCGTAATTCGGATGCTCTCTGACTATGTAGAACTTTTCTTGTGTCGAGGCATCACCCAATTTTACTTCAAGATCGATGTATCCATATGCATCTCGAGTTCTCCTTAAGGAGTCTTAATCACAATTGGGTTGCGAGTGGCCTCTGTTTTGAAATCTTTGCTTGCTTTTAAGGTCTGGAGAGTGATGATGTTGAACTCAGAGGTCGTATAGATCAATGTGTTATCGAACTCGATGTCCTTCAAACGGGCAACGGTTAAGAGTCCCCAATTTCCCTTGCTTGCATCTTCCAGCAAGGATCGAGGTTTCGAGACCGCTTCCTCTTCTAGATACAAGCGCTGCTCGAGACAATGCGGTTGAGGGCTGCAAATATGTCCTGACGTTGTGCTTTGGAGAAGTACAAGATCTCGCATAAATGTTCCATCATAGATTTTACAGTCTTGCGAACGGAATCCCCAGAAATCATGCAGTTCCTGACAGGAAGAGGATCTCTACGAACACCTTCATTTCCAAGCTGGAGTTCTCCCATCTCTATCTTTTCCTTGAAGATTTGTTTCAGCCTGTTGCAGTCTTTGGTTGGATGGTGAACGAACCTATGGTAGAGACAATACTTGGGATCCGCCATATCTTTCTCAGTTGGTGGACGTTTGATAGGAGGCATCTTGATGGCATCGTCTTGAATCCATGCCTCCAAGAGTTCCACTACTTCATTCATGGGGAATGGGAAACCTGTATCTTCGGTGTCTTGTGCAGGAGTCTTGCCCGCTCCCTTTTGAGAAGAAGTCATGTGTGCCTGGAGCCGCACGCTTGGGTTGTTGTTGTTCTGTGAAGCTTTCCTTTTTCCTCCTTCGCCTACCACGCTCACGAGAAGGACCACCGTTGTATTGTTTGTTTGTGAGGCGCACACTTCCTCGACTCTCACGTGGATCTTCGTTTCGAACAACCCTGGTCCTCTCTAGCAACGCTGGGGCGGTTGTGGCTGAACGTTTGGAAGCTTCATGGAGTTCGGAGAATGTCTGAAAGCCCAGATTCTCTAGTAAAGCGCGGTATATGGGTATCATCCCATTGATGCACAGCTCCACCAGCTGACGTTCAGTGATGTTCGGATCATGACAATCTAGTGCTTGAGTTCTGAACCTCTTAACGAAGTCGTTCGGATGCTCGTTGTTCCGCTAAGAGACTCTCCCTAGATCTGAAAAGGTGATCTGCTCCGATACGAAGAAATACTTCCTGTAGAAAGCACCAGCCATCTCGCCCCAATTGGATATGTTTGTCGGTGTGATGTTGTTGTACCAGTGTACGCCCTTCCCGTAAGTGATTTCGAGAACTCTTTCGGGCGGAGAACATGATTGTACTCGTGCTCCCCAAGGATTCCAAAAATCGAGAAACGTGTTCACGAGCGTTACCGGTGCCATCGTAGAGGGAGGCGAGGAGAGTGTATCCTCTTGGAAGAGGATTCGTTGCATATCTTGAGGGTAATGCGACGGATGATGTTGGTGTGCATCCATCGATTTCCTTTGCCTCGGTTTTGGAGAAGTCGTTCCGAGTCCTCACGTGTGATGAAGTTGGATGGCTGGTCCCTCTCTCTTGGGCGTTCAGGAGCAACACGAGCTTCTTCACTCATGTGGGTCCGAGTGGAAACGCCTGCTCCGGGTGTATTGAAGGCATTTCTTGCTGGCTCCAAGGATTGTCGTGAATCTTGTGGTAATCGTTCAGTTAAAGTTTTAAGGAAAGTGAGTACCTCTTTCTGGGTTGCGGCCATATCCGTTTGAGTCTTAGCAAGAATCTCCAGCTTCTCCATCAAGTATGCAATGGTAATGAGCGGTGGTCCTCCTCTCGTCCCTCCGGCTCCTCGTCCTGATGAAGGAGTAACAGTTGTTGCCCTGGTGACCACTGGAGGCGTTACACTTGAGGAGATGCCGGTATTTGCGGCTGCTCTGGCTCTGGTGATGGGAGGCGTTACGCCTACTGGAATGTCTCCTGCTTCGCTAGCGTTGGGGATAGAAGTGATGGCTCCACGAGATGTATTGACCACGGTAGCTCCACTGACAGGTACATCGACACCGGGAGTGTTATCCACACTAGCCCCATCAGAATTGATTGTTGATCCAGACCTGAGTTCCACCATCTTGAAATGAATTGTTGATTGAATTGATTCTAAGATCCACCCTTTTTGAAATTGATGAAATTGAATCGGATTTCGGAGAAATTGACTTTACAACCGAGAGATTAACCTCCCACTGTGGTCGCCAATTTTTTATGGGTGAAAACTATTCCTGTCGGATTTAGTAATTTGGGGTGTGTGGATGAGGAATGAATCTAAACCCTAAACAAATGCACTGCGCGGTGAGTGCTTGTGATTCGAGAAATCAATATGTACAACTCTGGCCTAAACCAAGAAATGGCCGTTCCAGACTTGCTTCGGTCACAAAGTGAAGGAGATGGGGTTGATCTTAGGGAGGGAAGCGAAGAAGGTGTTGAGATTGTGAAGGTGTAGGCTTTTTTATGACTTGTAACAGAAAGGTGAGCGGGCTTACGATTGATGCAAGCGAGGCTTTGAGTGTTTGAATACGTTTTGTATTAACACTTGGTTTCTGTCTTGTCTTGACTTGTTCCTTGTTGTTGGAAATAGGGAGGAGAACCTATTTATACAAGTCATTTGAGCCTTATTCACGTCTCTCGTGGGAAGTGGAGGATGTGAAGTGATGGAGTAGTGGAGTTGTGTGTTGATGTTACACGACCAGTCTTGCCCACTTCTCCTGTCATCTCTAACCGTCCATGACTTCCTGACACGTTCTTGTGATGGCGCGTTGCACGCCGCACTCAGAAACCGCCGAGACCAATACCCCGGTATGTATCCCCGGTTTGTGACATGATTGATGTCTCGAGTGTGTGGATCGTGGGACCCACAGAAAGTAGCATGTAATGCTAGACTAAATAACTAAATTATTTAGGAAGTCGATACTTGTGAAGTATCGTGTGTATTCTACGTGACTTCATCGAGTATATTCGGCATGTATGAAACATCATTGTTTTTAAGGCTTACCGGAGTAAGTCACGAATTTAAGCGTCTTAAAATAGCATCATGTCCACCATCTTTGAGTGATCGTTTGGAGGCTATACTGAGTAAGCCCCGACTTGACCGATCACTCCATGTGGAAGAGTGGTGGATGGTGATTGTGGTGATGCCTCATTGATAGCCTAACTCATGTCTTAGGCTGTCCATCAAGTAGTAAAGTTGGACGGACGAGATGACTTGCAACCTTCATCTGCGGCGACCGTCGGATTAGGGCTTAAGAGGTACGCAAGTTCCTTCTTTCAACTTGGTCGAATCCAAGCATGGGAAGTGCTTTATAGAGGACCGATCAGGCATGTGTGTAGACGACATCTTTGGTGTCCATGTCTATACTTCACTATCCCACGAAGGTGCGATCCAGGCCACTCAAGTTTACCGGTAAAGAAGAGCGGTTGAGATCGATTTGCAACAGAAATCCCATGCTGCAAAGAAGTTGGAAACCGCGCATCATGCTTACTTCGGGCGCGCGTTTCGAGACATCCGGCCATGGTTGGCCTTGGTCGACCGGTCATGTGTATAGGTGGTCCCACGATGATCATGATGACATGCTCATGACCTTTTAAGTCTACATCTACACCCTTCGTCCAAGCTTGCGAAGATGGACGCTCGTGATCGATCAGCGACACATGTAACATGCCGCAAACCCTAATTAGGGTTTTGGATCGGTCGTGTGTACACGATTCCAACCTAACGGTTTGGAAATCTATGCTCCTCCTTTAGGGAGGCCGACCATGTGGGGCCCACATTGGGTCGGTGGTGATCATGGTGATACCTGACTGACGGTCATGGGCTTGATCTAGGCCATCCAGATACGCCGGCGAAGTTGGATGGTCGTGATCGATTAAGACCCTTAGAGACCCTTAAAGCATCACGCCGGACTAGGTTATGGGTGAACTTCACTCCTCCCTGATTAGGTCATGAGATGGTCGGCTATGCAGGTAGAAAGGGGCCCGCCGGTGTGCGGGACAAGCTTGTCCAGGACCGGTCATGGGGTAATCTATGCCGTCCCGATTATGCGGTGAAGTTGGACGGTCGTGGCCGTTTTGAGACTGTCGTTGGCGGTCTTGTGAGCACAAGCTTTTCCAAGCTGCTCCACACTAGTCCAACCATCCTACTTTAGGCTGGTGTTCGGTGGTTATTTGGGAGGCATGGTATGTATGCAACCGACCAGGGCATAAACGGGCCCGCTGGTGGTCATTAAGGTGGTGAATATTCCAATACCTGCTTGGGGTCATGGATTTAATCTAAGCCATCCAATCGTGCTGGTAAGGTTGGATGGTCGTGATCGTTTCTGAGACTGATATGGACAGTTAAGGTTCAAACATGCTCAATCGGGCTAGTATAACACACCGAGAGTTGTAGCATGTATGGGTATTTCGTACATGTTTTATTATTAATGCTTGGAGATTCGTGTTGCTCTGCTGAGAACAACACTCAGTCGTCATGCCGCACCGGTAATGAGTACAGGAAATACGAGGCTGGTCATGCATTAATTAATAATGTTGTAAATTCACAGGGTATATGGGATTATTGCTACATGCTCCAACCTGGATGAATTTTGTGTATTTAATTCACAGAATACTGGGATTGTTGCCACATGCTCTATTCTAGGTGAATTAGTAAAGTGAAGAAGTATTCATCACTTATTAATGGCTTTATCTTTTGCAATATGTTAGCGCATAATTTTGGCTTTTACAATTTCAGCCCTTAAATGAAAATCCACCATCAACAATCATTTTGGAGAACGCCGCAATCTCAGACCTGAGCCCCTCAGTCCAACTCGCTCTCGATAGCTACATGCATACCTGCAGGTTGTCTCCCTCCACTTTCAACATCACAGACATTGCCCCACAGCCCATGCACCTATTGGCAATTCGTTTTTTTGATGTTGTTAAGTAGGAGATGCACACTTCCTTTTCCATGTCAGAGCGAGACTCTATACTATGGCGAAGCAACGGAATGGACCACGCGCAGGACTATCTCAAAGCTATCCATATTGCCGGCCTTAATCAAGTTGTCGGACCACGTCAATTCAGAGCTATCTTGTAATACCGTTTAGGTATTCCGCTTTTTCCTGAAGAATATGACTGCGCGTGTTGTAAAAGGGCCATGGACATTTTTGGAGACCACGCTATCCATTGTGCGAGTAAAGTTGGCCAGAAATTCGGGCACAATATGGTACGTGATTTATTCGCAGATATATGCTACAAGGATGGTGTAGCTGCCCGTAAAGAGGTCTCTTTGGGTCTTTCTTCTGACACAGACAACTCACTAAGGCCGGCTGATATTATGGTGTATAACTGGGAGAATGGCCAAGATGTCTGCTTCGATGTCACCGGTGTCTCTCCCTTCACCAAATGTGGGAACCGTAGCTTCACTCCCGGTTATGCAATTTCAGCTGCCATCACACGTAAGAGGAACAAATACGCTGAAAAGTGTTCATCTCTTGGATATGGATTCAGTGTTTTAGCCTTTTCCACTTTAGGTGAGCTCGGGAAGACATTATTCTTTTTGTGAAGAGGCTAAAGAACTGCATGGCTTGTTATGACGTTAATAGCAAACTAGGTAGTTCTCTTTCATCGTTTAGGTATTATTATTCAAAAAGGCGTGGGAGCGCAAATTGTTGCAAGACTCCCTGTCAATCCTGTGTAATGACTCTTTCTTTTGTTCAATAATAATATTATTGATTTTTCTTTATAATAATAATAATAATAAATAATAATAATAATAATAATAATAATAATATTGACATTTGCACTTCTCATGGTTATGGTTTGGGTGTTTTGGCTTTCACTTCCTTAGGTGAACTTGGTGAGGATTTTGTAATGTTTTTAAAGAGGCTTAGGAATTGCCTGGATAACCTTGATGCCAGCAGTGGTCATGGTAGTTTTCTTTTTCATAGATTAGGTTTGGTTATTCAGAAAGGTATTGGTGCCCAGCTTGTGGCTAGGCTACCAACTGCTCCTTTGTAAAAACAATTTTATTGTTATAATAATATAATAATAAATAATAATAATAATAATAGCGTGTTGGTGCACAGATTGTGGCTCGACTCCCGTCCATTCATATGTAAATAACATATTTTGTTTCTTCTAATAAAAGCCTTGGATGGCATCTTTTCATAATAATAATAATAAAATAAGGGGTCGCAAGGTGTGGGACCGGCCATGGCTAGGGCATGGTCGACCGGCTAGTGGCCCGGTCCGTGACACCTTCCCTAATTTTAT
>JAJJWW010003753.1:0-16049 GCA_023531295.1 Papaver armeniacum | reverse complement strand
TAGGGTTTTCCTCACCGAAATCCAATGGTTTTGGTCAAAGCCTAAGGATGAATTGTTTGAGTCCTCAAATATTGACCAATTTTGTTGAATCGGTCAACCTTGTTGTTATTCAAATACGGTTTAGCCCTCATTAGTTAACTCAACCACACCGTTAACTCAACCACATCTGAAAATGGGTTTAGTAAAAATTCAAACCCGTTTATCATAACCCAACGCAAATTCTTCCTCTTATATATTTTGCACTCGCTCTGTTCTTCTCCCTCTCACTCACTTCGGTCAATGAAATAAAATGGGAACAATGGAAAACTGTCTTATAAAATAAATCCGGTAACTAACATATTTATTCTTGACATTTATTATGTTGAATTTTTTTTTGTATCGAAGTACATGAACCCGTGTATCTTATAAGAAAACATACATTATCCGCCTGATGGAACAAAAGCACGTACCTTGCTTCGATCACCTCCTAAATGTACCAAGTTGGGTACATATATACAGAAGCACAAACTTGTTGCATTGCAAATTAAAACAATTAACCCAATATTTTATGCTACGAATGGCGTGGGTACCTAATTATATTTATATGACCCTCAAAATGACTTACGCCTTTATTTTGCTTATTAACATGAATAAGAAACGATAAATAACAAGACATCGAGATGTTAGCTTTCTTATCTCAGAACGAAGATAAGGAACCGATACAGATGTAAAAACAAATCCAGCAATAATGAAATATGAAGGTGGCTTTCCCTTGATGTGTGCCTGAATGAGTCATTTGTGAGGTGAAAGTTGTACGTTGAATACAAGGGTCTTTGAGTTCCATAGAACTTTAACTGATACGTTTTTCATCAGTATATTTCTGGGAAACAAGGTAACTAAAACCAATACGCTCCCCATGCCTGAAAACAGAAAAAACCAATATAACTCGGAAATATACCTATCATGAGAAAGATAAGGTGCACTATTTTACTCAATTTGAATCATTGAAGCATGTCATTGCACATGCAATATGGATGTCAGATTCAATCATTACTGCCAAAATGAACACAGTTGAGCTGCTCATAGATGAAAATTTATAAAGTTAACCACCTTAAAAGGATAGTTACCTTATATAATTCTGACATGGAGCTTTAACCATCACAGTTGCTAATCCATCTCCTTCTCCATGATTCCATGCATACTTTGACCGCAAACCACCTTAGCAAACCAAATTCTGGAAAAACACTCGTAAAGTAATTCTTTGGAACTCCAAGGTTCTTTGGAGCTTCAAAGTTCAAACTAAATTATACTACAACGAGGAACATAGCAAACCAATGGATGAGTCCTTGTCAAAACAAAACAAAAAAGCAGCTTAAATCAATCATAACATAGAAGAGACATAACAAATCAATCAGAAAGTTGTGTAAACGTAGAAAGTTGTGTAAAGATAATGCAAATCATTTTCTACTTAAAATACCAAACTAAAAATTATGTCATATTGAATATTGAATGATAGTACAAAGGAGTCAAATTCTAGAAACACAATACTTAAAATACGAGAGTGAGCGTGCATGACAACATTTACAAATTTCCACACCAACTAGAGAAAATAAATTAGAATACTTCCAAGAATCACCAAAGACATACAAGTTGAGGGAGTAGAGGTTTAGGCTTAATGCAAAAAAAGAGTATGTAAGGTCATTCAAAAAGAAAGTAAGGAAAATGATAAAGGAACATTCATTTCATGTCATCGCCGAAATGTGCACTTCTTTATTTCAGAAATCAAACATAACCAAATTAATTAAACCACATGGTTTTAAACATATGTATATACAAGACTCCATAAAAGTTCCAACAAAGTACAGATACACATGGAAACATCTTGAGTTCATTGTGGGGACATTTTAAGTATCCAGTTCATAAGAAAAAAATAAAAGAGAGTATAATGCATTAAATCAATAGTGATTCGTATGGGAGTTGGAAACTTGGTAAATGCAAGGAGAAAACTAACGAGAGTAACGTGTGAAGGAAATTAAACTACTATTTAGACAACAAGAAATTCCCAATGAGAAAGATATATATACATTAAGAACGCTCAGTATCCAGATATGATGATAAAAGGTTCTAAATGCAGTCTAATAAAAACATCCAAACCCCGGAGCTTACATACAGACCACAATCGATGTATTTACACAGCAAAATTAAGTAAAGCATACGGATACTTAACTACCTGTATACCCACATGATATACGATATCATTAGCTTAACAACATACTAACTTTCATGGTTCTAAGAGGCTTCAAGCAGCTGCGCCGGCTTATTTGCTCCAACTTTTCTTCGTACTACGATGGGGAAAACAAAACAAAACGGGTGATGAATGCAGTGGGGGTATAACGATGAAAACTTAATACCAACGCGAAAATATAAATGCCTCGACAACGAGCAATAGCTAGATCAAAGTAAAAATGTAAATATGTCAATCTTAAGCAAAATTAATAGGTGCATCATTTCTTTAAAAATTTTCATAACTCATTTACGAAACATGGAGTCATGCGTTGGGTACACAAAGAATAAACATAACGAAAATGTAAGCTTACACAAACTTCTTGCATGTTCAGGGCATCCAAAGAACAAACGTAAAATGGAAAGAATGGGAGGATTTATTAAACCAAAGCATTAACCCATACCTAAGTGATCAAAATTTTAAACCAAGTCACCTCAAAGATCAATATATATGGAAGTTAAAATTCAAATTCACTCTCCGCAACTACGACAAGACGAGCAAAATGTCACGGGTCAATCATGTTATTTCGATTTGGCTAAGAAATTCAACAAAACAAAGATGAACATGAAACTAGATGAAACCAATTACCCTTCTTACGTTGATTTGTAGAAATCATGAAAAGTCAAAGAGAAATGAAATCAATTGTTCATAGCAATGTCAATGAAAAGGAAAGAAACTCCCCACACGGGTGCGAGATAGATCTTCAACCGAAAAAATGATGATGGGTTGAGTATAAAATTAGCCTTTACAAAATCAAAACTTCTTGACTGTGAAATCAAGGGAAGAAAACTCGTTTTGAGAGAGGAGTTTGTTGGAGATTTCAAGAAAAAGAGTTTTTTTTTACCCCTCTCAAGTTTGTCTCTACATAAATGCTCAAGATCCTACTTACAAATACTTCCAATGGGATTTATATCTCTGCGATTTCATAAATCCAGCATTAGATTCCATTTGGTTTCAACCCGAATAAGAAAACCAACTAATTAAAAAATCAAATCTCACTCCATTTTATTCCCTTCCCTTCAACTATTATGAGGATATGAAGTATAACCGAATAAAATCTAAAGGACAAGCACGTTAGGGTTTTAAACAAGAAAAAAAAAAAGGTTAGGTTACAACCACCACAAAATTGCAATTACAGGTCAATTTCTTATCCGATATTAATGAAAATTAAATTGAGATACATACCTATACCCTCTTGATTTGATGAATTCATATCCCATCTCTCGCCTATGCAAAGTTACATAAGAGGAAGAAGGTGGAGGGGAAACCTGGAAGACAAACTAAAAGAAAAAGAAAATTACAGACGCAAAGAAGAAGAGAATATTTGGGATATAACTCGTCGAATCTCGTATCCAGCTAACTATCCGGGTAAACCACAAAACCCAAATTAGTTAAACTATGGTTGGTAACTAACCGCCTAACTGGGTAAACTTGAAAAAAAATCAAAACTTAAGAAATCGGAGACGGACAGACTAACGCTTGTCCGTCTTTATAGGTTAAATGGAGAGTTGTCCTAGATCGGTGGCAAAGGCTAAAACCTAGGATTTCGGTGAGGAAACCCCAAGTATGTATGGCCACATCTACCAATGATGAGCTTGCAACTGATGCGCTTAGTTCATGGGTTTGATCAGTAGTAGAGGACTATGCTCTTGGTCTTGCTTCATGACCAAGGAATTAAGCTTGCTATTTTACGAATATTTTGAGTTATCACTGTTTAAATGGATATATTGTCCTTAATTCTAGAGTGGTAATGCTCGAATGGAAATCTGAATGCAAGTTATTTGGTGGTCGATGGGAGTCTTTGAGGATGCACCGATGTATTAAGTTGTGTCTCGAAAGGATGTGTCGTCATTCACTACACCAAAACGTGGATTTTGTAATGGTCTGAATCCTATCACAGTTATTTTTCGATCACGATACACTGTGATAAGTCCTCAATGCTTATAATCATTATTAAATTTTAATGTTCGTGATAATAATTAGGAATATTAAATTCTTTTATTAGTCACAATAATATTTGTTGACAATTTCTGATAATCACAATTATAAATCAAAGTGATGATTCCACCCAAATATTTCACAACATCTAAAACAACCCCAAAATTATAACACTTTGAATTTTACTTGTCACTAATTTTCCTATTTGTACAAACTAACAATTATATTTCATTTCTATAAATCAAAATATATTTTTCTTTTTCTTTTTAATTTTCTTAATATTAGAAAACATGATCAAGACCAAGTCAACAAGTCATGACTTTATAGAAATTTGACTTTTAACATATCTCGCTTCTTCCAAGACTCGGTAAAATTACCAGACACCCTTATCTAATAATATGATAAAAATGCGAAGATTGTGAAAATGACCGTACTACCCTTATCTAAATAAGTGAAGTAAATATTAATCATTAAAATGACCATATTACCCTTAATGGAAAAAAAGTGCAACAAAATATTATGCGCAGATGAAAATGACCGGACTACCTTATCGAGAAATAAGTGAAGTAAATATTTCATAATTGGAAAATGACCATATTACCCTTAATGAAATTAGTGCGATAAATATTGTGGAAACCTGAAAATGACCCGTACTACCCTTATTCTAAATAAGTAAAGTAAATATTACGATTATGAAAATAAAACCATACAACCCCTTATAAGAAATTAGTAAAGAAAATATTACAGACCGTGAAAATGACCATCTTACCCTTACTAGAAATAATGGAGACTGTGAAATGACCAAACTACCCTTATTTATTTCAAATAAGTAAAGGAAAATACACATTTTGAAAACGACCATATTACCCTTTATGTGAAATGACCATATTACCCTTACTAGAAATAAATTAATAAATATCATGGAGACCATGAAAATGACTATATTACACTTACAATAAATAAGTGCAATAAATATCATAGAGACTATGAAAATGACCAAACTACCCTTATCGAAATAAGTAAGGTAAATATTACATACTATGGAAATGACTATTTTACCCTTCTTTGAAATAAGTGTAATAAATATTAAGGAGATTATGAAAATGACCGGACTACCCTTATCATAAATAAGTAAAGTAAAATATTATAGACGTGAAAATGACCATATTACCCTTACCGAAATAAATGCAATAAATATCATGGAGACAATGAAAATGACCAAACTACCCTTATCAAAAATAAATAAAGTAATATTACTGACCGAAAATGACCAATTACCCTTACTGAAAATAAGTGCAATAAATATCATGGAGACTATGAAAATTACCAAACTACCCTTATCGGAAATAAGTAAAGTAAATATTACAGACTGTGAAAATGACCACTTTACCCTTATTGAAACATATGCAATAAATATTATGGAGACAAGGAAAATGACCGGACTACCCTTATTGGAAATAAGTAAAGTAAATATTACAATTTGTGAAAATGACCATATTACCCTTAATGGAAATTATTGCATAAATATTATTTAACAGTGTGAAAATGACCAGACTACCCTTATTAAAAATAACTAAAGTTAATATTTCGTATTAAAGAAAATGACCATATTACCCTTTTTACTAGAAATTAATGCAATAAACATCGGGAGACTATAAAATGACCAAAACCGCCTTATCAAAAATAAGTCGAGTAAATATTATAGTATGTGAAAATGACCATTTTACCCTTCTTTACCGGAAATAAGGTTAATAAATGTAATAGAGACCGTGCAAATGACAGAAACTACCCTTATCGGAAATAAGTAAAGTAAATATTATAAACTATGAAAATGACCATATTACCTTTAATGGAAATTAGTTTAATAAATATTATGGAGATCGTCAAATGACCTAGGACTATCATATAGGAAATAAGTAAAGTGAATATTATAGAAAGTGAAAATGACTCATATTGCCCTCACTTGAAATAAGTGTAATAAATATTACGGAGAATATGAAAAATGACTTCGAGACTACCCTATCGAAAATAAGTAAAGTAAATATTACAGACTGGGAAAATGACCATATTAAATAAATACAATAAATATCATGGAGACTATAAAAATGACCATACTACCCTTATCGGAAATAAGTGAAGTGAATATTATAGAAAGTAAAAATGACCATATTACCCTCTGAAATAAGTGCAATAAATATCATGGATACTTTGAAAGTTACCAAACTACTCTTATCAAAAATAAGTAAAGTAAATATTACGTACTATGAAAACGACACTTTACCCTTATTGAAACATGATAAATATTATGGAGTGAAAATGACCAAACTACCCTTATCGAAAATAAGTAACGTAAATATTTCGACAAGGAAAATGACCATATTACCCTTGCGAAATTAGTGCATTAAACATTACGGAGACCTGGCAAAATGACCGGACTATCCTTATAAGAAATAAGTCAAGTAAATATTATAGTCTGTGAAAATGACCATTTTACCCTTACAGAAATAAGGTTAATAAATGTAATGGAAACCGCGATAAGGGTAAATGGTCATTTTCACAATATCCATAAGGGTAAAATGGTCATTTAATAACTTATTTCCGATAAGGGTAGTCTAATCATTTTGTTTGTCACCATGTATTTATTGACCAATTTTTGGTAAAGGGTAATTTAGTCATTTACACCGTCAGTAATATTTACTTTACTTATTTCCGATAAGTGTAGTATGGTCATTTTCACAATATCCATAACATTTGTTGCATTTATTTTCCCTAAGGGTAAAATGGTCATTTTCACAGACTGTACTACTTAATTTACCTCATGTCCAAAAAGGTGGTCTGGTCATTTTCACGATCTTCATAATATTTATTGCACTTATTTCAAAGTTGGGTAGTATGGTAATTTTCACCATCACAGTGATATTTATTGCACTATTTTAGGAATAAGGGTAGTTTGGTCATTTTGATGATCTCCATAACATTTATTGCACTTATTTCTCCTAAGGGTAAAATGGCCATTTTAGTTACATCTCCATTACTTTACTCATATACGATAAGGGTGATCTCGGGTCATTTTACGATCTCCAAAATATTTATTGCACTTTACTTCAAAGAAGGGTAAAATAGTCATTTTCACAGTCTATAATATTTACTTTAATTATTTCCGATAAGGGTAGTATGGTCATTTTAATTGTCTCCATGATATTTATTTGCACTAATTCCTAGTAAAGGGTAATATGGTCATTTTCATGATCATGGTGATATTTATTGTATTTATTTAGTAAAGGGTAATATGGTCATTTTCACAACTGTAATATTTATTTTACCTTATTTCCGATAAGGGTAGTATGGTCATTTTAATCGGTCTCCATGATATTTATTGCACTAATTCCTAGTAAAGGGTAATATGGTCATTTTCACTATCTCGTGTGATATTTATTGCATTTATTTCTAGTAAAGGGTAATATGGTCATTTTCTGTCTATATATTTATTTCATTATTTAGATAAGGGTAGTATGGTCATTTTAACCTTGTCTCCATGATATTTATTGCACTAATTCCTAGTAAAGTGTAATATGGTCATTTTCACCTATCTGTGTGATATTTATTGCATTTATTTCTAGTAAAGGGTAATATGGTCATTTTCACAATCTATAATATTTATTTCACTTATTTAGATAAGGGTAGTATGGTCATTTTAACTATCTCCATGATATTTATTGCACTAATTCTAGTAAAGGGTAATATGGTCATTTTCACTGTCTGTGTGATATTTATTGCATTTATTTTCTAGGGAAGTAATATGGTCATTTTCACAATTTGTAATATTTATTTCACTTATTTTCGATAAGGGTAGTCCTGGTCATTTTCACTATCTCCATGATATTTATCAGCACTAATTTCTAGAAGGGTAATATGGTCATTTTTATTGTTTGTACTATTTATTTTACTTATCCGATAAGGGTAATATGGTCATTTTCTTAATCAGAATATTACTTTACTTATTTCCAATAAGGGTAGTCTTGTCATTTTCACTCGCGACGAGGTTTCGATATCGGATCACAGTACGCATACAATATGCTTAGAAATAGGGTTTTTTAAGGTTTCGTAGAATATCTCAAGGAATCTTACACAACAAATGGATGGATTCGTCATTCTTACCAAGTTTCGGACTTAGAGTAGTCAACTCGCACCGAGTTTCGATCTCGGAGCATGGTATGCATATATATATATATATATGCATAAATAGGGTTTTTTTAAGGTTTCGTAGAATATCTCGAAAAAATCTTACGCAGCAAATGGATGAATTAAGTGGTTTTCTGAGATTTCGACTTAAAGTAGTCAACTCGCGGCGGGTTTCGATCTCGGATCCGGTACGCATACTATATGCATAAATAGGGTTTTTTTGGGTTTCGTAGAATATCTCGAAGGAATCTTAATTGAATGGATGGATTCGTCATTCTTACCAAGTTTCGACTTAGAGTAGTCAAGTCGCGACGAGTTTGCGAAATAGGGTTTTTAAAGCGGTTTCGTAGAATATCTCGAAGGAATCTTACATGTAAATGGATGGATTCGTCATTCTTACCAAGTTTGACTTAGAGTAGTCAACTCGCAGCCGAGTTTCAATCTCGAGCTGTATGCATACATATATGCATAAATAGGGTTTGTTTAAGGTTTAAGTAGAAATATCTCAAGAAATCTTACTCAGAAATGGATGAATTAGTCGTTCTTCAATTTCGACTTATAGTAGTCAACTCGCGGCCCCGAGTTTCGATCTCGGATCCCGTACGCATACATATATGCATAAATAGGGTTTTTTTTTAAGGTTTCATAGAATATCTCGAAGGAATCTTACCTTAAATGGATGGATTCGTCATTCTTACCAAGTTTGGACTTAGAGTAGTCAAACTCGCGGCCGGGTTTCGATCTCGAGCTGTGTATGCATACATATATGCATAAATAGGGTTTGTTTAAGGTTTAGAGAATATCTCGAAGAAATCTTACATCTAAATGGATGAATTCGTGGATTTTACCAATTTACGACTTATAGTAGTCAACTCGCGGCCGAGTTTCGATCTCGGATCACGGGTGCGCATACATATATGCATAAATAGGTTTTTTTCTTAAGGTTTCATAGAATATCTCGAAGGAATCTTACCCGTAAATGGATGGATTCGTCATTCTACCAAGTTTCGACTTAGAGTAGTCAACTCGCGGCGAGTTTCGATCTCAGAGCCGGTATGCATACATATATGCATAAATAGGGTTTGTTTAAGGTTTCGTAGAATATCTCGAAGAAATCTTACTGTCGTCGATGAATTAAGTCGTTCTTCTGAGATTTCGACTTATAGTAGTCAACTCGCGGCCCCGGTTTCGATCTCGGATCCTTGTACGCATACATATATGCATAAATTGGGTTTTTAAGGTTTCGTAAATATCTCGAAGGAATATTACACAGCAAATGGATGGATTCGTCATTCTTACCAAGTTTCGACTTAAAGTAGTCAACTCGCGCCGTGTTTCGATCTCGGATCCTCGTACGCATCAATATCGAGAAATAGGGTTTTTAAGGTTTCGTAGAATATCTCGAAGGAATCTTCTGTAAATGGATGGATTCGTCTTCTTACCGAATTTACGACTTAGAGTATAGTCAACTCGCGGCCGAGGTTTCAATCTTGGATCCCCATACGCATATAATATGCATAAATAGGGTTTTTTAAGGTTTCGTAGAATATCTCGAAGGAATCTTACTGTAAGTGGATGGATTCGTCGTTCTTACCAAGTTTATTGACTTAGAGTGATCGACTCGGCCCGGGTTTTGATCTCGAACTTTGGTTTGCATCACAATATACAAAAATAGGGTTTGTTTAAGGTTTCGTGCACTTAAATGGATGGGACGTCGTTCTTGCCAAGTTTCTAACTTAGAGTGGTCAACTCGCAGTGGGGTTTCGATCATTTGAGTCTCGGTTTGCATACAATATACAAAAATAGGGGTTTTTTAAGGTTTCGTAGAATATCTTGAAGGAATCTTACACCGTAAATGGATGGATTATGATATATTTACCAAGTTTCGACTTAAGAGAGTAATCAACTCGCGCGGGTTTCGATCCGGATCACCGTACGCATATAATATACGAAATAAGGTTTTTTTAAGGTTTCGTAGAATATCTCGAAGAATCTTACTTGTAAATGGTTGACTAAGTAATTCTTCTGGGAATTTCGACTTAGAGTAGTCAACTCTCGGCGGGTTTCGATCTCGGATCTGTGCACATACAATATACATAAATAGGGTTTTTTTTAAGGTTTAGTAGAATATCTTAAAGGAATCTTTGTAAATGGATGGATTATGATATATTTACCAAGTTTCGACTTAGAGTAGTCAACTCGCAGCGGTTTCGATCTCGAATCTCACGCATGTAATATCTTCGAGAAATAGGGTTTTAAGATTTCGTAGAATATATCGAAGGAATCTTACCCGAAATGGATGGATTCGTCATTCTTCCAGTTTAGGCTTAGTAGTCAACTCGCGGCGGGGTTTCGATCTCGGATCTCAAACTTATCCAATATGCATAAATAGGGTTTTTTTGCAGGTTTTAGTAGAATATCTTGAAGAAAATCTTACACGTAAATGGATGGATTATGATATATTTCTGTGATGTTAGATTATGATATATTTCCTCTCCAGTTCATCCGAACTAGAAACTTAGGTGTAACTTCTAATAATCATTGAACTGTGATGTTCGATTCGATATATTTCGTCTCCAGTTCCTCAATGAAAACTTCAGTCCTTTCTAGTAATCTTTGAACTGCGATGTTGATTGATAGTATTGGTCTCCGTTCATCGAGCAGAAACTCGGAGTCTAACTCTAGTAATCTTTGAAACTACGATGTTCGATTCTCGATATATTTCGTCTTGATTCATACGAGTGAGAAACTCGAGTCTAACTCTATTAAACACGTGATGTTAGAGTTACGATATATTTAATCTTCTATTCATCCTAACGAGAAACTCGGGTGTAACTTCTATTAATCTTCTCGAACACGGATGTTCAAAAATAATAAATTTCTTCTTTAGTTCATCCGAATGAGAAACACAAGTCTAACTCTAGTAATATTCGAACCTGGAATGCTCAAATCTGATATATTTCTTCTTCGGTTCATCCAAATGAGAAACTCAGGTCTAACTCTAGTAATCTTTGAACCCGCGATGTTCGATTCTGATATATTTCGTCTCTAGTTCATGCGAACGAGAAATTCAAGTCTAACTCTAGTAATCTTTGAACCTTCGATGTTCTATTCTGATATATTTCTTCTTCGATTCATCCGAACGAAAACTCATATAACTCTATTAAACCTCGTGATGTTGATTGATATATTTCGTCTTCTGGTTCATCCAAAAGAGAAACTCACGTCTAACTCTATTAATCTTTCGAACACAGGATGTTCAAAACCGATAAATTTCTTCTTCGGTTAATCCGAATGAGAAACTCGGGTCTAACTCTAGTAATCTTCGAACACGGAATGCTCAAATATGATATATTTCTTCTTCGGTTCATCCAAATGAGAAACTCGAGTCTAACTCTAGTAATCTTGAACTTTGGAATGCTCGAGATCGATATATTTCTTCTTCGATTCATCCGAATCGAAAACTTCGGGTCTAACTCTAGTAATCTTCGAACCTGGAATGCTCAAACTACGAGCATATTTCTTCTTGGTTCATCCAAATGAGAAACTAGGGTCTAACTCTAGTAATCTTCGAACCAGGATTGTTCAAAAACTGATATATTTGTTCTTGATTCATCCAGAATGAGAAACTCAAATCTAACTCTAGTAATCTTCGAACCTAGGATGCTCAAATACGTATTTGTTCTCCAGTTCATCCAAATAAGAAACTCGGGTATAACGAAGTAATCTTCGAACCGGGATGTTCAAATTTGATATATTTCTTGTTCCCGGTTCATCCAAATGAGAAACTCAAGTCTAACTCTAGTAATCTTTGAAGTAATATTATTTTTCGATTCGTTTTCATTATTGATTCATAATATTTCTTACATATGTTTGGATTTGAGTGTGATATCTGACGATCAAAATATCGTTAAGCTGCTAGTTTTTCTTCCCTAAATTATGGACTTCTACGTTACGATGTCACATGGTTTGGTAAGTTATAAAATGCACCACTGATCGCTGTCGTAAGCGACACAAATATAATTACACTTTCTTACTACTCAGAATATAAATATAGCAAGGGCAAGAAAGGATCGATCCGAGAGAGGTCCTGGGTTGTGAGTTATTATGGTTTCCTATATAAAACACCGGAAGAGTTTACGATTGTGTAAATAAAAATAAGCAAAAACAAACAAACAAAGTCATGAAATCAAGAATGTGAAAATATTGGATAAAGGTTTCATCTTCAATTGTAAACAAGTTTATGAATATATGAATAGAATTCGTATTTAATCTACATTATCATCAAAAGCCATAGAATACCTTATTGCAAGAATACTCTTAGTAATTTCCAAAGTTATGAACACACACATTAAGTGCGTTATGTGAAATCTACCTAAAGAATAACCTAACGCCTTAACTAATCAAGTTCAATTCTTTAAGGAGCATTAAGTTTTAGGAAATAGGCTATTCGATGCAATTTGCCAATACATTATAGAAACAATTGAACAAAGGTCAATTTCTACATATGATTACGAGGATGTATCACTACAACCTAGAATCATATCATGCTACTTGTATTCAAGGTTATCGCCTAGATGTAACCCTAAAATAGCTATAGATATGGATGTGAGTTCAATCAATTCTAGACTCGACTAAACAAACATTGATCATGTTGCAATCCATCAATCATGCAATGTATAACGTGAAAGTGAACGATAATATTGAGAGAAAACTAATTCATAAAAATCATAACTTGGTTGCAAAATCCAACTACATCTTCAACCCTATAATAAAAACTTAGTTACTTGTGTTTTTGAAATCATCATAGAAAGCATAGAAGAAAACTATCATGTGAAACCTAGAACAAAAGTAGAAGTCTCCTAATGGAGATATCTCTGGGTTTAGAGAAAAAGTTCTATTTATATGCTTTTCTCCCCATAGGGATACTTTCCCAAAATTAGGTTAATTCTTCTCAAAAACCCCGTCTCCAAGTTAGTCCACAGGAGCCCATGTGTGAAAATATGTCTCTGGAATTTTGGGTCAAAAAAGCGTCGCCGGAATTCTGCGACGTCATCGCTTGGAATCCGGTCACCGTCCTTCGGAATCGTCGCGGGAAAAATCTGTCTCCGAGCCGCCTTTAGTCATCGGAAGCGTCACCGGCGAGTGCACACTCCCGGCGACTCATCTTCCCTTCTACGCATTTCAAACATTCACAAAAAGTCATCAGAACCAATTCTTTCTCTCTTGCGAAAACGCGCCCAAAAGCGTGAGCGCGTGGCTCATATGTCCGGCCAAGTCGATTCTTGCATCCGACTCATACCCCCTTCGTGATTCAACTTTGAATCATTGTAGTCGACACTCTAAACTCAGAAATCCGACAACCGGAACTAGGCTCAGCGGCGCGCCATTTTACCGCTCCATTTCGCACAATTTCTGCGTTTTTGGTTGTGACTTCCTTTCTGACCGGCTGAGGGCCATTTTTTTGCTTCCATCCTGTATATCCACAAACTAGCCGCAATCAAGCTGCGGTACTTTCTACTAGACATTTCATTTGACAAATGTGACACATCAACCCATGAGCCATTCTCTTGCCATTCTCCTCCTGTGAACTTCGAGACTTGCTCATTACCATTTGAGTTCTCACTACGAATCAACCCCATAATTTCTAGCTTCCACATTACACAACATTTCCTTGCAATGATCTTTGAACAACGACAATCTCGTCCCGTTTGTGCCTCCTTGACTCATACTACTACTCGGCTGATCAAGCGCTCTTTGCCCGACCACTCGATCAAACCCCCGGATCGACACCGCAAATGTCAAGCCCTGCGCACGACTCAGTTCAAACTCAATCCAATACACACTGAACACCTGCAGCATGCACTATCCTCCACCTATTCCATTCTTGCCTCATTTGTAACAATAGCGACTCAAACTTCATTCCCTACAGGCCTTGCACATTATCTTCGAATTCCAACTCCATTTCGAAGCTTTTCAGGTCCTCAGTGCAGTTCAGTTCCATCGACCTGGCTCGAGGCCATTTCTGTGACATCGCCGGCATGTCGGCTAGGCACCGGCACTGATTCAGCCCACACAAACCATCTGCCGGCTTTCGTGGCTAGAAGCGGTAACCATCATTGTCTTCGTTTTCTCTCGAGTTCATGATAGCAGCGACAACTCAATCCAACTCGTCTTTATAAACCATTCGTTCAATCCTTCCTCTGCGATAACATCCCATTGAATCAAACCCCGAGGGCTCATTACCATCTCAGCCATTCTCCAGCTCCTGATTACCATGGCATCACCGGTTAAGCGACCCTAGCTCTGAGCTCCATCTGACCAATGACATCATCCCACTCCTTCTGTATGTCTCGGGCTCGTCTCAACACCATATCCTCGGGTTACTTTAGGATCAGTCATCACGATCAATCTCTTCCATGCCCGACAAACCAAGCTCGGCCTTCATTCTCGGCGGCGACCCGCATCATCCTTGTGTGTCATCAGCTGGCATGAGTCCTTAAACTTGCTCGGCCTTCTCGTCTTTCTTTGCTAGACTCAATCTCATGGCTACATTTTTTCTTTCTGCGCCTCGACCCGTTGCGAGTCCATCTCGACTCCATCAACGGCTCGCAACGACTCTCATTCTTCCATGCTTCGCCATTCAAATGCCTGTAACACAGCGCCATTCTTTATAATCTGACCCCTGAAGTCAGTGAAGTCTCAAACTCAAGCTTCGTTCGATCACCAGCAACTACACTTCCTCCATCTCGGTCACTCGACTCCAAACCCAGTACACAACCTTCTCTTATTCACAATCACATTGCGGTTGTGGAACAAGTCGTTCGGGCCTTTACACAAGCACCATATGTGCAGTTTGCAAACTGCCAGTAGTTGTGCATTGACTGCATATTGAGAGCCACCCAAATCATTCCTTCCCTGTTAAGAATTAAAATGTAAACAAACCCATTTTCTAGGCCATTCAGAATCATCAATCTTCATTATATCTTTGTAGGACTCATTTGCTTCTTCTGTGTCTCCAGCTCGTACCCTAACCCCGACAAATCTGTGTCCTTGCCCTTGATTAACACACCCGGTTAACCCACGCAGCAGAAAGTACTTACGAGCTGGCATCGGCGGCAGGTCTTGGTGCGATACGGGAGAGAGAGCGGGTGGAGGTGATGAAACTTTGGCCATGAATTGATTTGAATCAACCTAGATTTCCATGTATAGTTGAAGTTGAAATGGTGGCCCACTTAACGATTTGTAGTACGGCTTTAGCGAATCTCCATATGGCTACCCCTTATCCTTAGATAGGCTCTCAATAGCACTTCCCTTTTAACAAATCTGGCTACCCCTTAACGTGTATTGGGGTGCCAATAACATTCACCACTAAAATGACCATCTTGCCCTTTTCTTTGGGTCTCATTTTGCTCATAACTTCTTCATACGAACTCTAGACCATGCCTCGGATTCTTTTCGCCATTGTCTTCATCTTCTCGTCCTCTACACAATGAAAAGTAGGAAATCTTGTATTTGAACGAGTTCCAATTAGTCTTTTTGCTCCAAATGACTCCATTGCACCTAATAAACTCAAAAGCACACATAAGATACATAATTCACACGAAAATAGCAAAAGAAAGCATAAATACTAGATATTAAATTAGGTGTTTATCACACCTATCAA